>JAHRHJ020002084.1:0-14936 GCA_019776745.2 Taxus chinensis | reverse complement strand
GAAATCCCTCGCCGATGGCGCAGACATTTATGACAGTGGTTTGGCGTACGCTGGAGGATTCCCAATTTCAGTACAGTGTGCTGATACAGTGCTTGCATGCGGAGCTCACTTCGACCCTGCCTCAAGTGAATTGACAAACGTACACGGGAGCTCATCGCCAAGCTAGACGCTGCCGCCATTGGTGCCGCTCTGAGAATCCCGGAATTGGACAATGCCATAGTTGTTTCTCAAGTCCAAGCGCAAGCCATGTTCGATCAAGACAGTGACAAGTACAGAGCACGAGTGGCGAAGTCCTGGTTAAAAAAACCTAAGAAAGGAGCTTCCCGCCTCACCAAAACTCTCATCCGAGCAGACTTCAACGAAGAACTGTCAGATTTCATAATACTGTTGGCTCGGGTCATGGTTTGCCTTCCACCAGCGAGTTCCATTTTCTGGATGTGCCCGCTCATCAGTATGGTGTGCGAAGGTACACAAAATATCAACTGGGCTGAGATCATCAGCATGAACCTGACGGAACAGCTATCCAACGTACTGCCAAACAAAGAAGTTTTTCATGACTTCGTATCTGATGTACTCTAGCAGCATCGAGGCAATGGTTTGGATTCTCATCTATAGATGCCACAAAGGCGACCCAGTGTACACCTATTGCCCGCCAGTTTACTTGGAGACCAGCAACCGCCAATTTCAGAAGGGTTAATGATGGCTTTCACTATGTACGTGGCGATTGCTTGAGGGGGTGACACTGCCAGGAGGTTTTCAGATGAAGCCATGAACTTGATATCCCGGTTTATAGGGGCCCTACTTCATCCCAATTCAGGAAGTTCTCATACATCAGGCTTGCTGGTTATGAGGGTACTCCTCTGAGGCTTCCCATGTTCTGCAATGACAAGATGGCCTTGATTGAAATATGCAGGCAACTGGACAAGTTGCACAGAACTTGCAGAGACAAGAAGATCTCTGGCTTGCACTTTCCCATCTCTCTGGGAAATTACACGTGCAAAACAGCCCTAGATTGCCCAGAATATAGAGAGAACTTTTGGTACCTATCACCGTTCATTTCTTCAAGCCAAGAACCTGCTTTGACTTGAAGAAGTTTATTGAACAGAATATCAAGATAGCCTATCACCATGTGGCAGATGCAGAAGACTACTGGGCTGACTGTGCAGATGACTTTGAGGCCAGAAGAAGGCATTATGGTAGGTTCTCCTTACAATTGATTCAAGAACTCGATCTGTACCAAGTTCCTGAAGGCCTCGAAGATGATAATTCTGAGCTATACTCATATGAGTATGAAAATGTGATCAAGCACACCCCTCTGGAGGACCTGGATTGGAACAGAAAAGACAGGGATGATTTGGATGAAATCCTTGCTCCAGTCTTAGTCAGGACTAAGGTTTGGTTCAATAAGAAGGTCCGAGAATTCAGGAGGCACTCGGGAGAATCCTCCTCTAAGGATGAATCGACACCAATAAGAGAAGCACCAGTTCCAAGGTCCGAAACACCAAAGAAAACCCCTCCTGCCTCAGCAGCTCAGGGACCTGCGGAATCTACTCCTTCTCCATCCACTCAGGTATATAAGAAGAAGCTCAAGGAAGTAAAGAAGGAACCGGTGGAAAGAGATCTTCAGGAGAAACAGGCAGAATTACCTATCGGACCAGAGAACATCATCATCCTCAGTGAAAGTGAAGAAAGTGAGAGGCCAACTCCTACAAATGTTCCTGAGGACCCAACAGATAAAGACAAGGAGGTCCAGAGCACTGAACTTCCAGGTGCTATTGATTCTTCTACTGCCATTGTCTCCAGTACTCCTTCCACATCCCAGCTTGAGTCAACAGCTGCACAGACCCTGAGTGTCATGAGCTCCCTGTCTCTTGGTCCCCTTGCTTCTCTTACAGATTCTTCTTCCTCTTTTGCATGGGTGCAACCCTTGGTTGACAAAAGGAAGAGAAAACCATCCTCCCAAAACTTGGGACCAAATTTTGATGCTGTTGCAGCCATGTTGGGCACCACGCCTTCCTGTGCCAAGAAAGCAAGAACCACCTCCAGAATAGTATCTGATACTCGAGGTCAGCAATTCCTGGAGATTGCCAAGCCTGCAATGGACAAATCAGAACAAGACTTGCAAGTATCCAACTTGGAGCTACTGAGAATCCCAATGGGAGAATCTACCCCTGAAGGCGAGATCCATAACCTCCAAGAAACAGTCACAAGAGTTATTGGGCGAGTGGAAAAAGGACAGCAAACTATCGAACAGCTCGAAGAGCAAACCCGAGTTCTTACAGGTTTTATCAAGTCTCTTCTATCTAAGGACAAAGTTTTGGATCCCACCCCTTTGACTGCTCTACCTCCTCCTGTAATACTAAGCCAAGATGAAGTGCAAAGTATAAAAGATATGCACAAGTATTCTGTTTATGGCAGAGCTATCGAAGCCATGGTGGATGACATGCTTGTTGCTGGGTTAAACTTCATCGATGAAGCTTTCAAGCTCTATGAAAAGGTAAGTAATATGCAACTGAAGCTCTCCTCCACTATCAATAACATGGATAAAGAACTCAAAATCTGGAGCAGTTGCATAGTAGACCTCCGCCTCATGGGACAAATAGATGAGAACATCTTAATGGCAAACAATATTTTTGATGATGCCAAAGACAATTTATCAAAGTCTTGGGTCTACAGCGTGGAGTGGAAGATCAGAGTATTAGAAGAAGCTGTGGTAGAGATGAAGAACAGTTGGCAGAAGGGAGAAGCTTTCAAAGCACTGACAGTCACTGCCTTCAAGGATATACATTGTCATCTTCAGGATGAAAACTCTGGTGCTCTTCCTGTCCCTGCAAGAAATCAAAGCTCAGTTCAGAGCTTTTGTCAAAAATGATCTGTTCAAGGAAAGCACCATCTCCAAAGATAAAGATGAAGGACATTTGCTCTCTTCAATATGCCATTAAAGAAGCAAATAAAGATTATCATACTCACGTCGAGTTTGATAAAGAGATGGAGAAGTGTCTAGGATTTTGGACTCAGTCTGCAGCCAACACGTCGGTTCCACGTGGCAGAGACATAGCCGAGGCTTTGAAGAAGTTCAGGCAGCGAATTCTGAAGACAGTGGGTCCCTCCCTGTAGCTGGCCACCTGTCTCCTCCTTCTTTCTTTCTTTTCTCTTCTTCCCATGTCTTTTCGTATTCCTTGTAATTAGTTAGGATATTGCAACCGGCGATACTTAACTATTCTTTATTTAAAAGAAACGGTTACAAGATCGTAACCGACTTGTAAGCTATATAATGGCCTTTCCACGCCATTTTTGAAAAGGAGGAAGAACTTGGCATATTCTGCTGAAAGTGTAAATAGATCTTAAAAGAAATCAATACAAAAAGGGCTTTTTCTGTTCTTTGTCTATCTGATTCTTTGTTGTCTCTGTGTTTTCCTTTAATATTGTGAAGATCATTTTGTTCTTAACTCGTTTGGTCTCTCTGATTGCATACTGTCCAGTTTTGCAAATACAGCGATCTTGTACAACCAAGAAGGAACTTTGTGTCCTTGACTAATAAATCCGAAGAAGGTTATTTAAGAACTTTGTGTCTTTAAATCTTAATCTCAGTTAATGCAAATGATCTTGTCTTCAAATTCCTTTGCAAGCTTCGCATACACGTAAAGAATTATTCTGCTATCTATAATTCTGAATGTTTGCTGTTCTGCTCATCTTCTTATTCTTTTTCCTCAGTCCGTTACGTAACTGATGATCCTTGTGGAAAGCACTTTCGTAATATCCAAGTTTAACCATAAAATAATGTTCTGTATATTTGTAAGTAAGTTCGTGTCTCAGAATAAGGGAACCTCTCCCATTAAAGAGGAGGGACTTCTTCGTCCCCTGTCTATTGCTCTTCTAAAAAGTCCTATTTGACGACCAACAGAATGCCCCCGCAGTTTTTATGAGTTTGATAAATGTGGTATTCAGGACCTTCTTAGATCATTTCATGCTCATCTTCCTAGATGACATTTTGATATACTCATATACACGTGAGGAGCATGAGGGGCACCTTTTGCCAGGTCCTTCAGTGCCTTTGTGAGCAGAAGCTTTCACCACCCATCATCGGTCCTCACCATATCTCTGCTAACACCTCACCTAGGGCTAGCCTCTATGAACTGGTGGCCTCACCCTAACCCTGTCTCGGGGCTTGATGGATTATTGTGCTCTCTACACTATGGGTACGTGACCTAATCCTCTCACTCAAGGCCTGATGTGATCTATACTCCCCATAAGATAGAAAATCTATCCTTATAGCCATCAAAATATCCTCATAATACCAGACCTCATTGAAGGCATCTCTCAACCTACCTATCTGTACTGTTTGTGGTGGTGCCATCGGCCTCTACCCCTAAACCTATCTCTTAGGACCCTATCCCACTAGTACCTATAAAGAGGGACCCTATCTCTATACCTATGACTATCTTGAGGAACCCTATCCCACTCTTTCCTGTGCAATGACCAACTGACTGTGGAAACCTGTAATTTACACCTATAGGGTGGCCACTTGTACCCCATCTCCATTTCCACCTTGTGTGGGTACCTATCCCTACGCTACCTGGGCATGTAGAGTGGCCACATGTGCTATAAAATAGTAACCTATGCCTATGAGCCTGTAAGATACCCCTACACTATACCTAAATGTGTAATCAAGGTCACTACCTACCCTTGTAGGGCTTCCCTCTACATTGTGATGGTGGCTAAATCCATCTACCTTGACCTAGGCGATACTGCTCATAAATGTGTAGCCCACCACCCTGTATATATATGTAACCCTAGAATAATCAATCTGTCAGTCTCTCACCTACTCCCCCTGCCCTGTTGGTACTGTCGGCTATGGTAGAGGCAAAGGCCTATCCACATCATCCCTCCTATAATGTGGGAAAGGTGGCGGTATATCTTGAAGCAGTCTGAACTACCATCTAACCCTGTCCACATGTATCATCTCGTACTCTCTTACATGTCGCTCATCTATTAACCAGAGTAGCATAGCTCTTGTAGCTCCTCTGCCATCCACCCATATGATGGAAAACCCACATAACACATCCAAATGATGTCCATATAGGATAACCCCTCTAGAAATCGCTTGTAATAGGCTACATCATGTATAACTCTAGCTACTCATTGCTCCCCAATCATAGGCATCCATCACCTAAAGCCCACTCGAACAAAACCTGACTCAAATGCATCAGCCTGAGGCATACTCACTGGATGCACACATACAATGTGCTCATATGCCCAACAATGGAATAGGAAAGTACAACACATGCTAAATCTCCGTAACCACCCATAAGCCCATAAATATCTATATAAATGAACAAGGAATATGAGCGCCCATGCAAAATGAGTCCTCAGAACCCCCATCAATGATCGTGGGAATCTCCCACCCTCTACATCTGGTAATGTAAAGCAACAGATTGCCTCCATCAGCAACTCTAGTAGCCTAATCTCCTTCGGATGGGCTCGGTACATATCTCCATAGCTCATACTAGTACTATAGAACCTCATCTCCACTAGCCCCTCACCAAACATGGTCAACATCAACTCCTAAGAGGCCTCTAAGGAGATAGAGTACACCTACATCCCTAGGATCTTGTACACATCCTCTAGGGTGACTGTGATCTCACACGCAGGAAAATGGAAGGTATTATTCAATGAGTTCCATTTATCGATGAGAGTGAACATCAAACTCAGATCCTAGACCACGTGCCTATAGCTTCTAACCCTAATTAGGCAAATCTCTTCCACATAGCACTAGTCCTTAGCTATTTTACCCCCTCGTACCTCCACGAGAAAGGGGGTACCCTATCCCGCATCCATAATTGGTCCCTCGCCTACACCCAACAAAACACACTATCGTCAAAACCTTAACATATTGAGCACACCCCTTATGTCATAAAACTCATATCCAACCCTCACTTTTTATCATACCCACCCAACCACTTACCCCTTGCTAGACCAATATATTCATGCCATTTATACCTACTCCCCTATTTTCCTCTCATGAAACCTACCCTTACATCTCCTGACATATCCTTACCTCTTACGCTTGCCTTCCCTTTGACACTTTTATATACTGATTTTGATACTGTTGATCATATTATGGACACTATTATGTTTTGATTTAGTATGATGGTTAGATGTTAGATCATGGATTATTATTGATCTGGATTCAGTTATTATGCATGATGATTACTAGAGACATTTTATATGTGGTTGATGATATACTGTTTGACATGGATATATTATAGATGTTGATTTGGACTTATGACATTGGATATTTGAGTAGATCTAGTATGGAAGATTTTGATGATGATATAGGTTGATTTATTTAATTAAAAATGATAATGTTGAATTAATGATATTGTTGTGATTTGTGTGTTTAGATGATTTTGAAATATTTTTTATATCATTTTGGATGTCTGATGCGGCCACGAGGCCGAAGGAGGTATTTGCATTTTACAGGTTAAAAATCACAACAATGTCGGGGGACTGGAGACTAACCATATTGAAATTCTGGGTGAAATCAACAAGGTCACCATGGCAACTGTGTTGTGCGTTGTGTGTGTTGTGTTATGTTAGGAATTCCCATGGGGGGGATTTCCATTATATGTGACCATGGGATATGTGTTTTATTAATGTGTTCCTTTTTATTATTGTTGTATGTATTTTATTTGTAATGTGTTCCTTTTTTTAATTAATTTAAATGTGATAGTTTTAATGTGTGAGTCATATAGTTAAACTTTATTTAAATTTAATTGGGATGTGGAATGTAATTAATAAATTTGTTGATTTTAAATATTAATGTTGGAAGAATGTGTAAGTTAATGTTGTAAGAATGTGTAAGAAACATGTAAGAGTATGCAAGGCAGATTTTGGAAGGTCAAACACTCCATCTTTTATGAAATTCGAATTTGTCCTTGGAGGCCAAATTTGGAGGCTTGTGGGACAAGTTAAACTTGTCCCACACCTCTTAAAATGATCCACCAACCATTCCTATGGTTTGGAGGTTAAATATAGGCATTTTAATGCATTTTGAAATGACAATTTGTAAGTTTTAATTGCACTTCCCTTACATATTTTTAATGCAGTCCTTTTTGGAGTATGGGTTGAATTGGAGTATGTAAGTGATTTTGTCATGTTTAATTTATTGTGATTTGTTTTTTGATGTTGATTTCCTCTTGGGGGATGAGGAAGAATGATGTGGCATCCCACTTGGATCCACATCATCCTCTCTCTTTCCTTTCCTATAAAAGTGAAGCTTCTTGCTCATTTGGAGGTTGTTGAAACTTTGTTCTTCCTTTTGGGGTCGAATTTTTTTTGTTGTTGTTGGAGCCTTGCATTGTGGAAGGAGTTGGAAATTCATTTGCATGCTTGGTGCTGCTGTTTTGGATTGCATTTTTTAGCATTGAAAGAGATTTCTGTTTTGGAAACAATCTCCATTATGGAGAGGTAGGATCTTGTCCTTTTTAAATGTTGTTTTTCCCTTTTTCTTGCATGAATGAAATGGTGAATGTGTTGTGTTTTGTTGGCTGGTTGGGTAGAATGCTTAGGGCATGGTGTAGGAGAAGGCTATGGGGATTTCATATGGGGGGGGGGGCATAAGGGATTGCCAATGGCACTTACTTTATTTTGGAGGGAGTTTTGGTTTTGGGATCCACCTTGGGAAACTGCTTGCATTTCTTACTATGGGGGGGCATAAGGGATAAATTGGGGGGGAGGGGGAGCGAGGGGGGGGGGGGGGGGAGGGGTTGGGAGATATAAGGTTTATGGGGTTGATATGTTTATTGGCAGTATGCATTTTGGTGGATGCCCAATTCCAAATTGGGAGGCATAAGGAGTTCCCCATAGTTCTTGCTCTTGTTGGCTTGTTTGGACCAAGCCTATGTATTGTGTGTATGTTTGCAAATGTAGTTGGGAATTGTTGTCTTATTGGACTGTGTATTTTATTAATGTTGTATGCAATGTGAATGTTGTTTGTTGTGAAATAAGTTGTGTTGCCATGTGTTGATGTTCATTATCTATTCCAATATGGTTGGGGATCAGGGGCCAATGGGGAAGGATGGCTTCTCCTTTCCCATTGGATGTATTGGTTGGGTGGAGAGCATTGCCTTTCCCCCTTCCTTGTTGTGATCAAGATGAAATGAGGAAGAAATTTGCATGCTGCTGTTTTGGAGCTTGGAGAAAATACAGTTTGACAGTCCCATTCCCTTTGAGAAATTTCATTGTAACCTTCCCACTTGAAAGTGGATGATTGTATTATTGTTTGTAATGAGAAGACACTTTGCATTGGAAAGGAAAGATTGATATCCATTGGGAAATGTAAAGATTTATTATTCTATTCTCTGTTTTAGAAAATGTAAATGTCATACCAGTTTGTAAATTGACATATTGAAATTCAAAGGAAGAAATAATCTGTTAAGTATTATTGGAAATCAATAATGAATTACATTCCTTTCTCAACTTGTATTTGTTGTATTGAAATTTGATTTCTATTGTGTTTTTAATTTCTATTTGGGGAAGAAGAACACGTAGGAAAGAAATGACAGTCCTTTGTTCCTTTGAAGAAAGTTTTAAAAATTGAAATTAACTTTGTATTGAATGTAATGTATGTTGTTGAAATCAAATAGAAAGGAAGTTGTACATGTGCATTGCACATTTGAATTGAATTATTATTGAAAATTGACTGCTGTTAAAAAGAAAGGAAAGAATGCAGGGAAATGATAGACAGTGTTACATTCCTTCCAAGATGCATACTCAAATTGAAATCTGGATTGTAATCTAACCCAGAATTGAATAGAAGACTTAATAAGCAATTATATGACACCAATTAGAAACTATACACACTTTTAAAAGATAAATTGGCATGTAGACTTAAAAGAAACAGTTCATTGATTTAAAACTTCATTCTGGCAATCCATGTTTTATTAAAAATGAGCAGTTCAGATCTTATACTCAAGAATAAGTTATGAAACTTTGAAATTTACATTAGGAAGACCTAAGGAACTCAAATTCACTCTAACAGTCAAGAATGAACCTCTAGAACTTAATAGAATTTGATTTGGAGCTTGCACGGTTATTTTTTCCTGTCTATTGCCAAAAAAATACAAACTTGAATAATTGGAAAAATTGACTTCACTAAAACACTCTAGACCCTCCTTAGACTGATCCTCCATGTCTTTTTGACATGTGGAGTGAAGGAGGAGTTCAAATTTAATCAAATTGAGAAGTTTGAAAATTGTCAGTTTTGAATTTTAAACCCTGCAGATCGATTCCTTAAAAATGACCTTTTAAACTTCATCACAATCCAATATTGATTATTGCTGTGCAAAGAGGACTCCAAGAGCTTTCTAGAAAAGTCCTTGTTTTCCCAAAACTTGACTTTTCTATCAAAAGTTATGGCCATTTTAAGTTTTACTTCAAAATGGCCATCCAAAAATTAATCTAACTATATAAAAATTAAAATTTAACCTTTGGAAAAATTTCCTCAAAAAGTCCATGGCCTCGCCACCCTCGTAACCAATCATATGATGCCACATTGCACTTTGGAGGGGTGAACTCTTTTTGAAATTTAACTTTATGAAAAATTGATTTGGGAAAATTTCATTTTTTCCCCTCGGCCCCACAGCCAATCACGTGCTGACACGTGGCTTGGTGAGCGCACAGATTAAATTAAAAACTTCATCATTTAACTCCTTTGGAAAAAATTTATTTTTTCCTTCGCAGCCCCGCACCTCCACAGCAAATGAGGTGCTGACACGTGTCCTAGTGGATGCGCTGGCCCACGCAAGCCTTTTTTACCTTAAAACTCTTTTGGCACAAAACCTTAAATCTCTCCATCACTCTGCTGACCCACGTCCAACCACAGGACGCCAAGGTTTGAAGGCAAATTTTTCCTTCAGGAAATTTGGTTTTTGGTCCTTGGGAAAAATTTCCAATTTTTCCCCACAACCCACCAGCCCCCGTCCAATCACGTGCTGACACGTGGCATGGGTTTCTCCTTGGTGGAGGTGCACGTCCATTTCCACCTTTGGGATTTGGTCTAAAATCTCCAAAACCTAAAGTGCTCCGCCACTCCGCATTTTCCCCGCACCAATCGGGAAGTGATACGTGTCTTCCCTGTCGGACCTGCGGGCACATGGAGGTGTTTTGCGCTTTTGCGCTCAAGGAGGGAAAAATTCTCAATTTTTCTCCCCGCTCCGCCAACCCGCTCAAGGGGAAAATTCTTCTCCCTAAGCCCACGTCCCCTCTAGGGAAAATTTCTCCCCTAAACTCCATCAGGCCATAACTTGAGTTTTATAAGGAGTTAGTAGGACTTCTTTATATGGTTGGAAAGGTGAGAGAAATTTCCTATCTAATGGGTATGATTTAGGAAATTTTTGATGACTCTAAGTGTGTGAAAAATCAAGTTGAATCCTATAAGCCTGTTTGGGTAGAGATGAGAAGGATTTCACTCTCCTAACCTAAGTGATGAATTTAACCTCTCGTTTTGACCTCGTGTCTTGTTGATATTAGTTGCTTGCTATAATTGTTGCAAGTCAATCTTACTTGTTAACCCTTATCTGGTTTTTGCTAACTGTGATCTTGTAACCCTCTTTGCAAACACTCTAATAAAAAAAAATTATTCCATAATTTTCCTAGCTAATCCTAGTTTGTTTCTTGGTCTCAAGTGGTAGTTTGAAGCGAGCATTACACTTGGTATCAGAGCAATGGTTCAAAGGCTTGGACCATTGGGCACACTAGAAAACTTGAGACATGAAAACTTAAACCTAGCACACTGTAAATCTAGAAAACAACTTAGCAATAATTTGTACGTTTTTAGTAAACATGGAAGTTGTATAACTTAGCAAATGAACTAACTCTCACTTTGGTCTGTGTAGGAGGCACAGACAAAGAAAGAGAAACATTCATAGAGACTCAGATTCACCGTCCACCACCACCACTACCGGATCAAGGTGTAGAGCCATTCTACCTCAGATTCTACAAACCCTTCAAGATGTTAATGCCGCTCTACGCGGAGGATTAGGTGGAGGGCAGACAGCTAGTCATGATAGAGCTCCTTCTATCGAGGGTCAAGTACCCCCTCAACTTAGCGAGGATCATAAAGGAGAGAAATCCCATACGGAGTCAGTCAGAGTGGATTCACCACCTAGGAGATAGGGTGACAAAGTTCCAGAGCATAGAGAGAGGTCTCGGAGCCCTAGGCTTAGGGATGAGCTTGCAGAGAGGCCTAGAGGCCGATAGACCACAGCAGCGGATCACATCAGGGAGATCCTAAAGCTTAGGCCCTCACATTACTCAGGTGATATAGGTGGATTTTAGGCAGAGGCCTGGCTAGTGAGCTTGAGCGGTTACTTCAAGCTTTGTCCTTGTTCTAGCAACACGAAAGCTCATGTTGCAATCCATCTACTGAGGGATGGAGCAGAGTATGGTGGAGGACAGAGGAGTAGAAGCTCCATGTAGATTCAGAGATAGTGAATTAGGAGCTATTTTAGGAGAGATTCAGGAGAAGGTACCTATCATAGAGGTTCATCTAGTAGAGGATTGACGAGTTCCATGACCTCCGACAGGCATACCCTTTCTAGTAGCAAAGTATGAGAGTAGATTTATAGATCTACTTCAGTATGTAGAGTACATGCCAGGATGAGCAGGTGCAGATTCATAGGTTCATCCGGGGCATTGAATCTAGACATTGGAGGTGTAGTACGGATTCACTGCCCATAGAATTTAGCAGAGGCCATCGAGAAGGCCTATATTGTAGAGGAGACTCAGGGTAAAACCCAATAGGCTAGAGACCGAGTCAGGAGCCGCATTTAGCAGATGCAGGATGGTAGATTGAGAGGTTCAACACCTCTTCCTCATGGTGGTCAACATTCAGCATAGTCATCCTTTAGGCCGCAATAGCAGTAGCAACAGCAATCCCACCCATCCATATAGACCTCCACAAGAGATGATGCACAGAGAGGTCGGAGCATGGGGCCTCCTCCTAGGGGTCCCATCAGGACACATAGGGTGGACCTAGAGCTCAGTTAACTAGAAGCTCGCTAGCATAGGCCACAACAAACCACATCCGGATCATCAGAGATCCACACCACAGGCTTCTAGGGAACCTACTGGAGGTGTTGTTCCTTGGAGAGGATCAGGTGGTTGCTTTGGATGTGGAGTAGATCAGACATTTTTGGAGAGATTACCCTCAGAACCCTAACAAGGGTAAGACACTAATTTCTGAGCCGATAGTTGGTGACATGGGACACAGCCACAAGATTTATGCAACAGTTGAGACACCATCAGGCAAAGCACTAAAGAATAGTCATTGAGACCACATATAGCATTGGTGGTATTTTCTACCTCTATATTATTTAACTCCAGTTCTTCTGATTCATTTATTGCACCATCCTTAATAGAGCGATGCAAACTAATGGTAGCTAGGCAGGCTCTTAGTTGGGATGTTGAGATGGCTTCTGGAGCCAAGATCTCTGTGGACTCCTTAGTCAAAGAGTGTTGTAGTGGATTTGGGACCCTTCAGCCAACACCTCAAATCTTTGTATTATTCCTTTTGGGCTCGTATGGATTTATTTTAGGTATGGATTAGCTATCTGCACATAGGGCCAGGATGGATTGTTATCATAAGATTATTGCTTGTGCAGATGATTTGGGAATTGAGTCGGTGATCTCAGGGGTCAGGAGACCCATTTCTATTCGTACCATTTCCGCTATGCATCTTAAGCGGTGTGTGTGATGGGGTTGTAAGATGTATGCTATTTAAAGTTAGTGACAGATCAGAGGTTGGGTCTAGTGGACCATCGCTAGATGATCATCCCATCTTGAGAGAGTTTTCTGATGTATTTCCAGGGGAGCTACCGGAGATGCCACCCCCACTTGAGATTTATTTCCATATAGACCTAGTTCCTGGAGCATAGCCTATTTCATGGGCACCTTACTGGATGACCACCTCAAAGCTCTGTGAGCTCAAGTTATAACTAGAGGGCCTTCTAGAGAAAGGCCTTATCTGTCTTAGTGTATCCCCTTGGGGTGCACCGGCGATCTTCGTGAAGAAGAGGGATGGATCATTACAGTTGTGTATTGACTACCACCAGTTGAAAAAAGTAACGATCAAGAATCGTTACCCTCTTTCTCGTGTTGATGACTTGTTTGATCAGATGAAGGGAGCCACGGTGTTCTCTAAGATTGATCTCAAGTCAGGATACCATCAATTGAGGATTTCAGAGGTGGGCATTCATAAGATTGCCTTCCGCATGAGATATGGGCACTATGAGTTGACAATGGTGCCTTTTGGTTTGATAAATTCCCCTGAAGTGTTTATGATTTTGATGAATGGGGTATTCAGAACCTTTTTAGATCACTTCATGCTCATCTTCCTTGATGACATCTTGATATACTCACGTGCACATGAGGAGCATGAGGGGCACTTTCGACAGATTCTCCAGTGTCTTCATGAGCAGTAGCTTTACGAGAACTTGGAGAAGTGTCCTTTCTTCCAAATAGAGGTGCAGTATTTGGGTCATATTATTTCTGGGGAAGGTATCACAGTCAATCCTTCCAAGATTAGAGCGATTATAGATTGGCCAACACCCAGTACAGTGACTGAGGTATGCAACTTCATGGGTTTAGTAGGATATTACAAGAGATTTGTTTAGGACTTCTCTCAGATTGCACACCCTATCAGTTCCCTTCAGAGGAAAGGGAAGAAGATTGTTTGGATGAAAAAATGTGAGCAGGCCTTCAAGACACTGAAGGAGTGCCTCACTATAGCACCCATTATTGTAGTGCCAGATCCACAGGGTGAGTTATTTTTTTACACAGATGCTTTTTTAGCAGATCTTGGAGGTGTGTTGATGCAGGATGGTAGGGTTGTAGCTTTTGAGTCTCACAAACTCAAGGATCACAATCTTAATTATCCTACACATGATCTTGAGCTTACAGTAGTTGTGCATGCTTTGGTTAGATGGAGACATTTTCTTCTTGGATGGAGATTCACACTCAGGACAGATCACTCGAGTCTTTACCACCTCTTCATGTAGCCCAATCTAAACAATCGTCAACGGCATAGGATGGAGTTGATTTGTGAGTATGACATGGAGATAGAGCATGTGAAGGGTAAGGAGAATGTGGTAGCAGACACTCTCAATAGAAAGAGACATATGGCTATAGATGCTTCAGTGAGCACAAATTTGTAGAGTAGGATTCTTCAGTAGCTTCCTCTTGAAAACTTCTACATGACAACACGAGTAGAGATAGAGTCACAAAGAACCCTTGAGGGGAATTTTTTTGGTTTCTCATTAGAGGTAGATGGTCTTCTCAGGCACATAGGTTAGATTTATGTTCTTAGAGATGGAGGCTTGAGGTAGGAAATTTTGGTAGAGGCACATCATTGACCCTATTCAGCCCATCCTGGGGTGAAGAAGATGCATGCTACATTGAGACAGTTGTACCAATGGAGAGGAATTCATTAAGATGTGGCTCAATTTTTGTCATGGTGTTTAGAGTGACAGAGGGTTAAGGCTGAACATCAGCATCCAACAGGTCTTCTTCATCCTCATGCCATACCAGAATGGAAGTGGGACACCATTTCCATGGATTTCATTGTTGGACTACCTATGTTGAGATATCACCATGATGCCATTATGGTCATGGTTGATAAATTGACAAAATTGGCTCACTTTTCTCTGGTGAAGACCACTTATACTTAGTGGAGTTTTTCCACAATAATAGTTTTTAGAGTTCTATAGGCATGGCTCCTTTTCAAGCATTAAATGGTAGAGAGTGCAGGACACCCCTTAGCTGGGACATGTAAGAGGATAGAGTATCTCTTGGAGCAGCTCTTTTGTAGGACATGGAGTAGTAGGTAGTGTTGATCATACAGAGATTGCAGGAGGCACATGACAGGTAGAAGAAGT
>JAHRHJ020002083.1:0-14938 GCA_019776745.2 Taxus chinensis | reverse complement strand
TGATCCTACAAAGAGCACATAAACAAGACAATCCTAGCTAAACTAGATAAGAAACTTGATATTTATCCATAAATGCAAAAGAGGATTAGTGAAATCAAAATTTGAACCTAATTTAAAAAGATTTGAAAATGCAATGGGAGTCTCCCATCGGGCGTGCCATATGTGTTCATGTAAAAGTTAGAAAAGCTATTAGAAATGAAACTAAACAATAAAAGTTCCAAATCCTTAGAATAACCTAACAATAAACCATCATGATAAGAGATAAACAAGACTAACTCCTTTAAACATGCATATAACTTTGAAATATCATCAAACTAACATGTCTAACTTAAATATCTACTCTTTGAATGCTAATTAAGATGAACCTAGAAGATCCTTAGCAATAAGTTTTGATTTTTGTTTGCTCCCAAAAATAGTGAAGAGATCTCTCCAAGTTGGCTACAAGGCCAAGCTTGGATCTTCCCTTACTAACTAGATTTGGAGTTGATGGATGTAAGATGGAGGAGCTTTCAAAAATGGAGTATGGCAAGATCAAATGTCTTATAGCTTAAAGCTACAAAAAATGAGGTATAATGCCTTTCTAAAGTGTTATGATATTTTTCTATGTAAAGAAGGTGTAAAGTTGAAAAGGAGGGGTGACCCCTCTATTTATAGATTTTGGTTTGGGAAAGATTGAAAATTCTAGTGCATGTGGGACAAATGAACAAGCCAAAATAGATCTTTTTAGGAAGTCAAAGTACCTTTTTGACTAGAAGTAGGAGCTAATTAACCTTTTAGGATTAATTAGGGACTCTAGAAACAAGCTTAGTGAATTTTCTGGGAGTTTCTGGAGGAATTTGGTTTAGATTTTGGAAGTTTTGGAAGTGGGAGATAGCCAATGATAAGGTTCATTGATTAAATACAAGATAGAAGACTCAATTAACAGAAACTAGTTGATTAAGAGGATTATCACCCATTAACTTGAGTAAAATGGCATCTTGAGTGAGTTATATAAGAAGTGTTGTTATTTGAAACAGAGTGAAAGGAGATGAAGATAGTCAGTATAATGTTAATAATAAGATTGCTTTGATCGAAATCTAGGTGTCTACATTTTTGGGTCCTCTTTGGGGTGGCGTAAAGCAACGTCACTCTGAAGATAGTAGACAATTACAGATAAATTTTTTGAAGGGGGAGAAGAAAAATTAGTAGAATGAAGGATTCCCCCTTGAGTGTCGATGGGGTGATGAAAGAAGTCGATCGATGATCAAAAAGAGGAAGGAAATGGATAGAAGAAGCGAAGGGATGAGGAGGGATAGATGGTAATCCCCATTGCCCCAAGTGTTTTGGATGAACAATGTTAGATAAAAGAAAATGAGAGGAGAAAAAGATGAATATAAGAGAGTGGAAATATCTTCCACCCATCCAATATAAATAAATTTATTTTTCATCATATTTCTTAGAATTTACTTCATTGGTCCTTATTAAAAATATAAGCAGACGACAAAAATGTAGAATGACATTAAAAGCCATAATACGAATAACTACCTATTGCTAAAATACCAACTCCATGCAACATACATAATGCAATGCAATACGAGAAAGTAAACAAGTTAACCTAACACAGGAAACATAATGTAATGTTTTTGTTATCGAGCTTCAGTTTCGACCTGTGTCTTGAATTAACGACAAGGGTTAAAAATGGTGCCCCAAGCAAATTGATACATGCAAGGAGAATAACAAAGGACACTTGGGTCCTATGAAAAGAAATCTGTGCACTATGAAACAGTACCAAGAAACTTGTTGTGCCCCGGAGTACATACATATTAAGAAAACCAACTTTGTTAATGGGGGTAGATCCAAATGATCCGCAAGTCGCTGCACATGAACAAGAAAGAACCAAAGAGTGATGTTTTGTAGGATGATTTTGGATTTTTAGAAGTTTTCTGAAACATATTTGAATGTTTTGATTTTTCTAACATATTTGAATGTTTTTGTGATTTTGAAAGTTTTTTGAAGCTATGTACAAGAAGATGAAAGAAACATGGATGCCCCCAATGATAGATGGGATGTACAAGGGTAGAATGCCACGTGTATGCACAGAATGTGAATATGCGAAAATTTCCCCAGTGATAGAGGGAGTATTCAAAGGAAAATCTTCACACGTAGAAGGGGGTCAAGGCCAATATGGATAGGTTCAACATGATGATGAACATAAACCAATGAAGTGCTGGGAAGGAGCAAGGATGCCCCCAACGTAAGCTGGCCAAGAAGTTGATGATAGAAAGAAGTAGAAGATTGCTTTATTGAAATAAGGGACAAAGGCCCTTAAACATGATAAAAAATATATCCTATACACATAGATGTTCTGAACGAAGTAGAAGGACAATGAATGTTACAAAAGGATATGGACAATGAATCTAGAGGATTTAATGATGTAAAGGTAATTAGCCAAAGGAAAAAATCACGAGACAAGATATGGACTAAAGCAAGAGTCTGAACAATGTCTAAAGCAAGACACTTGGTAACATACTAATCCTATTTACTCATATAGATCCATTGTGTGCATGTGGAAATTAATCACCTATTGGAGGGAAGATTTAATAGATCAAGTGAAGACACACTAGCCAATGTGTAGGAATGATTGATTTTCAAAGTTGATTTATGAATGGATTGTGGAAGGAGAGCCATACATTACTCCGCTCCTAGCCAACATCCATAGCCCCAATGGAGGTTTATTTGATTCTAATCACAACATTTCTCTACTGCCAGTCAGGCATCCATAGCCCCAATAGAGATTATTGGAAATACCCCAAGAGAGAGTTATATATCAATTTACTTTTGCTTTTGATTTTAATTTGAATTGATTTTGATTCTTTTATTTTTTGAAAAACTGATTTCAGCTCTCTTGATTTGACAAGGGGTTAAGGACCACTGATGGCTTGATGGAAGGATGTGGAAGTGATTGTGATGATGGCATTGGATAGTGTCAACAAATACGCCCAAAATTTCTTCGCAACAAGTTTATTAGATGTTGATTGTGATAGGATCTCTAAGAGGTCAGTCATTCTTTAATTTACCAAGGTGATAAAAGACCAAGGTCAAACATACCATAGAGATAAATGTCAAAAAATGCATGTGAATGAGTTAACGAAAATATCATCGAAGGGATGAAAATGGTGGATGAATTGCAGAGGAATGGAATGAAAGGGAAGAAAGAACATCCATGTGTATGTAATACCTGATTGCATTGTTTGATCTTTGTACCGTTGATATTTTTTGTTTTTGTTTTGTAATGTTTTCTCATTTTTTACATTTTGTCTTTTATTTGATTTTTAGATTTTTGATGGTTTTAGGAGGTTGGGACCAACAATGTCACTCTACGTGATAAGATCCAACAATGATGTTTGTGATTTCCTTGAATAAGGAAGACTAAGTTGTGTTTTCTTATCAAGATTCATATTATCCCCAATCTCAATGACTGTGGTGAGCTCATACTCAACAAATGACTGTGATTTATCTTGAAACATGGATTTTGTATGCGGGAGCTTGAGTTCCCTATTCAGAGGTTTATGCACTTTGCGCCATACTTGATGGTTGCATTGGTGTGTGTTCTTGAATCACATTTGATTTAAAACTTTGAGATTGTTTGAGTTGTTGGGAGCTTTGGAGATCTTTGGAGTTTTGATCTTAGCTTGATAATGAACTTGTTTGGGTTTCTTATAAGCGACTATGTGACCTGTCTGATCCCGAGAAGTGGGAGAAGAAAGTGGACATTTATGATTGATGATAGGAATGGTAGAGATGGTGGTGGGCTTGCCCCAATTATTGATAGAAGAATGATATGACGATTGAAGAGGATACAGTCCAAGAATTGAAGAGGATGGGCTACCAGGAGGTGAGCCACAGATAGAAGATGGAAGGCTACCAGGATGTGGCCCCAAGATGGAAGAACAAGGGCTACCTGGAGGTGAACCAAAAATAGAAGATAAAGGGGGGCTACAAGGGCATGGCCCAAGTATAGAAGATGAAGGACCACCCGAAGGTGTCCTATAAATAGAAGAGGATGAAGAGTTACTAGGACATGGCCCAAGAATAGAAGATAAAGGACTACTGGAGGGTGTCCCATTGATAGAAGAAGATAAATGGCTATTAGAACGTGGCCCAAGAATAAAAGATAAAGGACTACCTAGAGGTGTTCCCATCGAATAGAAGAAGATGAAGGGCTACCTGGAGGTGACCCAAGGTGAGATTTTGATTGAGGAATCTTTATGTGTAAAGAATGATTATGTAATGAAAAGATGGGACAAGGTTCTATGCTAGACTTATGTAGATCATTAAGCAATGAGGAATGTGAAGACAAAATAATAAGAGGTGGATCAAGTTGCATGATCTGAGGATCTTCTTCTATTGCTTGATAAAAGGAATTAATCTCTTCCCCAAAATACACAAATGCATTGAGGTCTAAAGAGAATCCTTGCTCATAATTTTCTAGAGGAGTATCTTCATGTGCCCCTATAAATGTCTTGATTTCTCCTTCGTTCTGAAAGAAATCAATCTGCTATGGGTTGTTGATCAACCTCAGGGGTTTGATTGGAAGAAAGAGATCCAACAGATGTAGAATATTTAGAATATGTTTGATGATGGGAAGACTTTACCTTACTGTGTCCATAAAGGAATTTGATAGTGCATCGAAAACATATCTTAGCCCATCGTTTCTTGTGAATTGTTTGACATGGACACAAACATCGATCTTTAGAAGATCGATAAGGATATGGTAAGACATGGTTGAAAGGGCTCAAGGGCCAAAGAGGGATTGGATTCTGATTGATAGAGGAAGATGACTCAGGAGATGAAGTAGACATGGAGCTAGATGTCTTGTGAGTAGAAGAAGATGAAATGGACTTACCTATACGATGATATAGTGTCGGTAAACTAGTAGGATTGAGTCTAAAGTCCGCAGATTGCGATGTAGGAGTCAACTTGGAAGATTGTCTAGAAGAACTTTGAGTCACATGAATCTTTAAAGGAGGAAGAATTCATTGAGGTGACTGATGAAAGAGGTCCTACAAAGAAAGGGAGGACCAAAAATTAGGAGTCATATTAAATGATTCATTGTAAGAATTAGGAGTTGCATGAATCTTTAAAGGAAGAAGACGTCATTGAGGCAAATGATAAATGAAGTCCTGTGAAGGAAGGTAGGACCATGACAGGATTCGATTTAGAGGAATATGAATAGTATTTTGGATCAGTTCATTAAAAGATGGAGAGGAGTTTGAAGAATAGTTTGGATTTGAATCAGAAGAAGAGTGGGAGGAATCTGAATAATAATTTGGATCAAAAGTTTCCAAACCATACCACCAACTATGAGATGAAGGTGGGGAATAGGGTACCCAAATGGGCCCTCTAGCATGCGAAGAACCAAATGAGGTTTAGTCGTAATGGGAATCTTTTGATGTGAATGCCTAAACCTAGGTTCCATATTGTTGTAAGTGTGAGGAACCACATGATAGTCAGTCATTGTTGGCATCATTTAGGTACAAATTTGTCAAAATTTCACCCCCCAGGGTAAATTTCGATAACATGCATCAAAAGTTGCAGAAAGGCAAATAGGTTGATCCAGGAAAAATCGTGAAAATCGGCTAAGTCCTAGTCCTAGGAGCAATCGGGACATTTGGGACAAAAATGCGCGGATCGGCCGAAAAGCCTCCAGGCGGCCCAAGGAGCAATCGGGACATCTGGGACAAAAGTACGCGGCGGGCGCGAAAAGCCGATCCGGTCGAAAGAGAGGAAAAATTGGCTAACTGCTGAGAGGGACGCCTGTGGGACAAGCGGGCCAAAAAGGCGCGAACCGGCCGAACCGGGCGAAAAAGGGCCAGACAGTCCAAAGCAAAATGGGACAAGCGGGACAAAAAGGACGCGAACCGGCCGGTTCACCGAAATCAAAAAGGGCACAGAAGTCCAAAATGGGACAAAGGGATGCGCGGGACGCGGATCGCCGAAAAAGCCGAAGCCAATAAATTTGCGCCACGTGTCATCGGCCAAATGAGGGACAAGGAAGCCCATTTCGGGCGGATCGGAGGTTTTTGTCAAACGGTTTGGGACATCCGGGACAAAAAGACGCGAAGGGCGCGAAAGAGCCGGCAGGCCCGCGGACCAATCAGAAGCATGCCACGTGTCCTCACAAGAGAAAAGGTCAAAAAGTCAAAGGGTGAGTTTTCGAGCACCGATCCGAACCAATGGGATAGTGCCACGTGTCCCAGCTAGGGCCCACGAGGAAATTTCAAAGGAAAGCCCGCCGAAAAGTAGAGGAGAGAGAATTATTCAGCGAATCAGAGCCTGCCACGTGTCATCCAGGTGGCAGAGCGCGGGAAGAAATTCAAAAAATCCGTTTTCGCCTGTTCCGTGCCCTAAATCTTCAGATCGCCATAACTTTCGATCCAGAGCTCAGATTTGCACGTTCTTTATATCAACGGAAAGCTTGTGAGATTCTCTACACGTTTCCAGGGTCAATCTTGCATTTTGGTTCAGTTTGGAGAGAGAAAATCAAGAAGACGCCTCTGGCACGAAATAATAAGCAGAAGTAATGCTTCAACGAACAACTTTAATGCAGCAGACAGTTCGCCGCTTCTGTTAGGCAGCCCGCCGTTTTGACATGATCCGCCGCTTCTGCCATGATGAGATGAGTTAAGTGCATTCTGGAGGTGGTTGGGGCAGATTTCGAATTCCTCTCTCTTTTCTCTCTCATTCTTCCTATAAATTGTAAGGAGGGGCTTCTTTCTAATGTTGGACATTTTTGTTTTGCAACCCCTCCCTTCTCTCCTGCTTGCAAGAGAATTCGTGGAGTTTTCAAGCCTCCCACATGGACTGTAATGCCATTGTGCCTCTTGGCCATTGCAATGTATTGAATCGATCCTTTGAGCAATATATATGTCTGTGATTAAATTTAAATCCTCTCATGTATTCATTGTTGTCATTTTGATCTCTCATTGCATTTCGGTTACCTGTGCATGGTGTGGTATTGCATCTATATGATCTGTGTTTATGTTGCAAAGCTTATGTTCTTCATTCCTCGGTGCATCACCCCCTTAGCTTAGGTTTGTTTTTATGCATTTCTCTCTCCCTGTCTCCTTGGTAGTTAGATTAGGTTTTTTGGGTAAACCTCTGCGTTTCATTGGTGCATCTGAACAGAGGAATAGGAACCAGCCTTTCTCTGGAGAATCCTTTCTCATTTTTCAAGTCCCACACTTGGAGAAAGGATTCAATGTTATGCAATCACACTGGATGCCTAAGTGATCAACCTAGAAACTTGATCTGCATCCAGGGGTGCTGTGATTTTGCATCAACAGTTTTGGCACGCCCGGTGGGACCAGAGGTCTCATTTTTATTGCAGCAAAGTTGATATGCATCTGCTGCAATTTTCTTGCTTAAAAAGAGCTATTATTTGCATATCTGGCGACTCCAAGGGGAAGAATCAACTGGTTTCAGCAGTACAGGCCTAAAAGCTTATGAGAAGAATCACAAGGTCAAGAGCTGGAGAAGAAGAAGTGCTGTTTGAATACCTGCAATTATCTCCAAGAAGAAGGCAAAGAGGAAGAAGGATTCAAAGGTCTCCATCTCCACCAAACAGAACTCTCTCAACTCCTCCACCTGACAGGCCTTTCTTTCAATATACAAGGGTTTTAAGACCAATCAGAATGGCGCAACCAGTGAACCCCTATGTCAACTTCACAGGCAGCAGCCCACTTGCTCTCAATGCACAAAATCCAATCCCAGTTGCAGCACTGAAGAACATTCCATACTTTACTGGAGAAAATCAGACCACTCCTGGTGATCATGTCAAGGACATTGCTAACATTTGTGCAATCCATGAGATCGATGAGATGCAAGTAGCTGTCAAATTGCTGGCGTCTTCATTCAAGGGGAAAGCATTGCAATGGTTTAGGAGCCTTGGAGCTGGCTCTATCACAAACTGGAATCAGCTGTGTATTGCACTTCATGATCAATTTGGAGAGAAGGGAGACAACTTGTCTCTTTTGGAGCAGCTGACAACCATCAAGAGAGCTTCCAATGAGCAGCTAACTGACTTCAACTTCAGATTTCAAAGATCTTGGGATAGAATTCCAGTAGCAGTCAGGCCAACAGCAGAAGGTGCTTTTCTATACTACCTTAAAGCTTTAAATTCTGATATTTCTATGTTGGTTCAATCTATGGGAGGCACAACTATCCCTGCTGCTTATAGTATTGCCATTAGAGCTGAAAATTGTCTGATTCAAGCTGGCAAGCTAGCTCCTAGGCCTCCAATGCCATTATATCCAAGTTTAGAGAGCCCAAGTACTAGTCAAGCACCTGTCTTAGCTCCTATTCCCACTCCTAGGAATCAGAGTTCAAATGAAGCTTCCACTTCATCTCCAAGTGCCCCAAATGAGCTTCAAGAAGTCATGAAGCAACTGCAAAATTTAGGTAATGAGCTGGTCACACTCAAGAGACAGCAAGCTCAAGGTTTTAGACCTTCGTATCAGCCTCAAGCTCAACCTAATAGGCAGCCATATCAGCCTCAAAGACCACCTAATCCAGCTGCAAATATGAATCAAACAAGGCCTCCTGTCAATAGACCATTCCAGCCCTATAATCCAAATGCCATATCTGCCTCTAAGGCATTAGTACCAGCACAAAATAACATGGCACAGGAGTACGACTGGTGTTACCCTTGCAATCTACCTCACAATCAGTCAGCATGTTTCAATGGTGCACTAAATCAGGCCTTGATGGTGCAAACCATTGGTGTTGCTCAAGATCCAAGCCAGGAGGAGAATCAACAGCAACAAACGCAACAAGAAGGACCTCCAACAGAAACCACATTGGCAAATTGGCAAACGGAAGACTTCTGTGGAGTTAACCAACAGCCTTTTCAAGGCATGGCTGCCAATACACGGTCAAAGAAGAGAAGCATAGAAGAGGGACAACCGTGTAATCCAGTTGTTTCTCAACCCACTCTTACACAACAAGGGGTCAGTAGACCAAACGCAGCTCCAAACCTGCAAAATCAACCCAAGGTCCCTGTTGTAGCAACACATGCACCCGTTCAAGTTCCAGAAAAGGTTGTACCAAGTAAGGGGCAGCAAAAGGACAGTTCATCCCCTTTCAACATCATCGATCAAATGAAGAAGACACATGTGAACATTTCCATGTGGGAATCACTGGCGATCCCAGGACAACGAGACTTACTGCAAGCTGCAATGGCTAATTGGTCTGCCACGAATGTATCAAACCAGGGACATGAGAAAGTTCTCACTAATGCAGTGCAACATGATGGGGACCAGACAAGGAAAAATTTGAAGCCTCCGCCTTTCTATGTTTCATTGATTGTTGGAAACCACTTGGTGCACAACTGCATGTTAGATTCAGGGGCCAGTAGTTCAGTGATGCCGAAGCAAATAGCGGATCAGCTGGGTTTGAAATATGAGCCAGTGCTGAAAGGAGTAGTACAGCTAGATGGAACGGCAGTAGGGACTGTTGGAGTCATCAAGGGGTTAAGCCTAACACTACATTCCTGTCCTAATGTTACAGTTTTGCAAGATGTGTCTGTGATTGACCTTCCGCCACTCTTTGCGTTGTGTCTATCAAGAGACTTCACTGCGAAAATCGGTGGATATTTATCTGCAGATTGGTCACACATGATTTTTAGGACAAGGTATGGAGCCAAAGCAACAATCAGGTCAGAACCAATTGCCAATTTCCATATTGAGCCTTATGTACCAGCTCCTATCAATGCAAATTGCTCAGCTTTTGATCAGGAGGAGTGTTCAAGTGATCTAGAAACAGGTACTAAGGTCGAGGGAATTCCTGATTTAACTTTGGATGAATGGGCAAACAAAAGTCATGAATTTGACCCATACAAGGAAATTGAAGAATCTGAATTGGGCGTGTATTGTATACACGAGGAAAATTCACCCATCCCCGACATCATTCAGCCTGAACAAAAGGATGAAAACAAAGTCTGGAGATTATTCTTCGATGGTTCGAGAAGCAGACAAGGTTCTGGAGGCGGTGCAGTGTTGATTTCACCACAGGACATCAAGTATTATTCAGCTTTTCGTTTCCAGTTTTCCTGTTCGAACAACACGGCTGAATATGAAGCATTGATTCATGGACTTCATTGGGCCAGGAAAAAGGGCATAAAGAACTTGCAGGTGTTTGGAGATAGCGAGCTAATCGTCAACCAAGTTAGGGGGCAACATGCTACAAAGAACGACTTGCTAAGGAGCTACAAGAATAGGGTATGGGACCTCATTGAGGATTTCGAAGCTTTCAACATTGTGTCCATACCCAGGAAGAAAAATGAAGCCGCAGATAGGCTCGCAGCAGTTGGAGCAACGTTTGATGTGGTTGACAACATCAGAAGAGAAAAAACGCAGCCACACATCCATGTGGTTGTAAGGCCAGCAGTTCCAGATAATAACACAAGCTGGCAGGTGTTTGAGAACGATCAACAGATCGTCAATTTCTTACAAGAAGAAGCTGAATTTTCAGCTAGGAATCAGGACAGATTAGAGCAGCAGTATGGGGATCAAGTGGTGCAGCTGCGGACAAACAAGCTTCCTAAGGGGTTGGTAACATTGGAGTCTATCTTCAACCCTAACGACCAGTTTCGTAAGGAAAAGGCTAATATACAGGTCAAGAGAGAGGATTCAGAGCCAATTCTAGTTGGGGAAGGCAAAACACTTCAAATTGGCAAAGTGGCCACTGAACAGGAGAAATCAGATTTCATACAACTTTGCCAAGAATTTCCAGATGTCTTCGCTTGGAGCTATGAGGACTTAAAAGGATTCGATCCAAATTTGGCACAACATACCATAGAATTGGATCCAGATGCTAAGCCCGTCAGGCAGAAGCAGAGACCAGTCAACCCTCACATTGAGCCTCTAATGAAGAAAGAGCTTAACAAGCTAATCGAGGCAAGCATTATATTCCCTATCAAGCACTCAAGCTGGGTTGCAAACTTGGTTCCGGTCAGGAAGAAGAGCGGAGAAATCAGGTTGTGTGTGGACTTCCGAGACCTCAATAGGGCATCTCTCAAAGACCATTACCCGCTCCCTTCAATGGAACAAATATTGCAAGTAGTATCCGGTTCAGAGAGATTCTCTCTCCTAGATGGCTACTCAGGGTATAATCAGGTGATGGTGAAAGAAGATGACCAATTCAAGACGGCTTTCACCACCAAATGGGGGACCTATGCCTACAAGAAAATGCCATTTGGGCTATCAAATGCTGGAGCCACCTTCCAAAGGGCAATGGATATGGCATTCAAGGGGTTGATCAATAAAATAGTTTTGATATATCTTGACGACATCACTGTATTCTCAAAAAATGCAGCGGATCACCTCTGTCATTTGAGGCAGGTATTTCAGAGGTGTAGAAGATTTGGGGTATCATTGAATCCCAAAAAATGCATATTCTTGGCTCACGAGGGAAAACTCCTTGGCCATATTGTCTCCAAGGAAGGATTAGCAATTGATCCAGAGAGGGTTGAAGCCATAAGAGCTCTACCATTGCCAAGCCACAAGAGGGCCCTTCAGAGTTTCCTGGGAAGGATAAACTTTGTTCGGAGGTTTGTCCCAAATTTTGTATCCCTTGTCAAGCCCATCACCAAAATGCTAAAGAAAATCATGGCTTTGAAGTGGACGGCAGAAGGCAAGGAGAGTTTTGAAGCAATCAAAGAAGCCATCTCCCAGGCACCTACTCTCATCAACCCAGACTTTTCCAAGGATTTCATCCTCTATGCATTGGAGGTGATGACACTATTTCTGCCATTCTGGAGCAGCAGAAAAAAGATAATGATGAGCAGCCGATTGCTTTCTTCAGCCAGAGCCTAGGTGACTGCGAGGTGAGGTACTCTTTTATTGAAAAGCATGTGCTTGCAGTAATCAGAAGCTTGAAGAAATTCAAGCATTTAGTCTCAAACAACAAGGTCCAGTTATTGGTCTCACATGCTGGGGTTAAGGACTTCCTCCTCAACAAGGATTTGAATGAGAAAAGGGCAGGATGGATCACCCGTGTCATGGAGTATGACATTGAGATCAAGATCACCAAGCTGGTAAGAGGCAAAGGTTTGTGTGAGCAGCTCGCTTCCAAACAACCAGACAGCCCAGAAGATGAAGAAGACGCTGTCCTGCTATTACAAGATGATCAAAAACAGGAAAATGATGATGTGTCCACTCCCTGTTGGACTCAGAATATGATACATTTCCTACAGACGGGCATGTGCCCTCCAGAAATGAGCAAAGCAAAAAGAAGGTACTTCAGATTACAAGCAGTTCCTTATGTGCTTGTTGATGGTGTTTTGTTTAAAAAAGACATCAACGGTGTTCTATTGAGATGCATTGGGACAGGTCAGATTGAGAGGATCTTACAAGAGTTCCATGACGGGGAGGCAGGAGGCCATTTCACCCCACGAGTAACAGCTCTCAAAATCATGAAAGCTGGTTACTATTGGCCTACTGTATTCAATGATTGCTACTCATGGGTTAAGAAATGCAAGAAATGTGCATTCTTCACAGGGAAAGGAAGGTTAGCAGCACTTCCCCTTCGTCCAATTTCAGTAGATCATCCATTCATGCAATGGGGATTGGACTTCATTGGAGTCATCAATCCCAATTCGAGTCAAGGCCACAAGTGGATTCTTACAGCGACAGACTATTTCACCAAGTGGACCGAAGCAGTAGCGCTCAAAGAGGCAAGTGAGTCTAGCATACTAGACTTTTATGAAGGGATAGTAACCAGGTTCGGTGTGCCGGCCACCATCATATCAGATAATGCATTAGCATTCATAGGTTCAAAAATTACAGAATGGGCTGTCAAGAATGGAATCTATTTGAGCACCTCTTCAAATTATTACCCGCAGGGTAATGGACAGGCAGAGTCCACAAACAAGAATTTGCTAAAAATCATCAGAAGGACTCTGGATGAAAATCAAAGAACATGGCATACAAGGCTAAAATCAGCGTTATGGGCTGACAGAATAACACCAAAGAGGTCTACAGGTAATTCTCCCTACAAGTTGGTCTATGGGAAGGAGGCAGTATTGCCTATATCATTAGAATTGCCAGCCTTGGAGCTCATGAAGCAGCTTGAGTTATCTGAGTTCGAACCAATGGAGGTCAGGTATGCAGAATTGATGGAATTAGAAGAAATCAGAGAACATGCAGTTCAGACGATTGAAAAGGATCAGGCCGTAGTAAAAAGATGGTTTGATAAGAGAGCTAGAGCAAGGACCTTCCAGGAAGGGGACCTGGTTCTGAAATGGGATGCAGATCGGGCAAAACCAGGAAGACATTCCAAGTTTGATGCCATCTGGAGTGGTCCCTACATGGTCACGGGATGCAAAAATAGTAATGCCTTCCAATTGTCTGCATTGGATGGAGAGGAACTTCCGATTCCGGTTAACGGAATCTATCTTAAACATTGCTACTAAGAGAAATGTTTTACCCTTGTAAATATTAGTTTAGATTTTTCTTAATTCCTCTAAGTGCGTATGCACATTGTCCTGTTGTAGTTAGGTTTCTATTTCCCTAAGTGCTTTGGCACAGGTTTCACTGCTCTCAGGTTGTTTTCTACAGTTCAGAGTGTTGCTGGAGAAGAAGTTGCAGTATCAGGCTTGTTTCAAGTTATTGCTTATAACTCCATGCCCAATGGATCGCTAAAAGGCCACTGATCTTCTACCTAGCAGGCAGGTAACCCCGCTGAGTCGTCAAAATTGTTGTCAAAATTTCACCCCCCAGGGTAAATTTCGATAACATGCATCAAAAGTTGCAGAAAGGCAAATAGGTTGATCCAGGAAAAATCGTGAAAATCGGCTAAGTCCTAGTCCTAGGAGCAATCGGGACATTTGGGACAAAAATGCGCGGATCGGCCGAAAAGCCTCCAGACGGCCCAAAATCAAATGGGACATTTGGGACAAAAGTACGCGGCGGGCGCGAAAAGCCGATCCGGCCGAAAGAGAGGAAAAATTGGCTAACTGCTGAGAGGGACGCCTCTGGGACAAGCGGGCCAAAAAGGCGCGAACCGGCCGAACCGGGTGAAAAAGGGCCAGACAGTCCAAAGCAAAATGGGACAAGTGGGAAAAATGGACGCGAACCGGCCGGTTCGCCGGAAATCAGCACGAAGAGCACAAAGCAAAATGGGACAAAGGGACAAATGGACGCGATCCGGCCGGTTCGCCACGTGTCATCGAAATCAGGGACAAGGAGCCCATTTCGAAGGTTTTCATCCCAAACAGTTTGGGACATCCAGGACAAAAAGACGCGAAGGGCGCGAAAGAGCCGGCAGACCCGTCGACCAATCAGATCATGACACGTGTCCTCACAGGAGAAAAGGTCAGAAAAGTCAAAGGGGCGAGTTTTCGAGCACCGATCCGAACCAATGGGATGGTGCCACGTGTCCCAGCTAGGACCCACAGGGAAATTCCAAAAGAAAGCCCGCCGAAAGGTGGAGGAGAGAGAATTTCTCAGCGAATCAGAGCCTGCCACGTGTCATCCAGGTGGCAGAGCGCGGGAAGAAATTCAAAAATCCGTTTTCGCCTGTTCCGTGCCCTAAATCTTCAGATCGCCATAACTTTTGATCCAGAGCTCAGATTTGCACGTTCTTTATATCAATGGAAAGCTGGTAAAATTCTCTACACGTTTCCAAGGTAAATCTTACATTTTGTTTCATTTTGGAGAGATGAACATCAAGAAACACCTCTGTCATGAAATAACAAGACAGAAGTAATGCGTCAACGAACAACTTTAATGCAGCAGACAGTTCACCGCTTTTGTTAGGCAGCCCGCCGTTTCGCCAGGATCCGCCGCTTCTGCCATGATGAGATGAGTTAAGTGCATTCTGGAGGTGGTTGGGGCAGATTTCGAATTCCTCTCTCTTTTCTCTCTCATTCTTCCTATAAATTTTAAGGAGGGGCTTCTTT
>JAHRHJ020002082.1:0-14948 GCA_019776745.2 Taxus chinensis | reverse complement strand
AACATAACTTTGTTAAAAAAATTGAAAAACCATGGAAATTGAGATAGAGTCATTAAACATTATTTATAAAATTATTGTAAAAGAAATCACCTGTTGAATTGGTTGTGCGATCACAATGAAATGATTGTACCCACTTTAATATCTTTATGGTTGTTACATAAACAAATAATTGTATAAGTAACATAGTTAGGTTAAAATTACATTAAACAACAATCATTTTTGAAGTTGTTCTAGAGAGGAACCTTCTTCATATTTTTAGAATAGTAAGATCGGAAACATCGATTGACTATGTGTCTCAACAATAAAATTGATAGATAGTTTGGAATCCCCCACAGGCATGATAGTGCGCATACCACGTAAAGCATAGTACTAGAGAAACTTTACAGAACAAATCGATATGGGTGAACCATATCAGCCCAGCACTTCATATGATATTTCAAAATGAAAGGAGGATGTTTCCTTAGGACCAATTTTGCTTGCTTTGCGTTACAATTTTTGTGGGTAATTTTCTCATCCAATCCATCGTGACGCTTCTATAATAATCATTATGTCATGGTTGTAAACATTAGATATGTGTACATAAGACACAAACTTTGAATATATCTTAGGGCTATCATAGAGTCTATAGCATCCATCCAGAATTGATACTCCAATGTCTTTAAACTTTCATGTATCTTTATACTCGTCCCTTAACATTTTGAATAACCAACGGTCGGTATTAGAAGGAAATTAATAATACAATCCAAGCACACTGGTTCCGAATAACTGTTTAGAAGTCCATTATGACCTCAGAAGAAATATCACTGGGAAAATTTAAAACATTAGTGATCTACACATCACATTGAAAGGATGTCGAGAGGAATTAGCTAAATAAAGTCAATGGAATCTAGAATGGATAATGCACAGTTACAAGAAAACATTTTTTCAGAATGTAACCAGTGTGGTATATTTCCTTTCCTGTGACATCACATAGTTATCTAATATTGTCTAAGCCAAAGTACTTTAAATAATTTATCAAAAAATGGGAACAATTTCAAGGGGAAGGAGCCTATTGTCATCGTCTAGGCTAGAAAGGGGTAGCCTACTTCTCAGGAGAGGAAATGTGAAAGGACCCCGGTGGTACTCCGGAAACTGCTAATCATCAGTTGAAGTTGATCCTGAGTGGGACCGTTGGTGTGATCCACAAATGGAACTCACAAGTCTCCGGATTCATCTCTAAGTCTCTCGGGGAGTTTAAGTATTCAATACTTTGCATCCATCAGGTATCCAACAAAAGCGCGGTGGGCTAGAAGGTTGTGATAGATCTAATCAAAAGGGGACTTCTAACCCTAACATGTGACGTGGTCTTGAAGAAGTCGCAAGTGTTCATCTCATCCTCAAGTGTATGATGGGTGGGAGCAAGACTAGGGATATCCTTAGGATGACTGCTCCATTTGATGCATTGTATCTAATGCTTCCTATTCATTTTATCAATTTTCTCCAGAGACAATTCAATCTGGTTCAACCCGATAGTCCAGAAGCAGTAAAGACTTTGTTGGGGTGTTGGGTGCTCTTGGATTGATCGAAGAAAGACGTTTACTAGTCATCGACTGGGAGGTCGAGCATATTCTAGAAAGTCTACATGTTGTAACCTGGCATGGTACAACTCTTCAGAGATAGGCCAGGCAAATCACCGGGAGTCCTTTGTTAGCCTGATCAATATTTGATAAGCTTCCGTGAACTTCGTATTCCTTCCTAACTATCCTTGAGGATATAGTATCTCCAGGTGGATGGATGGATTACTGCCATAACTTGATCACCAATCTTGGCGTACTCCATTTAGCTTTTCCTTACAAGGGCTCTTTAGAGTTCGGTGTGGAAGTAAGGAGGTGCATGCTTCATCTTCTGATAGGTCTTGGAGAAGAGTTTGTTCGTCTTTTAGTATCCTCTTCTCTTACTTACTTCTAAATATTTTTGGCAAAGGGCATCCACTGCAGATAGGGCTCTCCTTGTAGGATTTCTAAGGATGTTCCCTTGTGAAAGTGTGTCACGGTATATCTGTAGGAGGACATATATTTCTATCTTTGTGGGATCAGGGTATGTGATTCTCCAAACCCTTTCACCTGAAGTGCTCTGAGAGAAGCAGGGTTATTGGCTTTTACTTATGGCCGCCTTTTGTCGAAATGAGGAGAATTCCACAGGTGCAATTGGGAATTTCCTCTTGTGTTATGCTTAGGTGCTTGAAGATAGATCCATTCTGGAGTTAAGGGAGTGTGACCAGAGGTGAAGAAGGAGCAACTACAGTGAACTCCGAGAAATGTGGCGAGACTCTACGGTGGAGGCATTGTTTAACAAGTTGGACCCTCCAATGCTCACAGGGGTAGGAGTCACTGTAGGAGAGGAAACCATGGGGGTGGGTGGAAGGGATTAAGAGATGAGGGAGAAATGCTAGGTGACAGATCCACGAAGGGAAGAGAAGATGGAAGAGAGGAAGGGGGATCGTAGAAAGAGGGGGAGGAGAAGATACAACCAGGAGGAGTGGTATTTGAGTGACGTTGAGGACGGGAAGGAGGAGTGAAGAAGAGATGGTGGGAACTTCACTGGTTTAGCAGTGCAAATCCTGAGTGGATGTGCCGTGGAAACACTACCACTTCTTCTTCTAGGGAGACCAGGCTCACTACCTGCTCCTTCGGAGTGAAAGGAGGACTCTTGGGAGTTGTTCCTGAGTAGTTCTTGATTCTCCTCTTTGGCTTTCCCTTTTTCATTTGGTAGGTTGTTTTGGTTAGCAGGTGCATTTCCCAAGGGAGGACGTGTAAAGGTCACCTTGAGGTAGATTGGTCGATGAGGCCGTTCTTCCTACACCAATGCTCTATGAACTACAGAGCGTGCCTGTAACCATTCCTCAATAGTCTGAGGTGCCCTGTTCTGTCAATCTTGGAAAATGGCAAATTGTCCCCATCTGGTCTAGATAGACCTATCAACTTCTTGATCAGTCGCTTGAAACTTTCGGGGAAGGAAAATGGCACACCATATTGGACAATTTCTATTAGGGCCAGGTGGGAGTGATCCTTTCTTCTGAGCTTGACCTCGTGATATAGATCGATTATAGATATCCTCGATCTATAGGATGGGATTGGACAAGATTTCCCTTGGAAGGCAATTGTGAGGATTGAAGGTTGGCCTTGCCAGGAAATTGTGTTTCAAGTTGAGTAACTCTAGCTCCGTAAACATTTCCCGGGCTTTGGTGTGAGAAGTGCAGGTGTACCTACCCACTGTGAGGGGGAATGGAGTTCTACCCTTCTTTCTTTTCAGGCACTTCTCATGGTATGTGATAAGCTGTTTGGACAGCTCCAATAGGATCAACTTGGGTCCCGCATACCTCGGTAACTTGGTGGGCTCCCCCAGGAAGTTGGCAGCTCTAAGATAAGTGAAAGTGGGGAATTTCAAAAATAACACCCCCCACTTCTTTGTGGAAGTAACCACACTCTTCGTCATCTGACCGTGAGTCATATTGGGCCTCAAGAGGTAGATGATGCCATAGAAGAAGGCATCATTGATCTTACTAAATTGTGTGATGTTGTTTTCCAGTCTTTACTCTGGATAATATTCATATATTTTCACTTGGGGCCATACCCCGCATCGACTTAGTACTGCGTAGTCTCTTTCAGAGGCAATAACGTATACCACATAGGGGTTCATGTAGAACCTCCCCATTGTCGAGAGTTGTTGAAGCTACTCGGAGATGGTGCTGCTGATAATATCTGCCCATTCAAAACGTTGATCAGGAATGTTTTTGCTTATTGTTTCCAAGTATCTGAGAATTCATTTATGAAAGTAATGGGCATCAGGAAGCCCGAAGACCCTACTCAGGAAGGTGATGGTGTCGCTCAGCTCCTTTGAGAAGTTGCTGCAATGAATAACTTGTGGCCACCTGGTTATTACCTTCTTGTTCTTTAGATATACCTTGTTCATCAACTGCATGCATTTGTCTTCATTTTCATCCCATGCCTTTATGCAGTCTTCTTGGCTTATTGCCACAAAATGCCGGTGGTGGGGGATACCCAACATAATCTCGAAGTTCCAGGAAGTGAGGCTGATTATTACCTTGCCCTTTTAGTTCTCGACACATCTTGTGTCCTTATTGTAACATGGCCCACCACCATCATGAACTCATTATTTACTGTGCTCACGGGTATTCCCACAGTGAAATGTAAACCACTACCGACCAATTTTTCCATCCATGGACTACTTGTGACCTTCCTAGTTCTAGACCAAAAGTCTTCCATATCAATATGACCAAGTTTTGAATCTCTGATGTCCAGGTCACACTCTACAAGGGATTCAGGCATCCTGACCCTTTGGTATTTGTACTTCATTTCTTCTTCTGTGAGTTTGGCCTTACCCTTAGACTTTGTTGGCTTCTTACTTGATGAAGACATGTGTGAATCTGAGTTTAGTTGTTGATCTGCAAGAAGAAGCAAGGAATTCCATCGTAGAAGAGCCATGTTAGCTGTTAGATCATCCATCAAAGATTTATAGAATAAAAATTTATCAATTTACAAGCCTCTAGGCGCAAGGCACAATTCTATTGTAGGCTGTAGGGTCAGAAAAGTAAGGCACACTTCTGGAGAGTGTTGCATGAAAGAAAACAATGCCAAAAGGACGCAGGGCATAGAAATACTACACACAACATTTAGATGTTGGTGTCATAGGATGTGCGCCTGAGCCATATGAACGGTTCTAACTGGGCGTAGATTATTTTGTTGTTGCAAGGCTTTAGGATGCACCATTGGAGCATATGTGATACATGTTGCAGAACATAATGATGCGCCAAAGGGCGTAGATTTAAAGGATGCATCATTTAGTCAGGGTGAGCCAAGGTTGGAGCTTTTGGCGCGGCATGAGGAGGATATGCATGACATTCAAATGTTGGTGTAGGCGGAGTTGCACTTGCACCTGTGTTAGGTTTTTAGAAATTTTTATAAGGTGCAGGAAAGATGCATGTTACAGGTGAGGATAGTGCACCTCTTTGGTGTGACTGTGTTTTGTGTAATAGTGATGGTGTTTACGCCAAAGGAAAGTCGTGGCCTGATAACTTTTTAGGGATTTTCCCTCTTTTGACAGGTTTTTGTGGCTTTAACTCTTCCAACCCAGATTTTGATAGCGAGGGGAAAAGAGGAAAAGAGTGATAGGGATTCATTTTTGAGACAAGGCCCTCCAGGCCAGCAGATCTGAAAGGAGGGTAAAATCGTTTAAAGGTGGGTCGATTTTCAAGAACAGGATGGAGGTTGTATTACTTCTTAGGTTCATTTTATTTGTTTTTAATAACAACAACCTCTCAAAAACAACAATGAAACCACAAGAAAAGAAAGGACCACTCACTAGGAATATATAAGATGGAGGATACAATGCGGGGTCCATGAATACGACAAAAAGTGACACACGGGGCTGACAGAAGTGCTGATAGGTGTAGAGGAATTTAACATTTTCACGTTTTTTCAATCGTGAAAATGACAGGTCGGATGCACCTATTTATAGAAAAAGGTGTAATAAATGTGCCACCAAATTTTTGTAAGGTGCACCAAAATTGATGCCAACATAAAAAAATTATGCCCTTGGCGTGGATTTGGGACTGTCGACATTACTTTTTCAGCGCTTTGGCACACCATTAAAGGGCGCACCATTTTTAATGTCGACAAGATGGCACATGCACCTTGGTGCAGGCTTGAAAGGTGCATCATGGGAAGGTGCAACATTTGGAATGTCGACACTCCAAAGGAAATGAGGGGGCGCAGATTTATTTTATGTTGCGTGAATAAAAACTACACCCAACCAAAAAGGACCAAAATGGCTAAGTTTGAAAAACTAGATTCTCCGAAAAAGGATTTTATGCCTTTCCGAATGCTGAGGGACCTCGGCGGGGAACCGAAACAAAAATTTTGGTATGGTTACCTGTAAAATTTCCCTCGTCAATTTTACATGATAACAGTCTTCAAAAAAGTACATTTGGAACCGGTCCATGATAAGTATTCTAGTAGTGGACTCCCATGATGATTACAAGAAACTTATCTCACTAAATATATGCCTAAATATGGAAAATATTTGTAATCAGCTTCACTTCACCCACAAATACTTACTATATTGATAAACTTAGCTATACAGATAGCCATTCCATCCCTTAATCAAAAACTAAATTAAAATACATCTAGGAAATATTAGGTCATTAGGCCTCTCAGCTCCACCTTTTCTATGATCTTGACATCTGTGTCTCCTTTACTCTGATCAGAGCAGGAGGACGAATTGACACAAAATTCCATAATTTTCACTTTAGCGCAAGTAGGGAGTTATATACCCCAATTTTCCACAACTACTTCTAGACCACACAAAATCACCTGCATCCCCCACATCAAGGCATGACAATGATATTGAAGGCTAACTAGACACTCTTCCAACTTCACATTCTCCTTATGCAAGATAAATTTCCCCAAAGAGTTGGATAGTATGTTTACCACGATCAAGCCTTGTGCCATGTCAAAAACATTCCTCCACCCTTTGGACTGGTTCAGGTCAAGCATTAGCTTGCACAAGTTCTCACAAATATCATCATCATCTTCTTATTTGAATCACTTCGTGACCTACCAGATCTTCTCGATCCAATTCTACATAGTTGTGTTCTGAATTTCCCATCCATCCAAGAAGTAAATGATTCCCTAACATCCTTGCCTATCATAGCTCTCCACCTCTTCCTACTATGACCACACTCCATGCTACCCAAGAAACCACCAACACCCCTGTCACCATCGCAAATAGATGGGAAGCACACAAAAAAATATGAAAAGAGGAAAGGGGTAGTGAAATGTCTAGTCAGCCTGGATAGTACCAAAGATCATAGATTAGATATCCTTATTCAAAATATCACGCTTCCCATTAAAAATATTAAATTCCCAATGCCATATTACATGTCACGTGTGTATAACCCTTAATCGATTTCATCTATCACACGAATGCAATCTATCGATGTCATAAACGACCATTAAATCTGCAGATGCCATATACTCTTTTCACTGCCAAAAAAGGTTACCCCTCAGAATAATCTAACATTGTTTATTAAAATCTTATAAGTCGCTACATTTTGACAAATTAAAGTAAGTTGTTTTGAGCTTATCGACCTCTATATTAATCAACCATGCTAACTTTGTAGAAATGTATAGCAATCAAGATCTGTATAAATTAGTCAACTTTATTGCATGATTTTAAGATTTAAAATTAAGATATTTTGAGCATAACACCCACTAGTTTATGCCACCACACAATCTTTGTAGCCTATTGGTGGTTAGGATTTGATAAATTAAATTAATATATTTTCAACATAGCGGCCACTAGGTTATGCCACAACATAATATTAGGATCTTAGCAGTCTCTAGGTTTCAACAAAAGAAAGTAAGAACTCAGGAATATACATATTTTGAGCTAAAAACCAATAGTATTTAACAAAAAGAGAAAGAAATTGACTTTGGAGATCTTTACAGTAATCAAGACTAGTATAAATTAGTTGCATTTTTTGTATCCATTTAAGATTTAGAATTAAGATATTTTGAGCTTAGTGCTCGGTAGGTTATGCTCCCACATATTATTTGGATACTACCAGTGGTTTTAGATACTTTGAGCTTAGCATCCAGTAGCCTTTGCCATACCATATTATTTGGAGATTGAATTCACTAGGGTTCAATAATTCATAGTTACAATATTTTACATGAGTTAACAAATTACAGGAAGATATTTTGAACAATGACATAATATATGAAGGTTACGATCAATATGATTAAAGAAATTAAACTAACATATTTTGAACTATGCACAGACTAGGTACTTCCATAATATATTATTTCAATCATAGTGGTTGTTGTCATTTAACATGTTACTGAATGATATTTTGAGCTTAACGTCTGCTAGATTATGACACAACATAATATTTGGTGTTTAGCGCTCACTAGGTTTAAGAAAAAGAAATAAGATATTATTAGATTGGTTTTCAGTGGGTTGCACCAAAACATAATATTTAGAACTTAATGGTGATTGGGGTTTAGCAAATTTGAATCAACATAGTTTGAGTTTAGTGGTCATTAGGTACTGTAAACACTATATTATTTTGATCTTCGTGGCCACTAGGTTTTTCTACAACATGTTCATTGGTAATTTCTTCACTAGGGTTTAATAATTCATAATTAAGATATTTTACAATCTAGCAAATTAGAGGTAAATATTCATAACTTGTCTAGATCTAAACCCACAATATAATATTCTGGGATTTAGTTTTTGCTAGCACCTAACTACTAAGAGAATTATATTTTTATATAAACAATGGTACGTTATGCCACACCATAAATTTTTGGAGCTTGGTGGTCACCAAGTTTAATCAAAATAAAGTAGGATAATGTGATCTAAGAAGTCGTTAGGTTATAACAATACATAAAATTTAGAGCATAGTGATCTTAAGGATGTAACAAAACTCATTAATATATTAGGAGCCTAACCACTACTACGATATGCTAAAACATAAAACTATTTTAAATTAGAGTAAAAGGGCATTTTCCCAAATTACCCACATACTTGCAAAAATATACCTCATGGCTTGGTATTATAGTGAAACAAGAAGAGAACAAGCCTGTATGTAAGAAAAGAACTAAAAACTAAAAATTCCCAAACCAGGCAAATCCAAATTACATTCTATGGATATTCATGAGAGTAGTTTCTTCATCCTTAGCATCCATAGTAGGGCTTCCTTGAACCAATACATCCACTAACTTAATGTGTTCCAAGAAGTCTTCATTTATTTTCATCCATATCATGTTCATGTGACTTTTCCATTCTTTGATATCAAATATTGACTGTAACATAATCTTCAATGACCTTATGCGAGTTAGGCAAGATCTTCTCTAAATATTCATGGTGTTCTGAAGCTGCGGTGGGGGAGCCCATTTTATCCGACAGATGAGAAAGAGGGTAAATAGAGGAGAGATCCCAAAACACATTAGGAATTTCATATTGAATGCTAAATTCCATGCAAAAAGGAGGGGGGGGGCAGCTGCACATGCTTCCGTGATCAAGCAAGTTGAGTCAGGTGTAGCCATGACAATGTCTAGGGAAACAAGAGGAGAAGCTAGAGAAGTGTCTACAAGAGGTGGAGAGGAAGTAGATGTCAGGTTTGAAAGCATTTCAAATACCTTATGAGAGTGCTCTGAGGGGTCCAAAGGGTTAAGATCTACTGGAGAAGACAAGGGAGTGACAAGAGAGAAAGATTTAGGGATAATGATCTTGATGTGTGAATCGGAGTTGGAAGGGAGATGAGGGTGGTGGTGATGGAAACAGAAAGAGGGAGATGGTTGTAAAAGAGTATGGGAGACAAAATGTTGCTTACCATGCCTATAGGGGAAGTGCAATATTTCTTTTTGGGAAGATTCAATTTTAAAGAGCAAATACAAAAGTCCTTAGTGTAGGAATGGACCTTCATCTTCTCTAGCCAATTTAAGGGACCTCTCAAGTGATTGAAACCAAAAATCTACAAATTTTACCTTCACTTGAATCATGTATATAAGAGTCAAGTAGGTTGGAATCAACAACAAAAATATGTCTAGTGTTGATTTGTTTGTCCTTATCTTGCCTTCATATTTGGAAGTATAGTCAACTGAATAAACGTGTAAACTACCTTGCCTTAGTTTTGTGTTGTTTTCATTATGCTTCCAAGTTTGTTCCTAAATGTAGACCTTGTTTCGCGTCAACCCAAGTGATGCATTTACTTGCCTTTGTCACATAGTAGTAAAGTAAATCCATCCATCACCGCCTAAATACATGTCACTTTAAAATAAATGTCATTGCGTTCGCAATTAATTGTCCTTTACTTATTTTCAGCAAAAAAAGAATAAAGTACTCTGTTGAAATAAGACTACAAGCCATATTCTTAGTTTTGTGTCGATCCTAACATGATTTTCTTTCCTTATTCATTGCGTCCGGTTTAAACATACTCTACTTAGTTTGTCATTCGAACATAAGTAAACCAGTAATATGAGTTTCACCGTAAATGATGTATATGCCTCTACTCATTAAAAATGATTCCAAACTACTGCTTCAGCCTTAACTTCTTCATAGGAAGTAGGCATCAATGTGTTGGATGTTGTCACCCATAGTGAACTTATTTTTATTTTAACAATAAGTGCCAAAGGCCCGATATAGTAGGATGCTTAACCACATATCTCTATTCACCTTCATGTCGATTGTTCATGACTTATGTGCTTGCCTTTGTTTCTAAAATAAGTATGACAGTAGTGTAGTAAAAGCCGCAAACTGCATACCTTACATTCATTGCATCGAATTCTATGTATGCTTTACTTATTTTCTATATAAAATCCCAAGTAGACCCACAATGTTTATTCATCACATTTCTAGTCTTGCCGTCGTCATTTGGGTTGTTATTACTTCTTCTACTCATTGCATTAACAACTTTTACCACCCATTACTTAGTTAATGTTTAGCAAATAGAGACATTGACTAGTTACTGTTCATGCACATGAGATTCATGTTAAGATGGAGGTTACTAGGTTAGAATGTGTTGGGCCCCCAAATTTATTGGCAAAGTATAGAGAAGCGCGTGTGGGTACGCATAGGACCCACTTAAAGAAGGGTGCGCAAGGGGAAATCACACAAGATAGGGTTCTAGGAGGGTTTTAGTAGAACCAATGATGGTGTGCATGCAAGGTAGAGCAAAGGTCTTGGGAATTAGCTATATTTGGCGTATCAGGAAGAACACGAGAAAATCATGACCTGATTGCATATATGCATAGTGGATAAGGTGTCAGCCTAGATAACTTAGGGTGCCTAGGAAAGGAATATACCTTGCGATGGAAGTTTCTAGAAGGTCATCATTGCAAAGGAGTGGAGAGCTTGAACATATGAAGAAGCATGCTTCCCATGGAAGGACCACCTTGGACACTTGGAAATCGAATCTACAACTCCCATGAAAGGCTTGAAGGTGCTTGCTGAAAGGCTATAAAATACAAGCACCTGGTAAAGGAAAAGAGAGGGAGGTTAGAGAGAGGTTAAAGGAGGGAGGTTAGAGGAGAGACATAGAGATACACATAGAGGCGATTAGAGAGAGAAGATGAGACACGAAGCTATGCTACAGATACTACATGAAGAGATTTATGGGTTGGGCTTAGAAGATCTTTAATAAGAATGATGTATCAAGGGGATGGGTACATGTGTATTTTTCTTTGTACTATTGTAAGGGATGTAAGTTTAGTTCTGATGCATGACATTGGTTTTAATCTGCACTATAAGTTTGGTTGTGTAATTGACCTTAGATAGGTGTAATGTCATTACTGGACATACTTCAAATATGAATATATGTGTGGTTCTAGGTTTAGACTTATCTCTGTATGGATTGGTTATCTATCAGTATGTTTCATATGAATGAGTATAAACCCATGTATGCATTTCCTCTTCTATCCTCATGGTTCAGATCTATCTTTTGTCAATGCTGCTTTCTCATGCTTGAATGGATACATTCAGTGTAGCAGCCCGTTACTTGAAATTCTTAGCTGAATAAGGATGGTTTCATTTTAATTCTCTTCACTTAAGTTTCTACATTGTAAATGCTATTCATTCTTACACAACTCACATAAAAGATGGGGATCAACACCCGTGCGTGCCTCGAGTGAGTGCCTAGCACCCGCTGGGTGATAGGCCGGTGCACATGGGATTTCCTTATTCGTTTGAAGGGGTATAAAAGTTGACTACATCTTGGTTCCATTTTTGTGACCTCTCTTTGAAGTTGTTGTAAGAAATAACATGCATCTTTGTCTTATCTGATACTATGTGATGATAAGGCGTTCAGACCTTGGAAAGTGTTGAAACATGGTTCAAGAGCATGGAGGATGAGTTTTCTCAGAGATTCAACATTAGACCTAATTTGAATGCATGTAGATGGTTAGAAGAGAACCTATACCATGAGTTATATGAGAACTTATCTTCTATCGCTTCCTAGCAGAGCTGTATGAATGGCTCTCGGCATATGTGTCCAGATTAAGCTAGTACTATAGATCGTGCATGTATGGACCCAAGATGATTACCAGAGGCTGCAAGATGAAAATATGACATGGACTCATGTTTTGGATCATTGGTGGAAGGGAGTGTTGGCTAACTACACTATGGAATAAGCTATTTCTACATGTACTCTTGTTCTGGAAATTTGCTAAGTTTGATGTTTCTGAGGGAGGCCTAGAGGATCATTTCTACAGTATTATTCCTTTGGCGATGAAGATCTTGATCATTACCTTAAATTTAGAGGCATTTCCAATGGCCGGCTAAACCACTTCTGAGTGATATGGCAAAGGAAGCTAGGGTGGAGGAAGATGGTAGAGATTACGGCTGAAAAGGAAACGAAAGAGAGACGACTCAAGTATAGTGAAGCGTCGTAAAAGGGATATTGACTATATAACGCGAGAGGTTATAAGTGTTGATAGATCTATGGAGGAAGACATGTTGCGGGAAGGAGTTGAGGTTCACGCAGAATGACATAGAACCTGAGCAGTCTATGCTACCCCATCTTGGTAAGTGCATGGGAGAGAGACCCCTTTAGCTTTTGACGAGAGTTCATTGCACCTTGGAGAAAGAAGAGTCCTGTCGGTATGCATCTGAACCCACCTCATGACCGGATCCCTAGTGGCACTTGGTTTTCCAAATCAAGGGAGAAGTATTGTTAACCCAGTTTGTATTGGTGGAAGTGACTGATTGGCACCCAGGAAATATAATATCTTGTTTGGGAACTTATCATGGATGCACATACCATTCCAGTGTTTGGATGAATTTTTGGGCAAGGTGTTAAATACATAAGGTTTGGACAACGCGTCAGGGATTGGTGTGGGATACACACATCTTGCAAGTGGAATGATCTTATAGACCATTGGCGTGTAGTTTAGTGGAATGTTGGGGACACTAGGCATGACCACTTCAAGCCCATTTCTGGTTATAGGAGGATTTGGAGGTGGAACCGGTGGATTTAGAGGCACATGACCTAGTGGATCTGGACGCACAAGACCTGGTGGATCCAATGGATCTAGTGGAGGAGGTAACATCAGAGGGAACCAAGGATCTGGATTAGGAGGACAGGGGCCTTAGCCACCTCCTCAGGTGTTCTTTGAGATGTCTTTATGCTTGATAGATTACCAAGGTATAGAGGATGTTGTAGAACATGTGCACAAGTGTGAATCGCTATGGCACGTGTAAGTGGGATCACAACCCTAGAATAGAAGGCCAGTCAATTTGCAACAACGTTACAAGGTTAAATGCGCATAGCTGGTATATGACGTATGACCCCCATCATTACATGGTGGTAGATTACACCATTGTATTGAAGAAATTCCTTCCTAGCAGAATTCCACATCCCTGATTTTGAGTAGAAGAGTATCAACGCTCCAAAAGAGATTCAACAGGGAATGATAGCAGAGAGTGCGTAGGAGTATTATGCACAGTTTAAAACCCTCCTTGTCAAAAGTTTTCATATGAAATACACCCTTCATAGTATGCCCAATGGTTTATTTCGAAGCGTTGATAACACTCTATTTAGAAGGGCAATTATCACATAAGACTTTCACTAGACCCGTGCATGAGGTGTCTAGAAGCTGCTCTGTGCATGCTAAAGCTGTTAGGAAGCATTGATACTGATGTGAACCCTTTCCTAGAGACTCAAATCATTGTCCATGGATAAGACAGCTAGAAAAATTATCTATGCAAAATATGCCCATGAGAACTCATAGTGGAGTGTGGTGTACATGGATTGTGAAGTAGAGGGGCATGCCAAGGATAGTTTCCCCTCAGAAGATCAATACACGCCATAGCAGTAGATTGTGAGATTTTTCATGGGGACCATGATGTGAGTAGATGTCCCCTATTATAGCATGTGTAATCTCAGAAGAATGTGTCTTGCTACTATAAGATTTGTACCTCTATGACCAATGATACTAAGGATTGTAGGCTTATTGACCAAATCCATGAGGCCATTCATTATGGTGTGCGCCAGGCCAACCTTGTCAATGGTTCCAAGGAAAACTGATCACCGTTATGAAGGGCGTGTGGATGGAGGGGCGCATGGGAGAGGTTCTTCGCAGAGGATTCCATGGTCACAGTAACCATGGAGAAGGAAGAAGTGAGTTTCCATGAGGAACCTACTATATTGTGTATCTTCAAAACACTGCAAGCACGAGTGCCCAAGGTTGTTGTAATGCTCGTGGTGTGAAAAGAAGCACAAGTATGAGGAGTCCCCTAAGTTTGTTTCAGCACGTGATCCAACAACATCAGAAAGGATAAAGGTGCATCAAGATGGTAAGTATAAAGAAGGTATACACTCAACGGATGCCTAGATTGGCACGTGAGTTAGGGTTAAAACCTATTCTTGGTGACAACATGAGTAGAAGCTTGCGCACGCCAAAGAGGTTACCAAGGAAAAAGACTCTAGTCTCAAGAGAGGAAGTGGTGCATGGGAAGTATCCAAACCCTTCCCAACAGAAGGAGGTGTATCAAGAAACAATGGATGCCATTCAAAGTTTACACAGGAGAAATCAAGTGTCTAAAGGAGCAGTCCAGGTAGCAAGAGCAAATAAGGAATGTTGAGGCTCTACATAGAAGGACCTGAATGAGGTCAAGGAAGTAGTGAAAAATGTGAAGGAAAGAAAATATTATTCCCTTGCTAGGAGAATGGCTACGAGACATAGATGTCCATGCACCATGGAGTAGAGAGTCTCAAATGTAGGTGTTGCATGCAAACCTCCCTCCCCATAGCCTTGATTATGACAAAGAAATCACACTGAATGCAGTTGTGGATGGTTGGCTTCGCTAAGTAGACATATTTATTGACACGAGGAGTAAAAGTCAATGTTCTTACATTGGATCCTAGATCAATGGTAAGGCCCTACATT
>JAHRHJ020002081.1:0-14953 GCA_019776745.2 Taxus chinensis | reverse complement strand
GTGGATGATTCTTAAAACCTTCTGTGTCATTTGCATCCTCCTGATCTTTCACTTGCAAATTTGTTTATGTGATGATATTGCATCACATTCAATGGTTTTATGTTTATGGCAAGATAGGAGTTCTTATTCCTTGGTGCATCACCTTGTTAGTTTAGGTTTATTTTTATGCATCTCCTTACCCTGTTCAGGCAAGTGTAAATTAGATATTGAGTAAAACCTCTGCACTTTTTGTGTGCATCTGAACAGAGGAATGGAATAGGAACCGTCCCTTCATCCGGAGAGCTTTTCTGATTTGCAAGGCACACCTTGGGAAAATCTCCATGATTATGCAATCACATGAGATTCTCAACCCATCAAGTTGCAGACACTCAGGTGCTGTGTTGATTCTGACCTAACATTTGGCACACCCGGTGGGACTCTAGAGGTCTTCACTTTATTGCAACAGATCGATGTGCACTTCCTGTTGTAGTTCCAACTTTGAAGAGCTTGAAATCACACATCTGGTGACCAGAAAAAGAAGCATACTCCGATGGTGTCAGCAGTCCAAGCCTGGCAAATTTATGAGAAGAATACAGACCAGGCAAGAACTAGGAGGAAGGATTGTTTGCTCATCTCCACCCTTCTCCAGGAGGAAGAGGAGAGAAGGGGAAGAATAGCTCAAAATATCTCACATCTCCACCTAATAAACCTTGTAAACACCTCCAACTAGAGGCCTTCACCAATCAAACAAGGGTCTCAGGCTAATCAGAATGACACCCCCCACACTGAATCCATATGTCAATTTCACTAGCAGAGCCACTTGCTCTCAATGCACAAATCCAATCCTAGTTGCAGCATTGAAGAACATTCCATACTTCAATGGAGAGAACCAGATACTCCTGGTGATATGTTAAGGTCAGTGCTAACCTGTGTAATTCATGAAATCAATGAGATGAAAGTTGCTATCAAATTGCTAGCATCCTCATCAAGGGGAAAAGCTTTAAATGTTTAGGAGTCTTGCCTAGGTTGCTATTCAAAAATTGGAATCAGCTATGATAGCCATCCAGAGCAGTTTGGGAAAAAGGGAGACAACTGTCCCTTTTGGAACAACTGACAACCATCAGAGAGCTCCCATGAGCAGAGACAGAATTCAATTTCCGATTCAAAGACTGGGAGGAGAATTCCAGTTGGCAGTCAGGCAAACAACAAAAGGTGCTTATATTATTACCTTACGCTCTAAATTTGAATTTCTATGTTGATGATTAAATCACATGGGAGGCCACAACGATCCTGTTGCTTTGCGAGCATTTGCATTAGGCTGAAATGTTTGATTCAAGAGGAGGAAAAGCTAGTCCTAGGCCTCCAATGCCATTATATCAAGTTTAGAGAGCCCAAGTTATAGCCAGTGCCATTAATTTAGCTTCCATTCCCACTCCTAGAAATTTTAGAGTTCAAGAAAGAGCTTCTAATTTCATCTTTAGTGCCTCAAACGAGCTTCAAGAAGTCATGAAGCAATTGCAAAATCTAGGGTATGAGCTGGTTACACCAAAAAGGACAAGCAAGCTCAAAGTTTTTAGACCTTCCTTCTAGCCTCAAGCTCCGACTAATAGGTAGCATATCAGCTCAAAGACCACCCAATCTAGCTTTTGGTCCCCCCAAATAGAAACCCGAAGAAGGCGACTCCCTGCCAACCGAACCTTTCGCCCGATAACTCAATGTTGCACCACATCCAGAGCTTTCAGGGTGACCGGTTGCAAAATAAGTAACATGGCCCAAGAAATGAGGGTGCGTCCCATGCGGTCACCCACATAACAATCAATGGTGCTTTACAACGGTGCAGAAATCAGGCTCTTATGGTGCAAATCATTGGTGGGTAGCAAGAATCCAGCCATGAAGAGGATCAGTAGCAAGAAGCACCTCAACAAGGAACATCTCCGAACAAAACTACTCTTGTCAATTGGTAGGCTGAAGATTTCTGTGGTATGAATCAAATACCCTCTCAAGGTGTTGTGCAACCACACAAGGTCAAAAAGGAGAAAATTCGGTGAAGGAAAGCCATTGGCTACAAGTAATCCACAACCTGATACCACTCCACAAGCCTTTGGCAAACAAAATGTAAGTCCCAAAATGTCAAGGACGACCCCAACCAGTCCTCAACCAACTCAATAACATGTTGTTGATGCCCACAGGCAAGGGATGAATATGCCAAACCATAGGGACAGAAAAGCTATCCTTATCACCATTCGTATATTGATCAGAATGAAGAAGACAAAATGTAAAGATATCAATTGTGGGGATCCCTGTCTTATCCCGGCCAGAGAGATTTGCTTACAAGTGCCAGAAGGACTGCGTCAACTTCGAATCAACAAGTCCAAATGCCAAAGAGAAGGTGCTCAAAATGCTGCCCAACCTAAGGGAAAATGGAGGCAACAAGGTAAGGTAAAAATGTTGAATGAAGCCCCCGCTTTTATGTCGCATTAATTATTGGAAAACAATTGTGCACAATTGCATGATTGAGTCAGGGAAAGTAGCTCAGTGATGCCCAAGAAAAATAGATGATTAGATAGGACTTCAATATGAAACAATATCCAAAGGGGGTAGGTAGTGGATGGGACAGCAGTAAGTAACAACAGTTGGGTGATTAGAAACTTGATTCTTACCTGCATGCATGTCCACATGTTGTGTTTTACAAGATGATCAGTTATAGAAACCTTCCACCACTCTTTGCCCTATGTTTGTCAAGAGATTTCACAGCCAAGAGTGGAGGATATTTTCTGTTGATTGTCACACATGTTGTTCAGAACGAGGTATGGAACCAAGCTACAATCAGGTCTGAACCTATTGCAAGCTTCCACATTGAGGCCCGACACCCAAGTCAATCAATGCCAACTATTTGGCATTTGATCAAGAAGATCCCAAAGACTGATGAAGTTGACACCAGTTTGGAAGCATCCGGGATTAACTCTTGATGAATGGGGAGAAAACAACGGTAATGCTGTTGATCCTTATCAAAAAAGTAGTAGAGAATCTGAGCTAAGAGTCTATTGCATACATGAAAAAGATCATCCTATTACTAGCATCACCACGACCAGCCCACAAGGTATGGGGGGGGCAACAATGTAGGTATGGTAGTATTTTTTTGATTGGATAAGATTAGACAAGGTGCCGGAGGGAGGAGCAACATGTTGGTTTACCTCAGGAGGTAAAGTAACTATTCGCTTTTAGATTATCACGTTTGCATGACCAATAACATGCGAATATGAAGCCTTCGGTGCAAGGGATTGCATTTGCATACCAAAGGAGGAATAAAAGAAACTTGACAAAAGTCTTTAGTGACAGTTGAATTGTTGTAACATTAGGTCAAAGGGCCAGCATGCTGCAAAGAATGATCTACTAAAGGCTACGAAGAACAGGGTGTGGCGACCTGTTGAAGATTTTTGAGGGTGGCAGCAAATCAGTCCGAGGAAGAAAACAGCTGCTGATAGGCTTGTAGCAGTTGGGGCAGCCTTTGACGTTGTGGAGAGCATTCAAAAAGACAAGGTACAGCCAAACATCCATTTGATTGTGAGGCCTTTAGTGCCAGATAACAATGTAAGTTGGCAAGTGTTTGAAAATGATCAGCAAATCATCCATTTCTTGCAAGAAGAGAATGAATTCTCAGCCAAGAATTAGCAAAAGTTAGAGAATCAGTATGGTGACCAAGTGTTATAGCTGAGAACTAACAAGATGCCCAAGGGACTTATCACTTTGGAATCCATTTTCAATCCCAATGATCAGTTTAGGAAAGAGAAAGCAAACGTTCAGGTCAAGAGAGAAGATTCAATATCCATCTTGGTGGAAGAGAACAAACCATTGCAAATTGGAAAGATGACAAATGAACAAGAAAGGTATGAGTTCGTGCAGCTGTGTCAAGAGTTCCCTGATGTGTTTTCTTGGAAGCTATGAAGACTTGAAAGGTTTCAATCCCAACTTAGCTCAGCATACCATTGAATTGGATCCAAATAATAAGCCTGTCAGGCAGAAACAAAGACCAGTCAATCCACATATGGAGCCTCTTATGAGGAAAGGAATTGAACAAGTTGATTGAGTCAAGGATCATATTCCCAATCAAGCATTCTAGTTGGGTTTCCAACTTGGTTCCAGTCAGAAAGAAGAGTGGAGAGATCAGATTGTGTGTTGACTTTAAAGACTTGAATATAGCATCTCTCAAGGACCATTACCCCACTCCCTTCTATGGAGAAAATCTTGCAAGTTGTGGCTGGCTCCGAGAGGTTTTCACTACTTGATGGCTACTCAGGCTACAATCAGATTATGGTGAAGGAAGAAGACCAGTTCAAGACAGCCTTCACAACCAAATGGGGAACTTATGCATACAGGAAAATGCCATTTGGGATGTCCAATGCTGGTGGTGCTACCTTCCAAAGAGCAATGGACATGGTGTTCAAAGGTTTGATTCAACAACATGGTGCTGATATACCTTGATGATATCATTGTTTTTTCCAAAGAATGCAACAGACCACCTCTCTCATTTGAGACAAGTCTTCCACGAGGTGCAGGAGATTTGGAGTGTCTTTGAATCCTGAGTAGTATATCTTTCTTGCACATGAAGGAAAGCTCCTTGGCCATATTGTCTCCAAAGAAGGATTAGCAATTGATCCAGAGAGGGTTGAAGCCATAAGAGCACTACCATTTCCAAGCCACAAGAAATCCCTTCAGAGTTTCTTGGGGAGGATAAACTTTGTTCGGAGGTTTGTCCCATATTTTGCAGCCCTTGTCAAACCTATCACCAAAATGTTAAAGAAAAGCATGGATTTCAAGTGGACAACAGAAGGCAAGGAGAGTTTTGAAGCAATCAAAGAAGCCATCTCTCAAGCACCAACTCATCATCAACCTGGACTTCTCCAAGGATTTCATCCTCTATGCATTTGGAGGTAATGATACTATTTCTGTCATTTTGGTACAGCAGAACAAGGACAACGATGAGCAGTCCAATTGCTTTCTTCAGCCAGAGCCTAGATGACTATGAGGTGAGGTATTCTTTTATTGAGAAGCATGTACTTGTAGTAATTAGAATCTTGAAGAAATTCAAGCATTTAGTCTCAAACAACAAGGTCCAGTTGTTGGTCTCTCATGTTGGGGTTAAAGGACTTCCTCCTCAACAAAGATTTGATTGAGAAAAGGGCAGGTTGAATCACTCGTGTCATGGTGTATGACACTAGAGATCAATGTCACCAAGTTGGTAAGAGGAAAATGATTGTGTGAGCAACTGATTTTGGGGAAGCAAAAATTAAGTATGCAATGAAGAAGAGGCTATTTTGACAGTTCAAGACAGCCATGAGCCAAGGTGGCACTCAAGAAGAAAATAATGCTTGTCCCCCACTCCTTGCTGGACCCAAGGTATAATGCACTTCCTAAGCATAGGCCTATGCCCTCCGGAGATGAACAAGACCCAAAGAAGATACTTCAGATTGCAGGTTGTCCCATATGCCATTGTTGATGGAGTTTTGTTCAAGAAAGATGTGAATGGAGTGCTGCTGAGATGCATTAGCTACAAATTAGATTCATAGGGTGTTGGAAGAGTTCCATGGTGGACCAGCTGGTGGTCATTTTGCACCGAGAGTGACAGCTCTAAAAATTATGAAGGCTGGTTATTATTGGCCCAAGATTTTCAGTGATTGCTTTGCACGTGGATCAAGAGGTGCAAGAATTGTGCATTCTTCACAGGAAAAGAGAGACTTACTTACCCTTCCATTACATCCAATCTCAGTTGACCAGCCATTCATGCAATGGGGTTTGGACTTCATTGGAGTCATTAATCCCAACTCAAGCCAAAGGCACAAATGGATTTTGACAGCCACAGACTACTTCACCAAATGGATTGAAGCATTAGTGCTCAAAGAGGCAAATGAGTCTAGCATCTTAGACTTCTATGAGAGCATAGTAACCAGATTTGGCATACCCTGCTACAATAATATGAGATAATGCATTGGTATTCATTGGATCCAAGGTGACTGAGTGGGCTGTCAAGAACGAGATCTACCTAAGTACTTCATCAAACTGTTACCCTCAAGGTTAATGGCCAGGCTGAGTCTACAAACAAGAACTTGTTGAGGATCATTAGGAGGACTCTTGATGAGAATTAGAGGTCTTGGCATACCAAACTGAAATCAGCCTTATGGGCTGATAGGATAACTCCCAAGAGATCCACAGGTAACTCTCCATTTAGGCTTGTCTATGGAAGAGAGGCAATCTTGCCCATGTCTCTTGAGTTTGCCAACATTGGAACTCATGAAACAGTTGGAGTTGTTAGGAATTTGAGCCCATGGAGGTGAGATATGCAGAGTTGATGGAGCTCTCAGGAGATCAGAGATCAGGCATCCCAAGCAATGGAGAAGGATCAAGCTTTGATCAAGAAGACCTTTGACAGGAAGGCCAAGATTAGATATTTCTAGGTTGGAGATCTAGTGTTAAAATGGGATGTAGATAGAGCAAAACTGGAAAGGCATTCAAAAATTTGATGCCATTTGGAGTGGCCCCATACATGGTCACAAAGTGCAAGAACAACAATGCTTTCCAATTATCTTCATTGTATGGTGAAGAACTGCAGATTCCAGTCAATGGAATCTATCTCAAGCATTGCTTCTAAAGGGAAATTCTCCACCTTGTAAATATTAGCTTAGGTTTCCATTCCTCTCAAGTGCTTTGTGCACATTGTTTTGTTGTAGGTTAGTTTTGCTTTCCCTAAGTGCTTTGGCACAGGCTTGCTGTCCCCTGGAGATGTTTTCCAGTCATTGCTTCCATCAGGTGATATTCCATCTTCCTCATTGCAACATTCTAAGTCAGTTGGGGTCCTTAATAGAAAAATTGATAACTCCATGCCCAATGGACTGCTTCAGGCAACTGGTAATTTCATTTAGTAGGGAGATGACCCCTGCTGAGTTGCCAAAATTGTTATCCAAAATGTGCACCCCTCAAGCTCATTTTCGATGGCATGCACTCAAATGTGTTCAGTGCCTCAAGCTTGTAGCCTCAGTCTCCAAGAAAAAAAATTATGTTTAGGGGGTCACTCGGCTTCTTTCTGGACTCTGGCATCCATTGGATAGAGCTCTCTCTCGAGCTTTCCAGAAAATGGTAAAAATTTTCAAAAATAAGGTCCTACAGGACTGTTTTAAAGTTATGGCTCAGGTGGAGTTTTTGTGGGAAATTGGTCGTACCAAGCTTGGAAGGCCGTAAAAGCCAGATAGGATCAGCTAAGCCAGACATTTTTGTCCCAAGAGGTCCGCGGGAGCAGTCGGGGATTTTTGAAGGAAATTTCCAAAAGCAAAATCGGCTGTAAAATTCAAAGAAAAATTCCGCCGAAGTCCGTTTTGTTTCGCGTGTTTTTGCCCTAATCTTCAAACGGCCATAACTTTCACACTAGACGCTCAGATTTTCGTGTTGATTTATATCAATGGAAAGATGGTAAAATTATCGGGCATGATTCCATGAGTAAATTTTGAATTTTCCAGGTTTAGTTTTGAGGGAGAAAGTTGGGACAAAAGTGCTTCGAGGTACGCGCCTGGGATGCGACAAGGTGAACTGACCGCAAATAGGAACAACCAATTTTAAATCGGCCAAAGCATGGGTCGCATTCTTCTCCAGGACAGTTAGGACAAAAATGTACGTGAGGGACGCGTGGGTCGCGATTAGGTCACCCATGCCGTTTTTAATGCATTTTGGTCAATGAGGAATCCTGAATCGGCCGACGTTTTTTCAAGATTTTCTTGGTCTCGGGTTTGACCCATGCACTGGCCAAAAGTACGCGAGGGACACGTGGCTCATTTTTCAAGGGTGAAAAGGCCGCCTTTTTTGCACAACAAGGCTTCGTGTTTTCACTTTCAACAAGTGATTTTGGCAAGTATCAGACCTTCTAGGGATTGTAACAAGTTGAAAAAATCTGGCCTCTTGGGTGTTGGAATACAAGGATTTTGATGTTGAAAGGAGGCCTACCAATGCAGGCAAATCTGTGCCACGTGTCTTTCAGTCCTTTGACCCATGTGTTGTTTGTGGGGATTTCAAACCCTTAGTTTAAAGCTTATCAACCTGTACATGATGTTTTGCCGAAAGTTGCAAAGGGCTGAGTTTTGTGTCAATTTGCATGAGCAAGAAGTGCTCACCACTCCTTTGGTGTATCACCCTTATCAGTTTAGTTCACAGCCAATGCATTTCTTTTCCCTGTCTCCTTGCAAAGTAGGATAAATTACAGGATCTGAACCTCTGTAAAAAATTGTGCAAATAATAGATCTAATCAAAAGGAGTTTGAGGAACCAGCCTCTAATATGGAGATTCCTCTCTCGATCCGTTGTAAGTCCCACACTTTGCCCTAGAGAGGTCTTCAATGTTGTGTAATCACATTGGATGCCCTAAAGCATCGGACTTAGAACCTTGATTTGCATCTAGGGAAAGCTGCTGAAATTATGCAACAACAGTACCAGGTAAATTTTGAATTTTGGTTCATTTTGGAGGAGTTAGCCAAAAATCAAGAAACGTGCTTATTTTGGATAACACTTTTGGTGATGGCTCAGAAATGACGTTTCATCTACCTGCTTTAGATGCAATGATACAGTTCGCCACTTTGAAGCATCCATTGGGCTATGGATCTCAAGCTTGATAAACTGATTCTGATCTGAACTCTTAAATTTTGAAACCTTTGAGCCACTTGGGGTACCCATCTGAAACTTGGAGTCTGATCTTCACTCTCTCATTCTTCACTATAAATGGACTGTGCAAGAGCAAAAAAACAACACTCAAAAACGTATGTACAAACTTGAAAATTCCCCTACATGCTTCTCTTTGGAACATGCAAAGTTGTGCAGTTCAAATCACTCTCATTCTAAAACTGAAATGCAAACCTTGCCTACTCTGGACTCTTGTACTGGATTGTATCGAAGGTTTTGACTAAACAATCCCTGCATGTCTGGTTGGGATGAAGTAGCTTAACCCTTTCTGTGTTCATTTACAGCCATGCCTAACCGATTTGGCACTGCAACATTTTGCTGGTTGTGCATGATGTGGAATCACATAAAAAAGAAGCTGGTCTTCTATTTGGCAAATTAGCAAGTGTTCTTCATTCCTCGGAGACAAATCAAATACCTCTTGTTAGTTTAGGTCTAAATTTGGATTGAAGAGGCATCTGCAGTTGATCCTTGTCTACTTTGCAAGTTATCATCCTCATGCTCAGGAGTAAGCCCTGACTGGTAATGTGGCTTCTCCTTTGCATCTGAACAGATGAATAGCCAACCGGCCTTCATTGGGAAAGGTATGATCTGATTTTGCATATGCCCATAACTCTGGGAAATTATTCTCGATGTTATGGAATCGCTCTTGCAGAGTCTCAACTTAGGGGAATGGTGCAGACACTTAGAAATGATGAAGATTCTGCACTAACTCTTAGTAAGCCTTCCATCTTGGCTAGTGAAGAATAGTGGAACCCCTTCATATGCATCTTCCAACCTTGATTCCAAAGAGCTGCTATAAAGTGCTTAGGTTGCTGCAATTGAAAGTCTATCCTTCATTTCTAATTTAGAGCTACAGTTCTATGTAGTTTGGTGAGATGGATGATGAATAAGAAGAAAACATGTGATTTCAAATGGTTCCTCTCCATCAAAACAATCCTCCAAATCTGACAGATAAATTGCAGACTCATTTGATGTCACTGACTGCAAATGCTCAACCTCATATCTCAGACTGGTGTTCTCCAAGCATCTGTAATCCTTCTCCATGCATCCCATGGTTTAGCCTTCACTCTTCCAATATGAATGCTTTGAAGAGATCAAATGTGCTTCTTCCAACATTTTGTTTAGCTCGAGAGAGATGAAGTGGCATAGTCCTAGAACTGAAGGTTCTTCAAATCAGATAAGCCTTTTTTAACCCTCAAAGCTCATTAGGACCTGCATTTTTCTCCTTACCAAAGTTGGAATGTGCTCACTCTTCTTTTGGATTTGGAGTAGTCTTCTCTTTCCTCTTGCTGCTTGAATACAATATTAAATCTATAACATGGCCTCATTCCTCTAGTTAATGAAGTTTGGTCAACCTCACTACTTTCTTGCTTACGATTCTCATGCTTTTCCTCTAAAGGACAAGTGGGACTCTCAAACTTTTGCAGAGCTTTCCTCTTCCATTTGATTTACTTAATATGCATCCAACTTACTACAATTGGATTCAGCAATCCCTCTATACCAGCAGATCTGCATAAAGATGGACCCCACTACACTTTGAGAAACTAAGTGCCATGATTCGATCTGTTTCTTCTTTTTTCTCTAGTCTTCATGATCGTACAAAAAAATCAGTCCATAATGGACTTATTTCAAGACTCTAACATACTTTATGGCCTCCTCTATAGGCTTAACCATTTAAGGCTATGGAATCTTTGATTACATCCCTCGAATTTGAGAGCCAAGCTTACTAAACTTCTAAGGATTTTTCTCAGGCTCATGTTTGTTCTCCTTCTACATCTCACTGTCCATTGACTGGATTCTATTATGTGTGTATCATATCAGTCAACATGGAGTTATGGGAATGCAAGAGGAGGGATGGGTTGGGTTTGACCACAATACTAAGAAATTTGCAATTATTTGTGGTGGAGGGGAAGGTATTTTTTTTTTGCTCTCGATGGAGGGGGCTTGGATTTGGATGGGACTCATGACAAAAGAATCCTGAGATGATGTGGAAGACTAGGGGATGGAGAAAATGAAATCAAGGTCATGGGGCTAGCATGGGCAATGGATCATGGAATCAATGGCCATAATCAAAATGAGATGGTTACTACTTGAGGAATGTAGAATCAGAGACAAACATCTTGAGCATGATGGATGTATCTAACTTACTACACATTGACAAGGTGTTGCATTAGCACCTAAAAATATTGTATCCAAATGGCCTCTTATCTCCACTGTTCCATTGTACACCTAAGTTGAGGCATCACACTATCCACTTATGAAGTCCAGCTTCTCCTGAGGCTTGAAGTGCCTTGGAAAAGGGCATCAACCCATGGACAAGGTGCCCTACAACCAATTTTGAAATCCCCTCTTTTGAGCTCGAGCTTCCTGGATTGCCTCCATGTTTACCTCCAGTCTTTTGGATCATTACTCTAATAGAACCACATCTTGCATTTGATTGTCTTCATTTTGCATGCATACCCTTTCTCCATTGATATGTTTCATAGCCATATCACTGATTTTGGCATTGCTCATATGGATACCTGCATACTGGTTTCGAAATTTGATCAAAATGCTGATCTGGAGGATTTGATAGACCATACTTATGTTGACAGGTGGGAAACATTGTTGATGTTGTAGATGTGAATTCCATGATGGAAATGAAGTCATGATTGTCACACAACTTTATGGAATGGAAAAGAGTGAAAGGGATGGAAAGAAGAATGAATGAAAAATGAAAGAAAATGACATGGAAAGAAGGTCTGCAACTTCAGAGATGGGTTTTCTTGACTCAGACCTGGAGTCGCTTAGACGTGTTTGCAAGGTCATGCCATCACAAAGGCTGAAATATTTAGCAGGATGCATCTACCAACATGCAAAAATGAGATGGGAGACACTCTTGGTCCCACCGGTTCATGCACAATACTGTTAGTGAAAATTGCACAACACCCCCCAAAATGACCTATGGATCTGTTTTTCTAAGGAAAAGTCATTTGGTGTGATTGCACAACATTGAGCTTTCTCCAAAGTGTGGGACCTTTGCAAATGGTGAGAAAGCTCTCCAGATTGAAGGTTGGTTCCTACTTCTCTAAACTAGGTCTATCCATGCAACTATATCCAGGTGCAGGTTCAAGCTAATATACCTAATCTAAAACTTCCAAGGAGACAAGGTTGAAGAAGAAAACAAGGAAAAATAGAGCCTACACTAAAACGGTAAGATACAACCAGAGAAGGAAAATGTTGATCATCTATCAAAGGACTGCCATGAAACAAAGAAGGGTGAGCAATGGAGAGGATGAACAAGTGCATCACGGACCAAAGATAGATTTTACACAGAAAATGTTCCAAAACTCCATGAACACAACTCCAAAACTTGCAATGAACATCCAAACATGCACAAATACCTGCAATGAAGAGAGCCAAGAAGAAAACAACCAAAAAATGAGCAAGGATGGACAAATGCATCACAAAACATGCTTTATTATTGCTCCAGAAGTTTGCATAGAATCATCATTTCAATAGGGTAAGAGGCAAAAAAGCCATAATAGAGTCTCCATGGAGGAGGTCTCAAACTCCATTCAAATCGACCTGCTAAGGGGAAGAATAAGAAGGGAGCAGACAGAGAATAATGATGAACAACCTTTTACAAATGAGCCAATTCTGGCTTTTAATGGCTCAAACATAATGAAGAGAAATGCAAGAAAACGTGGGAGGAAAATTTGATTTGATGACTTCAACCACCAACAAGATCACTGTTAATTTCACCTGCAAGGTAATGGGCTTTCTGGACAAACTCCATTTTTTGAAAGTACATTCGGCTCATGCTGGATCCAAGAAAATGGATGCCCATACTTCATCAATTTTGGTGGTTGGCGGTCGGTTTCTGCAATTTTTACTGTGCTAGAGAAGTTTTTCTCATTTTTCTATCCCACAAAAATCTATCAAAATTCAAAATTTAACCCTTTCCATCATGTGGATATAATTTTGCCATAGCTTTCCAATGATATACCAAGAATCATGAAAATCTGAGCTCTGGATGCGAAAAGATATGCCCCTATGAAGATTTAGGGGAAAAATGGTGAAAAACAGGGTCAAAAATTAGGGTCAGTGGGGTCAAAAATTGACCTTTTTTCCCTTTTGTAAAAATTTCCCAAAAACTCTTCATGGCCTCCACCGCTCTGAGACACATGTCTACTTTCCCCATTCATTGATGGGAGCATGGGCTTCAAAACAACATTTTGCTCCTATTCGATAAAATTTTGGGAAATTTTCCACAAACATTCTCCCATGGCCCCACTACTGCCACTGCCGCATGTCAGCCCCTTATGGATCCATGTGGCGCCAATCCTATCCTTGGTGTGGGGTGCTTGCCTCTACCAACCCTTCATCATTCTCCTTCGCATGGCTCGCGTGGGCTGATTCTAGACTTTTGATTTTCCATTAGCCAAAAAAGGCTAAGTGTCGCAAAATTTTCCCACACCTGGCCCTCCCAGCGACATGTATCAGCCCCTCCTTCACTTTGTCGGGCCTTTGCAGACCAAATTGTTCCATCTTCCACACGGGCCTGCGGGCTAAATTTTGATTTGGGCTTTTAGCCGAAGGGGAAAATTTTTTAAAATCCTTCCGCCGCTTGCCGCTTGTAGCCGACTAGACATGTATCGGCTCCTCATTCATCTGCGGGACAACGGGAAAAATTTTCCAAATCTTCGCGCTTTTGACCAAAGCGCTAAAAAACTTGAACATCCCCCGACATCTGCCATTCCACCCTACCACATAACACCTTCATATTGGCCGTGGGCATGCCCAGGGCAAATTTTCCCTCCAAAACTTTGCATCGGAGCCATAACTTTCAACAAATACAAGGAGTTAGGAGGAAAATCTTTACCTTTCTGGAAAGGTGAGGAAATTCCTCTATCTGATGAAAACATACCTAGAAAATTTTGATTCCTTGAAACCATGACAAAAAATTCATTTTAAGTACTAGTAAAGGAAAAGGAGGAGGAGTTAGCCAAAAATAAGCATGGGCTTATTTTGGATAACACTTTTAGCAACTCAAAGGGGTCATATGCCTACTAGATGAAGTGATCAGCTATCTTGAAGCATCCATTGGGCACGAAGTCATGAGTAGTAGCCTAAAAACTGATCTTATTTTTGAAAACTTCCCTATGAGCCACTTTGAATCCTACTAAACTAGATTTGTTTTCACCAAAATGCCACTGCAATGGACTGTGCAAGAGTAAAACCAGCACCACAAAAAATCTGTACAAAACTTAAAATCATACATTATCCAAATGGAACATGCATAGTGTGCACAATCACTTCTTCTGTTGAAAGCAAACCTACCTAAACTACTCTAACTAAAGGAAAAGGTAAGCTAAACAAACCCTGCAACTGGTTGTGCAAAATAGCTTCCTTTCTTCAAATGGGCAGCATGAAAATTGATTTGGAGCTGATCATGGGTTATGATGAGTGGAAAATCAACAAGAAGCTGTGGTCTCACAATATTAGCAAGGTGTCAACTTGACAAGCAAAGCCAATTACTTTTAAGGTTTGCTTGCATGGGATGGAAGAGGGTATATGACAAACTGATCCCTTGGTACTTGTAGCTCATCCTCTGCTAGAAGAAGAATGACTAGTGGTGGCTTCTCCTGGCTCCAATGAAGCCAATACATTATGGGCCAAGGGCTTTCCATTGGATATGGACATAGCTGATTTTTAACTCTAAAAATGGCCAGTATTCTTGTAGACCTTCTTGACTGGATAGATGATGTGGAAGATGGGGTGAAATATCTTATCTTACCTTCCTTTTCCATTGAAGTGACATGTCAGAGTCTAAATCTTCCAAAATTGTTTAATGAGATGTAACAAAACATAGGCTATTATTTTTCATGTTCTCCTTTTGACAGTAGGCTCTTGATGTGGAGAATGAATGGTTTGAGGAAGAGAAAATGTTGTAATTCAGCGGGGCCCCTCCTGCCAAACATTCTTCTAAGTCCATAAACATCAACCTCTTCACTGTCCCGCTTTGCCAAAAAAGCTTTACTTCGTTGAATGGGCCTGCAAATATGCATTTTCTTAGCCTGTTGCAAACTTCGATTCTAAACATGGAAACTTGTCATTCGAATCATCCAAAAATCAGATTTTTGGAGAGATGAAGTCGAAGAGAAACAATGAAAGTTCTGTGCCATCTTGATCAAAATTTGGAACGTTTTGTTCACCTCCATAATGGCTTCATCAATCAAATTCATCCCTTCAAATGGAAAGTAAAAATTGTATCA
>JAHRHJ020002080.1:0-14962 GCA_019776745.2 Taxus chinensis | reverse complement strand
TTTATGGTTGATGGGATTAAGAATAAGATCAAATTAAACAATTGTTATGTTGATATAGGAGATAAAATTTGGGTCCATTTTCATTGGATTCATGCCTCATAAACTCTTATTAAACTCTCTCCATACCAAAAAATAAAAAGAGAAAATTAAGGGTAACTTGAAATTTTAAAATCTTCTTATCTACTTGTTGGAAAGTTCAATATTATTTTTGGAATAAGTTATAAAATGGGTTTTCAATATAAAAAAATAATCAAAGACAAGAAACAAGCTGTACATAAATTCCTTGATGTAGTTACATGAACACATTCACCTACGACTTGAATTCATTACCATTCATATGTTATGTTATACGATATTTTCAGGACTCTGAAACACATCGAGAATGATAAATCGCCAAGAATTAATGGGTTTATATGTGATTTAATATTTTACACTTCTTGTATACTTAGCCTTAATTTACTACAAGTATATAAGGAAGAGTTAAAAAATAATTATAGTTAAACACTAAATAATTAGGTAAACATATTAACAATGAAAATGTAATATTCTTACCTCAGGGATACAAATCTGATAATTGAGGATGGAGTGCCAAAAGAGTGCAATCTATGAAAATTTTGTATTTTCAAATGCGAAGGAGTTTGTTGTCTTTGTTGGAGATTCTGGTGCGAATAGCAACGGACATGGGATCCTCACTACCGACTTAAAGATTCCAGTGGGAAACTGGAGAGGAGCTGATCGTTGGGGCGATGGGTGGTCTTTCCCTATGGAGGTAGAATTTTAAGTTTTACCTTAGAATTTCTACCCTGGAATGATTATCAAATCCCTGTCCTCCTTGGTTGGGACGTTAACGATGGATAATATGGTTGATAAAGTCCTTTTGGACTCGAATCCTAGTAAATAAGCCCTAGATTTGTCTATGGAGGTCCCTTCATATCCAAATAAGAAAGTTCCCGCTAGATTGAAAGAGGTCGAGGAGATCAAGGTCATGGGTATAGATTTTAAAATCTCTTTCGAGATTTTAAGTGTAGATATCTTGGCCAGTCCTAGAGTGGATCTCAATGATGTTAGATTTAGAATGGCCATATGATGTAAGTTTATAGGAGCAACATTCTAAAGAAGAAAGATTTTGGACTGGATCTTATGGTTTTGGGGCAAAGAGGGAATGCCTAAACTGAGATTTCTTGCGAACATTTTTTTTAAAGTTATTTTTCCTTCTATCAAAATTTTGAATAAGTTTTATAAGGATGGGCCTTTGTTCTTGATCTCCTTGTAGACACTAAAATTAAGTAACACTCCCCTTTAGTCCCTTGACCAATAGGCACCCTTTATTACATTTAGCTAGTCATGACCTCCTTCACCCCAATAATATTAATTTAATTAATGCATTATCCTCACTATATTTATTATTTAAATAATATCCACACATGCAGTTCACTTAGACACCTCACCAAGCCAACTAAACCTAAGACTTATTATTAGCAAGTTCCCATAACTATCTAAGACTTACCCAAACCCTAAAAATCAATGCCTACATTCCCTCTAACCACATTCCCGCATGCTCACAAGAAGCTCCCAGTCTAATCTGTGGGATAATGACACGAGATCCAAGGAAATCAGGACAATCTCCTTAGTTTAATAAACCTTGGAAATCCCACCTTGATTGACGTCGGTTACCCTTAACTGTAGCCGGTTAAGCCAAACCACCGTCGGTTACCCCTTTTAACCCCAAAACAACCTTATTCCCAAGGTTAGAAGAGAGTTGGAAAACTTTAGGAGAAATTTGAAGAGAAAGAACACATCTTAGAGAGATAACGCATCTTCAGAGAGCCAATTCCAGTGAAAACTCACATCCAAGGAGAGATATTGACCATCTTCTCCTGTACATCCATCCCAGCCATGATCTGATTTATCCAAGCAAAGAGGAGTGTACATGCATCCTATGCAAAAGCTTTTCTTCAGTTGGTGATCACTTGCAACCTTCAAACTCATCATCAGCACCTCCATCCCTCACACACAGACACTCAGGAATGAAACCCAAGTAAGTACAACATCATACTTTCCTGGTTATTTCATTTCTTCATCATTTTATCATCCATTGTTTATCTTGCTCAATATTGACGTTCTCCACATTTTCACCTCCGTATACCCATTGAAACCTTGCAAAATCCTACTCTAGTCACCCAAAACCTCATCCTGACCATCCAAAGTCTTTTTTGCAATCACAAAGGAGACCCCAACCTATTTTGTGACATTTCCAGATCTGATAGTAATCGGCATTAGTTACACCTAACCACCATCGGTCACCCCTGACCGACACCGGTCTCTGTGTTTTCCCACACAGCCCTTAACAGAGACCTACCCACCTAATTTTATCTCACCCTCTTTTACTTGTGATCTACCTGAGACCTCTGCCCAGCCTACAGAACCCAAAACCAATCATTTGACCTTTGGATTCTATTCTAGCTTAGCCTATTAGATTATATCTATTTCTTATTGTGTTTTTAAGTGAGATACCTAAATCATTTCAAAATAAAAATAGGATTTACTTTGTTTATAGCATTGAATTGTTTAAAACTGTGGACTGACAGGCATCTAGGAAGTATCGCACTTCCCGGATATAGCATATGTTAGGCAGTTCACTGCTCATATTGTTTAATTCCTTCTAGTGGTCTTGTTTTCATTACAGGTAGTTCCTCCTAGCCAAAAAGAAGCTCTCATGATTAGTTGTGGATTCGGAAGTCATACACGTGCAACAACACCCGTTACCCTATTTGTTTCATCAACACTTCTAAGAAATGATCTAAGAAAAAGGTGAAACACTCCTCTAGCATGTATATCTGCCCTTGGTCCCCGGATTTCAATCCAATGTTGGAAAAATCACTCGAGGTCCACTTTGGTTGAGATTTCGTAATTTTCCACCTTAATTCCGGAAGCAATATGCTTTCAAGGCTATTGCAAATTCTCTTGGGTCCTTTATTCCTATCAGAAATCCTTCTCTATTTGCTTGGAGAAATGCTTCGGCCCGTGTTTACGTGGAGATGGATTTGTCTTCCCTGCTCCCAAGTTCCTTCAGTTTGAAATCCGATCAAGGTTCCTGGTCTTAAGCTATCGATTATGTTAATGTGAAGTGTTTTTACTGTGGGAAATTGGGTCATATGAGGAAGGATTAAGCTTTCAAGGCTAGGAAGGAAGTAGGGAATACCCTCCCCCAAGTTGAGAATTCGTCTAATTGTTTGGATCATAGATTCTTCTAGTGCGAATTTCCTCTTCTTAGGACTGTCTGAAGCAAGGTGATCATTCCAGATGTGTCCAGTGACCCTCTTTGTAATCCCATTCCCTCGAAGGAATTGTCTCCTCACTCTCTTTTGAAGGAAACAAAAGAATTTCATAGAGACTCTAGTGAATTAGTTTCCCTATGATTAAGGAAGGTATGTACAAGGGCAAGCCTCTTCTATGGATGCTCTTAATGGGTGGATTTCCAAAAATAGGGAGGGTATGGATGGTTTGCAGTCTTCTGAATTAGGTGGTGGTTTAGAAGATGGGGAAATTGATCTGGATAATTTAGTTCCAGATTTGGTCTCCTCTAAGTTAGTTGTTGGTCAGGATGGTTTAAAGTCAACTAATTGTGGCTTTTATGGTAAAAGAGGTAGGAAATCAAAGCAGGAAATTACCTAGAGGTAAGTAGATTTAGGTAAACAAAGCACCCTAAAATTTGATAAGTCTGATTCTGGGAAGGTGAAAATTCCTTCCCTGTCCATCAATGAAGATCTTTTCTTGGAATGTCAGGGTTTGAATACACCCTGACAAACAACATTTCTTAAGACTTATCTTTTCTCCTCGGACGCTTGTGTGGGTTTGTTGCAAGAAACTAAAATGTTTGTTGTTGAAGCTAACAGTGTGTGGAGTAGGGTTTGTAAAGGTTGGAAAGGTGTTTTCTCTGACTCTAATGGTGCCTCTGGAGGCCTAGGTATCTTATGGAAGGAGAATCAGGTTAGTGTGGATTTGTTTGCTCAGAATTCAAATTGGCAACTAGTTTGTGTTAGTCCTAGGCGCTCTCAATTAGTTTTTCATCTCTTTAATGTTTATGCTCCCAATAGTGTCATTGGAAAGAGGGCATTGTGGTCGGATCTTTCCAGATCCTTAAATGCTTTGGAGGAGCATCTGCTCATTCTGGGAGGTGATTTCAATGCTATATCCTCATATAGGGATAAGAGAGGGGGCATTGGTAGAAATTTGTAATCTCAGATGGATTTTTGTTTCTTTATTAGAGACATATCCCTTCTTGTCATAAAACCTAAGTAGGGGTGGTTCACATGGAGCAATCGAAGGAGAGGCTTCAACAATATAGGAAAAAGGTTGGATAGATTTCTAGCAGGGCCGATTTGGTCTCTTAATAATATTGTTCTTGAAAGTTTTGTGTTGCCCTGGTCTGGGTTTGATCATTTTCCTGTGTCCCTTATGGTAAATATTGATGTTGCCCTCCGCAAATCCTCTTTTAAGTTTGAATTGATGTGGCTCAAGGATGCTTCTCTTGAAGATAAGATAAATCAGTGGTGGAATTCCTATCAAATAGAAGGAATCAAAGATGTTTGTGCTAGCTCAAAAACTTAAGAGGCTTAAGGGGGATTTGCTGGTTTGGAATGTAAACTGTTTTAAAAACATCTTTCAAGAGAAACTTCGTGTGGAATCGGAGCTGAAAGCTCTTAATTTGAGAGTTTTTAACTCTGGCATGGGGCAGGTTGAGTTTTCTTTAGGGAAGTCTCTTCTTACTGAGTTGGGAATGTTGTTTCTTAGGGAAGAAGTTTATTAGAAGCAAAAATCAAGGGAGCTTTGGCTCAAGGATGGAGACAGAAACACAAATTTTTTTCATGCCTCAGTCAAATCCAGAGATGTTTGAATTTTATTTCGGAAATTAAGAACGGAGATGGTGTAGTTATTTCAGATCATAAGGCTATTGCGGAGGAAGGTATCTAGTTTTTCTCTCCTCTATTGGGGGGTGATTTAGCTTCATTTGATGATGTTCAGTCTTCCCTTCTGGATTGTATTCCTTCGCTCATCAATGGGGATCAAAATTCGGCCCTTCTCAAACCCTTTTCCTTTTTGTTGAGGTGGAGAAAGTGGTATTCTCTTTAGAGAAAAATAAGTTTTCAGGCCCTGATGGTTTCCAAGCTGATTTCTTTCATCATTTTTGGAGTATTGTTGGGTATAATGTTTGGGCAAGTTGTGGAAGATTCTCGAAGATCTCATTCTGTGCTCAAAATGTTGAATTGTACTTTCATTAGCCTCTTTCCTTAAGATGAATCAACCTTCCTCATTTTCCGATTTCAGGTCGGTGTCTCTCTGCAATACAACTTATAAAATTATCTCTAAAGTCATTGCTTTAAGGCTAAAAGTGGTGTTGAATCCGCTTATCTCTCAGGAGAAAATGGGTTTTATGCCTGGAAGGTCTATTTTTGAAGGCATCTTCTTGTTCCATGAGTTGACTCACACCCTCTCCTTGAGCAATTTCTCGGGTATGATGTTGAAGTTGGACATTAGTAAGGCATATGATAAGATTAATTGGAGGTTCCTAATCAGAGTTCTCAGGAAATTTGGTTTCTCTATGCAGTTTTGTAATTGGATCTTTAGTTGTATTTCTAGGCCTTCTTTCTCGGTTTTGGTTAACAGGAATGTTGAGGGTTTTTTTGAAAGCAACCGGGGTATCAGGAAGGGGGATCCCCTTTCTTCCTTTATTTATATTTTGGTTGCAAAATCTCTTAGTAGGTCCATCAGGAAAATGGTGCAAGAAGGAAAGTTGAATGGTTTACAAATAACAGAAGGTGTTAATCCTTTCTCCCACCAACAATTCACATGGATGATACTTTTATGTTTGGCAAGGCGAGTGTTCGTGAAGCCAAAGAATTGAAAGGTATTTTGGATGCTTACTCGTTGGCTAGCTAGTCAAGAGGTTAGCTTTCTTAAATCCTTTATCTTCTTCTTCAATGTTTCCCCTCAGCTTGAAGCTCGTATTCTGAATATTTTTTGGTTTAAGAAAGGTAGTTTTCCCTGTTAAGTATCTTGGTGTCCCATTGTTTAGTGGGTCTGGAAGAGCTTCTTTGTGGAAGGACCTTTTTTCCTCAATAGAATCTAAATTAAATTCTTGGAAAGGGAAATGGATTTCTCTTGGCAGGGATATTGATTTTCATCAAGTCGGTCCTTTGTGCCTCTCCTTTATACATTTTATCAATATTGAAGATCCCCAAAGGAGTCTTCGATAAGTTGAAAGGAATCATGAAAAAGTTTCTATGGTAGGGCCATTCTGTAGATTAAAAAAATCCTTTGATTAGTTGGGAGTCTCTTTCGAAACCCAAAGATCTTGGTGGTGCTGGTATTCTCAATCTTGGTCTTCAAAATTTGGCTCTTGGGGAAAAGTTTGTATGGAATCTTATTTCCAATCCCAACAGTATATTAGTCAGGTGGTTGAAAATAAATATTTGGGAGCCCCTCTCCCTGAATTCATCCTCCATATTGATAATCCTCCTAGGGGATCTCACATTTGGAATTTCATGGTTGAATGCAGATCATTTTTTTTAATTAATGTTTCCTGGAAGATTGGTAATGGAGAAAGAGTGTTGTTTTGGGATTATCCTTAGAATGGATTCCCTATTCTTGGTGATAATCCTAAGTTTGAGGAGGTTAAAAGGAAATTGACAGTGGATTGGGGTCCTTTTGTCTCTAATTATGGGTTTGGGTAATGATCACCTCCCTTCTTTGCAGCAATGGAAAAGTATTGGCCACTTGGACTTTCCTGATGATGTTAAAAATAGTTTCCAATCAGCTCTTCAAGAGAGGCAAGTGTTGTTGTCTAATTAGCAAGATAAATTGTTTGGATTGCTTGCCTCATCGGGTTCTTATTCCCTGAGATGTGGTTATAAATTGTTGCATTCAGAGGTGAGAGCTGAAGAATATGATTTGGAAGGATTGTTGGGCTTCCTCTTGTCCTCTGAAAGTTGGTCTCTTTGCTTGGATGGCCTTTAAGGGTAAAATTCTTACTCAAGAAAGAAGGAAAAAAATTGGTTATCAGGGTCCTTCTAGATGTTACCTATGTGAGAAGAATGAGGAAGATAGAGATCATCTATTGTTGCACTGTCCCTTTGCAGTTGAATGTTGGAATTGGTTGTGTGCTAAACTCAATCTTCCTTGGGTGCAACTGAATTACCTCCTCGAGGCTATGTTGGCTTGGCCTAAAAAGTTACATCTTGGTGCTCTTTCCTCAATTTGGCTTATGCAGTTTAGTGCTCCTTTTGTGGCATCTTTGGTGGGAAAGGAACAAAAGGATATTCAGGGATGGAAGAAATTATGTGGATCATGTCTTATTCAGGTTGGAATGGGCAATCTCATAGGCGGTTTCTTCAAATTGGTCCCGCAATTGTCCATTCTCTAATTTTGATAGAGAAATTGAAAAAAAATGGCCCAAGATTGTTAAGCCTAGGGATTGTGCTATGAAATCTTATTTACCCTCTTCTTCGGTCTGGAAGAATGTGAAATGGTCTCCCCCTTCCTCTGGTTTTTTCAAACTCAATTTTGATGAGGCAGCCAGGGGTAATCTAGGTGCTTCTAGAGCGTGGTGTCTGATTCGTAATGATTTGGGTCAGGTGGTTGGGGTTGTTTTGTATAAGCTCAAGGATGGCACTTGCAATTCAGCTGAGCTACAAGCTCTTAGCAAAGGTTTGGACCTTGCTTTTCTCTTAATATTGAATATTTGGAGATTGAAGGTGATTCTATGGTTATTATAAATGCCATCATTAATAGGAAGGCTCTGTCTTGGAAGCTTGATTTGGGTATTCAAAAAATTTTATGGCAATTATCTAAATTAAAATCCTGGAGCATAAGCACATGTATAGAGAGGGTAATCATTGTGCTGACTGGTTGGCTAATGTGGGGATCGATCAAACTCAATTGGAAAAAGTGGCCTTTAATTCCAATGACTGGGAAGGCCTTGATATGATTGTTTGAGGGAAGTGTCATAATTTTGGATTCGTCGGCAATTCTCTCACTTGTGTGGCAAGTTTTGTGTTTTTAAGGTGGGAGTTGGTTGATTCTTCAATGTTTTTCTCTTTTTTTTCGATGGATCCTCCTAGAGTCCCCTGTCTTGCTCTGCTCTATGATATGAGGGAGATGGATTTTTGGTCTGAAATTTTTGCTAATCTCTTGAAGAGAATTTTCAATATTTCCTACGTGGAGGATTTGGAGGTTATTAAGTTATTTTTAGGGGAAGAGTTTCTAAGGATGGAAGGATGGCCAAGGGTTAACAGTGGTGGCTTCCTCTGTCATTTTGGAGAACCTACTCATTATTCATCCTTCAAAGGTGGATGTGGTTAATTTGGCGTTGCATTGGGTTTGGCCCTCCTTCTGTGGTAATCTGGCTTCTGAAGTGGTGAATTACAATTTGGCGTTCTGGGCTGTGGGTGGTGGCGAGAAAGGTTTTCACATTGTGGATGCTGGAGTTTATTCAAGGAGATAGGATGAGCGGTTCGGGTTCTAATGGACTTTTTGAGAAACTGGAACTATCCTTTTCTCGGGACAAAAATTCGGGTTGCCTGCTCGGATTAAGCTTCCCAATTTGAATGCCCTTAACCTTCCTTCAGAGCATGTGTCGAACTGGTGGTTGAAGCTAAGGGACTCTGTTGATGGCACCTATGATTACCTCTAGTGGGGTTGGGTGATTTCTAATGATGTCAATGTGGATTCCGACGTGGAGGTTAATGCGGGTCAAGTATCATCGGTGGCTACTATGTTTGTTTCAGTTGAATCCGTTGAGTAAATTCTATAGGTATAGTTAGTAGTTATATAGAATTAAAATCTCTGGTTTTTTATAGTAAGCCAGTTTGACCTGGGTAATGTTTTGCATGCTTTTCCCAAGAATATTATGAGGTTTAGCCTCCATGTTATGTAAATAGGGAATGGGTCCCTTCAACCCACACTTTGTTGAGTTTTTAATATAAAATAATTTTCCTAGGCTTTAGCACTTAGTGTTTACCATAGTCTCTTACATTGTCAATCCTAAATAATAAATATTTATCAAAGGGAACTATGTTTTGGATAATATCATGTAGTGGACTAAAACTCTATTTTAGCAAAAGATGATTTTCCATGATGGATTGTATTAAATACTTGGAAGTGAATCCAACAAGGGTAACAATTCAAATTATTTGGAATTTTTTTCTTTGATAAGATAATTTTTGAGTTGTGGCATTATTTTCTTGATATAATTAAGAAGAATATGTCCATCTTGATATCCAAATCTCTCTTTACTTATAGAAAATTCAAAAAAAATGTCAAATATGTTTACTACTATTAATGTGTACTACTTCTTATGTGGAGCTAATTTGAAAATTTCTTTTTTCAAATGCTAAAAAAATTACATAGGCTTCAACATAATTTCTTTAGATGTATGTTTCCTTCCCAAAAAAATAGTAGCATTGACATCATTGATGCTTACATACAAATCATTTCCTTATGTGGAAAAATTGGAAACATCTTTTAAGACATTGTATTTTTCATCATGTATCTCATTACAATTTATTTTTGTGAAACATTATCTTACATAATCTTGGTATCACTTATTTTTCATCAAAATTGAAGGCTCTTTTATGCCGAAAAGTCACTAGAAAGCATATGGAGATTCTTTAAAAATGGGTTGGTGGTGTATTCAAAGTACAAGAATATCCATTAATAATCAAAACATCTCGTGGTCTCCAATAACGATAGGAAATTACATACCTCTGAAACAATGTTCGACATCAAATCTCTTAGTCTTTATCGGAAGGAAATTTCTATTATCTATGACCTAGTCTCATCTAGGGACTCAATTTCACATAGCCTAGGCTAAAATAAAATATTAACCTTTTGAATTCAAATATCTCTTCTATTTTAAATATTCATGAGATTTTTCTACATGTCATGCTTCACAAACTCGATCTTCATCCTCTAATGACATAGAGAGATTGATAAACAAAATGTTGACAATATTTTTAGGAATTACTCAACTACTCTTCTTTACCATCTCACGATATCTTTCTCCCTTACCATCTAAAAATTGAATTCTAATTGGAATTTTAATTTCTCTCAGACATTATGGCTCTCTGTCCTCAACTGATTTTAGAATTCAAAACCCAACCCTTAAATTCTACATTTATTATGGTGCCTCATTTATCAACCTTTTCCTATGGGTGCAATACTTACACATATGGGTGTTTTGAATCGTAAATGTCCCAATTGTGCTATACCTAACACATTAATACACCCTTTTTCACCTTCGTAAAAAATGTTGGGACCTAGATTCATTCCTTTTTTCAACCCTTCAAACCAAAACCTTTCATGTAGAAAATGGACTTCTTGGAGACCATTCCCACTACAAGACTTATATAGATTTTATTTTAAACATTTTTAGACCGATAATCATATTTTAAAGATTGAAATCCAAAAAAAATAATAATAATAATAATGATTCTATGCGATAGAAAAAATTGTACATGAAAAATTCATAGTTATTTATGTTGTCTTTTTGCAGATCCAAGCGCATGTTGAGAAGTTGGCCCTTCAATTTTATGGTTTGTAGGTGCTTTAGAATTAATAAGTGAGCACCACATGCATGATGAGTTGAGCTCCCCCGGATCCTTCATAGTTGGGTCCTCTACAAACTACTACTTGGTAGTTTTAGAGCCCCTTCATTCTCATCTTCTATTCATGGCCAATTTTTTCACCATGTCTCCTTAGCAAGGAAACCACCCAACAAAAAATTTACTATTTCTCATTCACGTAGGCCATCTATAGTGCAAGCCTACAGTCTTACTATTGTTCGATCTTGTAACGACCCAAAAACCACACACGAATAGCACGGTGAAATACAGGATTTTTTTTTTTTGACATGCTTGACACATAACACGACGCAACATGTCATCACCAAGGAAACAACTAACACTGTGAACAACTTGATACAAGGATGGCCATAAAGGCAGCACAGAGACATTCACACCTATTAAGGACAATTCATACGTTTTTTTTTTTTTTTTTTTCCTTCTTTTTGACAAGACAACATGGAAGTCCAACCACATGACACACTTACATTTAGGGCATCCCATGAGGAAAATTCTTGTTAAATTTTCTTGTTTACTAAAATGTCTCTTAATTCTTAACTTAGATTCTTATAAAATTTCATGTAATGATTCACACAATTCTTTTCACAAGGGAGAACTTCTTTCTTTTCAACTATTGACTAAATAGCTCAAGGCCAAGCTTTCTAAACTAGGTTCATCAATTTTATGTCCAAGGTTTTTTATTCATTTGATTTTAGAACATTTTCCATTTCTTACAAGGTTAATTAAACTTACTCAAGCCACTAACACATGTTCCACACCTCTATTGCACAGGTGAAGGCATAAGCTCCGATTGAGTGGAAAGTACCGCTTAGGGTTCATAACAATAACCTTCTTGTTTAAGGATCAAACTTTGACCTTGCTTAAGAAATATCACCATGAATCAAGGCAAAGGTTAACAGAAACGGACAACAGAATTTAGCTTCAGGGTCACATTGTTTACTATCAGTCTTTCATTGAGGTTAAGAGTTTATCAAGATTGGTTAAATGTTCCATCTAGACTTTACTTAATTAAGTTTGACAAAGGAGAACATTTCAAACGATAGAGAGATATTTAAGGTTTTATTAATCAATTTTCCTCCTACTTATTAAATCCTATCATCTTCTAAAATCTAACCATTGATTTCACCATGAGATCATTTAAGGTTTCACCATAAAAGGATAATGTTTATTAGTTTAACTTTTATAAGGACTATCTAGCTCACTTCATAGTACTTACAAACTCATTGCTACTATGCCTTAGAAGGATTTAGAACTCAACATTTTAACTCAAGAGAAAATTTTAACAGTACTCGTTTGCGAAAACAAAACAAGGTTACATCAATTCATTCCAACATGATACACAAACCAAAGGGACATACCATCTCTATTGAACCATGACTAGGGATCAAGAGAGTAATAACATGGGAAATGCCCCGCTACTATTCTAAGGATTAAAATACACTAGAATATCTCATAACCAAGCGGTAATCAAATTTCATCTTTCACGTGATAACCAAACAAACCAAAGTTTCAACAGTTACAACAAAAATACTCTACAATACATTTACTAAGGCACTGAACCTTCTTCTAAAATGTCCAAAGGCCCTTTCCAAAATTTTATAACATAATACTCATTCGTACAAAGGAACATCATAACTAAGATTGATGCAATAATCTACAAGTCTTTCCATCATCTAAACACATAAGCCATCTGCAACAATTAATAACCTGAGTCAGTTCGCGAGAACTGAGCAAGATAAGACTATACATAGCAACAATAAGCTACTAGCTAACAATACCATGAAAGTAAACATTCTATTTCAAGAAATGGATCAAATTTCTAACCTCTAACAAACTTTTGAAACAAGATATAATTTTCACCATACCAACTAAGAAGAGAGCCCTATGTTTTAATTATGAACAATATCTCGAAAACCACAAAAGGTTGACAACCAAAAAATGCAATACTATGGAATTTATAATGTTAGAACAAAGAGTTGAGAGTATTAGGATTTCAATAATGTAATCCAGTAGAATACGTGGTCAGAATCTAATATGCTGCCCATCAATCAACATTCTCTAGGTGAAGTTGAAAGATGAAAACCAGTCACAATCTTAGTCACCAAAAATAAACAATAGTTCAACAATCATTCTAGAAGGCCATAGGCCTAATAGGTTAGAAGTAAACCATGAGGGTAAGAAGAGAGTTCCATCATGTAAACAAAAGGTTAAATGTTTGAAAATATTATATTAAAACTCAAACCATTATTTCTTATCTAACAAGTGACTTCATAGCTTAATAAGGATGAGTGGAAAGGATGAAAAACAACGAAAATCAATGTTTGGAATAGGTATTGCCTAGCAGCCTACCTACTAGACATAACCAAGACCGGAATAGAGACAAGCCCCATGACTAACCAAGTCCATTAAGCAAGCTAGAATTCTAAACACATACATTCAATTTTCATAACACTATAAGGCCATAATATCATCAAATTTTACTCTTAAGGAGAGTAGGGTCAAGTGGGGATTCTATCAAAATCATGCCCTTTTAAAACAATAATAACAATCTAAGCGTTCAGCCCATTCAGGCCCTAACAACATAATCGAAAACACAGAGGTCTAAACCCAAAAATATATATATAATTGACAACAAAGTTCTCAGTTTGGGTTTATACAAAAGTGCCAATTTCTAAACTCGTAACAAAAATCAAACTTGCACTTCAACTCGGCTTAGCCAACCAAGACAACAAAATTGATACACATATACCCGATTAAGGGTGATTAAAACATTAAGGCTCACTGAGTGAAAGTCGGCCTACCAAAAACAATAAAATGAAGCCATACAACCGAGGAGGTTTAAAAATATTTAAAGCAAGATCAAAGATATGCCTTCTATCAACCCAGGACATATTTTCAGTCCAAAACTTCCTACTTAACAAGCATATATATTAATCTTCTAATTTCCAAATACCCTAATAATTTGCACAATACACGAAGTGCATAATTACGCTTATCATAAACAAAATAATAATTTAACTGTATATTTTCCTCTAGGGCAATAACATAAAAGGAACCCAATACTAGTCAAAGTTGCAACGTTCTAGGGTCGATTACATACCCAAGTTCACAAAAGAAACACCAACATTTTTGTAGAAGGAAGTAACTTAAGATTATATATATATATACGCCGACAAGTTGTTAAAACCAGCGTACCCAGAAGACTCGATTTCTAGTAGAGGGTATTTTTATCCTTAAATTACCATTATATATATATATATATATATTTCCATATAATTAATCGAAGCATAAACACCGAGAACATTTTTTTTTATATATAAATGGGTTTGATCACTTCAACAAGAACAACCAACGGAGGCAAATCCAGAAATAACAAACTATTACCCATATACTGAACACAAATCCACAAAATCACAATTTTATACCAATTTCTAGAAAGGAAATGTTTCATTTTAAGAGGTCTGTTAGCTTCTAGCATATTATGTATATGGTTAGTCTATCTTTCCTATTTTAACGCATCCACCAGTCGTGTACATCCAATAGGGACTGCTACAGCCACACGCCCTCCGCTTTATCCTCTGCTTCACTGGTCTTTTCTTGCAATATACCATACCAGGATTCCCTTTTGAAGGCACGACTAGAAGAATGCAATAGGTGGCTGTCCAAACACTAGATTGCTTCAAAGCAACTGCTTTAGGGGTGAGAGTCGAACTACTTACCACTCAGTCCGTGAGCACTTGCGCTAGAAAGCTAAACACCAACCATGGTTTGAAGCTCAGACACAAGACATAATGATTACATCGCTCCTGGCTCTGAAAGGCATCTACCATAATGATAGATAAACCTTTTCCTTCATCATATTTGGGGACAACATCAAACTCTCGGTGCAAACATTACAGCTGTAGCTTGTAAGGTATGATAATTCCAACAGGGACCTTTATGCCTGCCAACTCAGTGACTTGTTGAAGAAGTCCATATCATTGCAAAGAAAAAGTGCTTCATGAATATTCTGATATGAAACAGATCCACCCCTATAAGATCCTCTTCCATGAGTTACATCGCAGAACAAGCAAGGTCTCAGTAGAGAATCTCTGTAATAAATTTCATCGGGTCTCCTGGTAACACTCTCACTGTCACTTACTCGATTTTGATAAAAATATCTTGTAGGAGAATCTAAATTTGAGGATGCAGAGATACAGAATAGAAAACAACCTAGTTGGACAACCTACCTGTTGGAGGCACTCACGAAGGCTTCTACCAAACTGTAGCATGCCTGTTGCATGGCTATTTACTGTTGCAGGCAATTTCTGTGGATCCCCAAC
>JAHRHJ020002079.1:0-14966 GCA_019776745.2 Taxus chinensis | reverse complement strand
TAAGAGATTGTCTGATCTTCACAATGTGAGGATCATCCTCTGTGTGGATGTTGATTTCTATAGTCGACTCATTCAACATGGTTTGAGTTTCAAACGGTAAGGCACGTTAAATATAAGAGTCGTCTGCACCAAGGTAAATGAGGATGGAGTCGTCATCCTGGCACTCAACAACATTAATGGAAGGTGAATCCTCTTTGATCATGTCTGGATATAGAAGGGGAAGAGAAGATGGGTCCTCATTATCACGTTGATAAGTGAGAGGACCCAGGAAGATAGCGTTTATGAAAAAAAAAAGTTAGGAGGGATAGATTCAAGGTCTATCGACTCTGTGGGTGACGATGTCAAAATGGGTGATGATGGATCAGTAGGGGTGACATTGTCATCTTCCAGGATACAAATGACATGAGGTTTCTTCAGTGTAAGTGTTTCAGAAAATCCAAGACCACTACGATCTTTGTGTTTACGTGTAGTCACGGGAATGATTGTATGTCGGCCTTGTTCATAAGACAAAAACCAAAACCTTTCCAAGCACAGCGTGTCAGGAAGGTGAGAGTGATAATGACGATTTGTCAGGTATTGAAAATCAGATTTGAAGGGAACCACACCAAGGGGAGGTTCAGGGGTAATGGAGGATGTGTCGACACCCCATACGTTAGGTTGGTGCGGCAATTAGGTGGTCCATAGGAGACTTACTTCCCCCATATGACAGTCGTAAGTGGGATGCGCATGTAATTGTCCATACTCCTGTGGGGTATGGAAAGAACTAACGTTATATAGGTGATACTCCCCCAGCATAAGGCATTGAAAAACATCTACTAAGGGGTCTGAGGTTGGGATTTTGTCCGCTGGAAAGGAAGTGTTATTTGTGACGGCGGTTTCATTGGTTGAAGGTGTAGGTGCAGTTGAGGTTGATGGTTGAGGTGTGGTTGAAGTGGATGGTTGTTGTATGATGGTGTGTCTTGACTGGTACCGAGCCATCATTAGTGCGATATAAATTTGCAGGTGTTTTTGGGTGCGGGTTGGATTTTGAAGGGGGGAGATCAGCCCTTTTACGGTGTAGGACTTCCCTCGTACTTGAATTTTATGCATCTATGTAAGGTGGAGGAAAGCTCCATAGCCCAGATCCACGGGCGGGCCTAACACAGTTGTATTAGAATTCACCCTCAAGGACATAGAAGAGTTCAGGTAAGTACGTGGACCTACACGAAAGTTAAGGAGAACGGTGCCTAAGGAGAAAGTAATAGCAATCATTGAATGACCGCAACATGATGGGTTGGGACAAATGCAGCAGAAGGATATTAATTGTTGGAAGGATTTGGAAGAGACGATTTTTGTTCAGGCTAGTAGTGCCCGTCAATCATGAAACACAAAGCAACCGAATATGTCCCGGAAAAAAGTTAGATGAAAAGAGAAAGGTCAGGATCTTCTGCACAAAGCGACAATTTTGTCTTCGAGAAACTGACGCAGCGGCTTGCTGTTAGAGAAGAAGTGAGTTGGGGAGAGAGGTGTTTGGTAGCGAATAGCAAATGTGATTGGGTGTTGTTAAAATGGAAGGCAATGGGAAAGGTTTCGTTAGGTATAGACTCTATCCTTTTTGACGGATTCAATGAGGCTTGTCGATGGATTCAGATGGTCTGAATGAGATCATTAAGTGTCATTTTACAGGTGATTTGGTGAATGAACTTGTTTGATCATGGTTCGGTGGGGAAACTCCATTAGAGACAGGGTAGGCAGGGTCCATGAGACCACTTTAGGGTGGTGTGCGATCGAGATGGTAGATGGAGAGAAAGCGCGCGCATGTGTGCTCTTTTTTAGCTTTCCCATGTTTTTCTGCCCTCGAGTGGAGTAGAACACTAATCATGTTGATCTCATGAACATGAGAGGAGGAAGAGGTAGGGAATAAGTCCTTGTCTTCGAGTGGTGGGGTTGTAAAAGAAGATCTGGTGGTTGGGGACAGGTGGTATAGGAGAGGGAATTGAAGCTAAAGGTCCTCTCCTTCGTTAAGTTGTCTTTCTTAACATTTTATCTGAGATAGGTGACTTATAAAGAATGAGTTCAAAGTTGCATTCCTTAACACATGTCCTGGTTGCGGTGGTAAGCGTTAGATTTAGACTCACTAACCATAGGTCGAGTTTCCAGGGATATAGGGTCTTGTTGTTAAAAAAAAAAGGGAGTGGGGGAGGGAACGGAAAGGTTGCATTCTTCCACCAACATAGCAGGATTTTGGCATAAGACCTTTGAGGGGTCAAAGTCAGAGGAAGATGAGGCTTATTGACTGGGTGGGGGTTCGGTTTAATGACTGGTATGTTGAGTCGTACGGGTGGTGGCTTAGCCAAGGGGTTTGATAATCGGATTTAACGAAACGTGGCTTCTTCGGGATAATTATGTTTAACTGGGTAGATGATAAGGCCATAGTGATGTGGTATCAGGAGGAAACAACCACGAGAAAGAGGAGTGGACAACAAACAAATCCTTGATGATGGAGTTTGTTTAGGGTTGATAGGTGGGACGGATACATGGGTGACGATGTTAATCCACCCTGGATCTCTGTATGGGTGCAGAGGCGTAGTTCATTTTAAAGAAAGAAAAATGCAGGAGGTTGTTTATGATATATTGATTGCAGGTGGAGGGGATGATGGTCCCAATATAGAAGGTAGGTGTGACGGCGATGGTTAGTGTGATAGATGACATAGGTGGGGTTGAGAGATTTGGGTCTATCTCCTAGTGGAGGGATGCTTCAATTTTGGATAAATAAAGCAACCGTTTAGGTGGATGGTTAGGCTTAGGTATGGTAGAGTCCAAGCGTTAGGGGAACGTTGGTTAGTTAATAGAGGTGGATGGGTGGGTGGTAGTGGTAGAGTGAGGGGGGGTGAAGATGAGGACATAGGGCATTTTAAGCTTTGTTGTAACCACTCGGGTATTATGGTAGGGGGTCTGGATCGGTTCATCTACATTTGAGTAGATATGGTCTGTACGCAAACCTCCCAAAGATGCGATATGTTCTGAGGGGTGACAATTCTCACGTGTGCTAGGAACTTTGATGGGAGAAAAAGGTGGGTGTGATTCCGGTCCACTGTGAGGTGTGATACAGGGTGGGGTAAATGAAGGCCTGTATCAAGGGCGAGTTTAAGAGGGTCAACAGTTGCTGAAAGATTAGGCGATGAAGAACTAGGGTAGGAGGGCAGTTTGAGAGTATCCAATCACGATTAAATAATTTGGTGATGCAGTTCAAGGGGGTTTCTACATCTAAGAATGATGAAAAAAAACACAAGTGGCGAGCCTTACTCTTGTACAACAAGAGTGGTAGAAGAGAGATGTTTGGAAATTAGATAAGTTAGATAACATCCACTCACAGTCTTGCAAGGATGTGGTGTAAGAAGGCTTCATCTATGAAAGAGAACCTGGGTGGTTAATTCCTTTTGGGTAAAGGAACGGCAAGGATTTCGTCTTGTCTTGAGGGTGGTGGAAGGGTTGGTTTCTTGCGTTAATTGAGAGGCTTGATTCAGGATTTCCTCCGTCCTCGAAGAAGCGTTTTGGTTGGGGTCGAGAACCGCATTGGATTTCATGAACACTCTCCTCTCTCGCCACGATTCTGGTTTATATGTTACTATTCGAAAGAGTTGTTTTTGGGAATGGTTTTCTGAGATTTTCAATTTCGGTTATAGGTGCGTTAGATAATCGAGGGCTATATCCCCTACAAATCACCATTTTCCTGCACTCTGTTTTTCAACATCTTGCAATTTTTCTGACTATGTCCGTTCAGCGGTGGAAGTTACAAAAGTCATTTTCTTTTCCAGGAAGTTATAACACTGTGGAATCAAAACCCGAGTGAGGTTTATAGGAGGTAAGGTAATAGCTCCTGCTTTGAAGCATTTTTCCAATAGCACAAAACAAACCACCAGTTTCTCCCAAGGGAAGTGTAATTGATGGGTTTCGGCTTTATACTTATAGTGGTTTTTTTTGCGGGGTATTAAATGGTGTTTTGGATTTGACCATCACCGCGTGACAACTCCTTTTGATTTCGAAGCAGTTGATGTATGAGGTTGGTGGTGTTAGGTTATTGGTGAGTCTTGGGTTCGAGATCTGGGGTTTTTATTGCGCAAACCGCAATTTCCTCTCCGCTAGCTGAATCTCTAGTTTTTGAGGCCATAGTAAGGCATCGTCAATGTGTGGAAATTTGAATTTGGAGGTAGGATAAATGGTGCTTAGCGCAGGCCCCGTAAAGAGTTTGATAAGTTTGGCCTTAAGGCAAGGCTAAGTAAGTGGTTTATAATGCCTTGCCATCGTCCAACGAAAATCTGCGAAGATTTTCTTTCTATTTTTCTTGTTCTTCAGATTGTCGATGGCATAGAGGTTGGTGATAGCATACTTTTCTTGCAATGTTAATGGGAGAATGAATCCAAGAAAAAGATTGGGCTAATTGGTTAAAAGAAAGATTGAGTGCATTGTTAAACACTGAACACCCCAGGTGGGGTCCCTGATAAGGACATTGGAAAGGTGCGTATTGTAAGCCTCATCAATGAGCAATCAGATAGGCAGGTCATGTCTAAAATGATCGCAAGGTTTGTTGAGGGAATCCTCCTTACTATTAAACGAGTAATTTGGTAATTCCCCATTAAGGAGTCTATTAAACAAAGTGGTATAGAAGGGTGGAAGGCTCCTGACAAATTTTCGATGTTATGGCGCTAACGGCTTCTTGAAACAGAAGCCTCCATATTTTTGCATCTTGTCCATCATTTGTTGGTTAAATCATTAGTTAGATGAGATGGATGGTGTGTAGTCGTAAACGGAGGAGGATGGGCCAAGGGCCCACCCCATAACAATGGGGGGGTTAAATGTTGATAGGTATTTAGGATGAATAGTTGAGGCTACCGAATAGGGATGGTCTATATAATATGTTGAAGTCACCGGATATGTGTGTGAAATGAAAAGGGGGGCGGACTTGAGAAGGAAGCTTGTGTGGAAGGGGTTGGCAGAGAGCAATTTAGGAAAGGGAACAGTCAGCGGGATGATATGTTGGGTCCCAGATTAACCAAAGGAAAATCCATCTGTGCCGTATGCACCCCCGAAGCCACTGAGTTGGGAGACGGGGCTAAGGATGAAGAGGTCAGGTGGAAGTTTATCATGTGGAGAAGGAGCTAAAGAACAGCTATATCTATAGGCATGCCCAACAAGGAATTGACCATCGTGTACGTCGGGATTGAGACAAATATTACTGTACATTTCTAGATTAGCATCCAAAAATTTTGCAAATTCCTTATCTCCATGACAGACCCTCTCAAACATGCCCTCCTGCCTATTAGTCCTTCATCGCCTAAACATTTTCAACAACTGGTCGACCTTTTAATATCTATTGATACAGTACCTCATCTACCCCCTGTATCACACCCACAGTGGACTAGAATCACAACCTACCTTTCTTCCGTACCAAATTTACAATTCAAACCTAAAGACTGTCTTTCTCCAGAAGATAGATGAATCCTATGGGAACATTTGAGTACGCCATATTCGACTCAAATGCAAATGACTGATTCTGAGGCCTCCACCATATACCCGAAGTTTTTACAGAAGCTTAAAATGCCCATGTTCTCACCTTCACCCCCCTCACCTCTACCAAATGCCCCGTCCACTTCTATTAACTTAGCCAAATCTTCCCCTACGCTTGGGACCTTGCCCATACCCAGTCTAACACACCCACCTAAGCGACTTGATTTATCCAAAAATAAATCCACCCCGCCACCTAGGAGACAAACTCAATCCGTGCCTCTCTCACAATCAAAACCCTCATCGTCACACCCACCTTCCATATTGGGACCTCATCCCTCCACCTTACATCAATATATCATACCTCCTGCGTTTTCTTCAAAACGACTTTACACCTTCTGCACCTATACAGAGATCCCAGGGTATAGCAACACCGTCACTCCACGTATCCTGTCCACCTATCAACCCTAAACAAATTCCATCATCAAAAGATTTGTTTTCGGTCACTCCTATTTCCCCGTGGTTGTTTTCTGATACCACATCATCTGCTGGCCTCTCTGCAACCCAATCTGGATCCATGGGCTGTGGTGCAGGTAGTGGGGCCTCTACATCATCCCTCCTGTACTGAGGGAAGGGAGGTGGCTCGTCCTGTCACAGCCCCATCTACCTGCGTACCCTCTCTAGGGGTATCCTCTCGTACTCTCCCAGGCTCTGTCCTGCTATCCAGAACATGTACTGGATCCAGCGTAACTGTACTCGGCCTCCTTTGTGCGGGTGATGGCCTCTGTAAGGTCTCCATACGATATCTACTACTGTCAGGCCCTCTAACAAATGCCTGTAGTAGGCAACATCTCTCCCCACAAGCACTGCTCGTGGCTGCCCCACGACTCCCAACCATCTCTGAAAGCCATATCTATATATAACCTGTGGCCCTGGCTGCTGGGGTAACCCTACTGGCCTGATGCATATAATGTGCTCATATGCCCAACAATGCAGCAAAAATGTCGAACAGATACCGAATCGCCTCATCCGGCGATAACCCCAGAGCTCTCTGTATAACTGCACCAGATATACTGGTGCCCAAGCATAACAGGTGTGCTCCTCCACCATCTCATGAAGCACCCCCATCAATGCCCGTGGAAAGCGGCCTCCCCTCTGAGTCCAAGAGGGCGAAGCAGGTGATCCCAATCATCATCAGCACAGCCAGCCGTGTCTCATGTCGATGCGCACGGTACATGTCACCATAGCCAATGCTCGCGCTGTGATAGGTAAGTAGCACAGCTGCATCTCCAAAAACCTGTAATATGCTATCCATGTCAGTCTCAGAATCTACCTGGAAGACTGCCTCTCACTCGATAGGTAGTCGAAGGATGCGATACACATCCTCCAACGTAATAGTCATCTCCCTAGTCGGGAGATGGAACACATTGTTCACCGGATCCCATCTCTCGATGAGGGTGACCATCAGGCTGTGATCTCTCTCTATTGCTCTATACCTCTAGACTCCACCGAGTCCCACCTCACGCATGATCACCCAATGAGCCACAGATATGTGTGGCCGCATCCGCACCAATAGCGGGGGCATCCTATCCCGCATCGTCAACTGCTGACGTGCCTGTAAAACCAACCCACATCCTTAGACCTATTTTTTATCACAACATCTACTTTACCCTCTAAACCCCCTTTTATCCCCCTGACCACACCCGACTCGCTACCACCCAACCCCAAAACAAAACCAAACCCACCCCACAGCCAAAAAACCACCCAACCCAACCCCACAAAACAAAACCCAACTCCACCCACACTCACCCAAAACTCAACCCAACCCACACTCACCCAAAACCCAACCCAACCCACACTCAACCAAAACCCAACCCAACCCACACTCACCCATAACTAACCCCGGTCCCCCTCCCACCGAAGCCGGTCAATGATCAATCGACATCAGTAACCCATAGAGCCACCCTACCCTAAAAATTCGCGACCGATGCCAGTCGCTTAGTGACCAGCATCGGTCACTTGAAATTTGCCGCGCCGAACCCGACGCGGCTACCCCTTTCTTCTTTTTCCCTATTTCTACCTCTCTACCCACCCAAACACCCTAAAAACCTACCCACCCTGCCGCCTTGGCCTATTTCACCTATCTACCCTCTCCCTTTTTCAAATCATTTCCATGTATTCATTATTTTCTACAAAACATTATCTTCCTACCCAAATCCCAAAAACAACATAATGCAATAAAATGCACAAAAATGAGGAGTTTCGAACTTACCCGTACGACGACATGTCATCGTGGTGGGATAGGTGGTGGTGGTCCAGCTGGTCCAGCCCCTCCTGCTCCTCCTGCCTGTGCCATAGCTCCAATTCTGATCTGCTGGGTCCCCGGCCAATCAACTGCTGCCTCCTCCTCACTCGGGCCCGCAAACAACTCACTCCTCCACCAAAATAGCTCCACCTCACTCAATAAACCTCCAATCTCAACTCTCCACGTCAGACAAGTCAATTTGGTTTTCAAAATAACAAAGTGACAATGACAAGCCGTATTTTTCTTTTTATAGGTTTTTCGCCCATAACCGATATCGGTTTCATTTTGCCCTAATGAACCGGTATCGGTCCCTTGACCGATATCGGTCATGTAGAATCGACATCGGTTTTTCTGCCAACTTTCCCCCAATATTTTTTGCCCCTATTTACCATTTGCCCCTTTTTAACCACATATCACCTATATCCACCTTTGCTGAACACCATTTGTTTACCCATTTGGCCCGACCCAAGGCCTCAACCTACCTATTCGGCCTGACCCAAGGCCTCAACCTACCTATTCGGCCCGACCCAAGGCCTCAACCTACCTATTCGGCCCGACCCAAGGCCTCAACCTACCCATTTGGCCCGACCCAAGGCCTCAACCTACCTACCCAAGGCCTCAACCTACCCATTTGGCCCGACCCAAGGCCTCAACCTACCTATTTGGCCCGACCCAAGGCCTCAACCTACCCATTTGGCCCGACCCAAGGCCTCAACCTACCTATTTGGCCTGACCCAAGGCCTCAACCTACCCATTTGGCCCGACCCAAGGCCTCAACCTACCTATTTGGCCCGACCCAAGGCCTCAACCTACCTATTTGGCCCGACCCAAGGCCTCAACCTACCTATTTGGCCCGACCCAAGGCCTCAACCTACCTATTTGGCCCGACCCAAGGCCTCACCCTAACCATTTGGCCTGACCCAAGGCCTCAACCTACCTATTTGGCCCGACCCAAGGCCTCACCCTAACCATTTGGCCCGACCCAAGGCCTCAACCTACCTATCCGGCCCCACCCAAGGCCTCACCCTAACAATTTGGCCCGACCCCAGGCCTCAATCTACCCTTATGGCCTGACCCAAGGCCACAACCCAACAACTTGGCCCGACCCAAGGCCGTATCACTTCAATACCATACCCACAATCAACGTTTTATTTTATCCATCCATCATGTACCTTTTGTTCAATCGAGCTCACCTGTTCGTGTTTTAGCATGATTAGGGTCCTTGACTTGATCTGTCGACCAACTTTGCCTAGACCTAGACCGTGATGTTTATCTCAACCAAACCAACCATTTGGTACTACCGAACATGCCTAAACGTTCCTGTACCTTACCTGTTATATACCCTGGAGCTACTTCCTATGCCTTGGATACCAGGATTATATCACCCTTGTTTGGATAAACTATCGACCTTTGCCTATACATTGCTGGTTTGCTCGTCAAATCATGTACCCTAGTCGTACTATTGCATTTCAACATGTGTCTGCTTCCTTGGACCTACCCCACCACCTTACCATCCTCTCTACAACATTCACCCTTTATCAACCCTATCCCTGATTTCCCGTTCACTCAATCTGTGATAGATTTGAGGGGGATTACCTATATCCTTAACATGAGAAACCACTTCATATTATTGTCCGCGCAGCTTTACAGAACAAGCTACACGACAATAAGGGGCTAATGTAGACACCAAATTCGTGTCTTACGACCCCTTGTGACCCGCATCCCATTTCGCAACCTAACCTCATTACCTAAACCTTACACAATTATTTATTAATTACCTTGTAATTGATAAATCCACATCACCATCACCTGCCACCTCATTTTGCCACCTCATCATGACCTAGCCCTAACCCTAAACTAACCTAATTAAGACCTATAACTTGGTCCACATCTACACCCATGACTAATGACCCCTTTCTCGCACCCAAAACTGACCTTCTAGTCACTTGACCAAGCCCGCAACTGATCTCTCGGGAGGAAAAGCAGGGAAGGCGGGCTATTTTACTAAAAATAGCCTACTTTTTCCTTACCGATGCCGGTTCCTACTCGACCGCCGTCAGTTACGTAACCGCCATCAGCTCCCTGTAAATGGGCTCCCCGAACCAAAACAACGGACCGAAATTTTCATTTTGGGATCAGAGGGAAGGATTTCTGAATCAATAGAGATCATTGGGAGCGATCAACAAAGTCCAGATCTTCACTTGACCGAGCAGAGACAAGTGAAGAATACGAGAAGCGTTTACAGCAAAGGAGATCAACTTGCATCTTGGTCAAAACCAGTAAGTCACATCTTGCATGTCTTCTGTTATAACATTTCTTATGCCTTTTGAATCACAGTCCTCATAAATCCATTTCTGAATCCACTACCCAGCGTGCCATTTCATCTAACCATCTACCTCTCATCACCTCATTTCCTAATATCACCCATTTACAGCCTTACAAATAACACAGCTACCAAACAACACAAACACCCCAAAAAACAACCAACCTACAGATGCCTAAACCCTATTGACATCGGTAACCAGAGACTTGTATCGGTTACCTTTACTACAACTCAGAAATCAGCATTTCCCCTATCCATTCCATCCAAGTAATTTACTTGATACTTTACAAACACCATTTGTGTACCAATTCATATTAGCTAGGGAAACTGACCACCTTCGATAGGAAGTTATCATATTTCCTGGGCCCAACCGGCATCAGTTTCCTCATTTATTGTTTAATCCGGCATCTAGTGGTCTCCTCTGATCTTGTTTGCAGAAAGTCCTTCCAAGACAAAAAGGAGTTCCCCTACGCAGTTCAACGAAACTGATCTTAATTGATATCTTACGCGCACACCATCTTTTGACATTTTAACAGGTATCCCTCCTAGCACTAACCCTATCTGTTTCTAAAAGGAACTGACCACCTTCGATAGGAAGTTTTATACTCTATCCTGGGCCCAGAAGCTGAAACATTCCGAGCGAAACAACTCCCTCAGCGTAAGGTGTCTGAATTAAACATCTACTAAGTGATCTGCGGTTGGGATGTTAGCTGCGGGAAGGGAAGTGGTTTTTGCGACGGTAGTCCTTCATCAAGACAAAAAGCGTAGTTGTGGTTCGCAGTTGGATGCTTGAGGTACATTTCTCTACGATGGTACGGTTGCACATGTATCTCGACATGTCTACATTGGTATAAGCACATCCTTAGGGTGGTATACCTTATTGCAGGTTTCTAAAAGGGGGATGATCAGCATTTCCGAGTGAAACAAGGACTTCCCCTCGTACTGAAATTTTATGCATCTATGTAATGTTGAGGGAACGCATCCCATAGCCCGAATCCAAGGGCGACCTAGCAATATGTTATATTGGAACTCTCCTTCAAGGACATAGAACAGTTCGGGTAAAGTACGCGGTCCTACACGAATGTTGAGGATCACGGTGCCTAAGGTAGAGGTAATAGTGTCATTGAATGACCGCAACATGATGGGGTTGTCACACATGTAACTAGAAGGGATATTCATTTGTTGGAAGGATTTTGAAGAGATGATGTTTAGGCTAGCACCCGCGTCAATCATAATACGACATACCCGAATGTCCCGGACGTAAGCGGAGATGAAAAGGGTGGGATCAGGGTCTTTTGTACCAAAGTCAACAATTTCATCTTCAGAGAAACTGACTGCCGCAGCTTGTTGTATAGTAGTACAAAAGTGGTTGGAGCAGTGGGTTGTTTGGTGAGAGAAGCAACATGATTGGGTGTTAGAATGGAGGCAACAGATAGGGTTTCATTGGGTAAGACCTCGATCCCTTTAAGAATTTCATTGAGAGCTTGTCGATGGGATTCAGAAGTCTGAATGAGATCATATAGTGTCATTTTTACGGGGTGATTGATGAAGCTGTTTGATCATAGTTCGGTGGGCAACTCCATTAGAGATGGGGGTAGGCGGGGTCCATGAATAACCACTTTGGGTGGTGGTGCAATCGGGATGCTGGATAGGAGAAAGAGAGGATGCATGTGTGCTTTCTTTCGCTGTCTCGTTGTTTTTCTGCGCTCGAGTAGCAACACTAATCATATTAATCTCGTAGAGCTGAGATGAGGAAGATGGTTGGGATAACTCATGGTCTTCAAGAGGTGGGGTTGTAATAATGATAGATCTTGGTGAGGTGGGGATAGATGATATAGTAGAGGGGGGTTGAAGCTAAAGGTCTCTCCCTTTGTAAGTTATCTTTCTTAACCTTTGTATCCGGGAGAGGTGACTGACGAAGGATGGTTTTTAAAGCTTTGCATCTCTCCACATCATGTCCTGGTGTGCGGTGATATGCACAGATTTTAGACTCATCATAATCTGCGGGTCGAGGTTTAGATGGGTCATAAGGTCTAAATGGGGGGTAGAGAAATGGTCGCATTCTCCACCAACATAGCAAGGATTTTGGCATAAGATCCTTTGAGTGGGTCAAAATCGGAGGAGGATGAGGGTATTGGTTGTGCAGGTTTCAGTAATGTTTGGGCGTGGTTGGTTCGTACGGGTGGTGGTTTAGCCAAGGGGTGTTGACACGTGTTTTTCACTAAATGTGGTTTCTTTGGCGTAGAGAGTTACGTTCAGCTGGTTAGATGATGAGGCTACAGATGACGTGGGTAGCGGAAAATAACCACGGAGAAAGGGGAGTGATAGAAAATAAATCCTTTGATGATGGAGTTTGTTTAGGGTTGATGGGTGGACAGGATATGTGGGGTAATAATGTTGATATACCCTTTAGATCTCTGTATAGGTGCGGAAGGCGTAGGTCGTTTTGAAGAAAACACAGGAGGTATGATATATTGATGCAAGGTAGAAGGGATGAGGTCCCAATATGGAAGGTAGGTATGACGATGATGGTTTTGATTGTGATAGAGGCACTGGTTGAGTTTGTCTCCTAGGCGGCGGGGGCAGCTTTATTTTTGGATAAATCTAGTCGCTTAGGCGGGTGTGTGAGACTGGGCATTGGTGAGGTCCCAAGTGTAGGGGAAGATTTAGTTGGGTTGATAGAAGGTAGATGGGGCATACTTGGTATAGATGACGGGGGACGAGAAGGTGAGGACATAGGCATTTTGAGTTTCTGTAAACACTTAGGGTATATGGTAGAGGTGTCTGGATCGGTCATCTGCATTTGAGTAGAATAGGGGGGTAATCAAACGTTCCCCTAGGATTCGTCTATCCTCTGGAGAATGACAGTCTTCAGGTGTGAATTGTAAATTTTGTACGGAAGAAAGGTGGGTTGTGATTCCAATCCACTGTGGGTATGATATAGGGGGTAGATGAGGCACTGTATCAATAGATGTTAAGAGGTCGAATGGTCTGTTGAAAAGATTTAGGTGATGAAGAACTAATAGGTAAGAGGGCATGTTCGAGAGGATCTGTCATGGTTAAAGAATTTAGTGATGTCGGTGCAAGAGATTTCTCGTCTAAGGATGTTAAAAGGAGTGGCGTACCTTCCTCTTGTGTAGCAAGAGCAGTAGAAGGAGAAGTTTGGGAAATAGATAGATTAGATAACATCTGTTCGTAGTCTTATAGGGAAGTGGTGTAAGCAGACTCATTGATGAGAAGAGAAGTCTAGGCAGTTAACTCTTTTATGGGTAAAGGAATGATTTCACTTTGGCTTGATGGTGGTGAAGGAGGTTCGGACTCTTGTGTTAGTGGAGAGGCTTGATTCAAAATTTTCTCGATAGAGGCTTTTGGCTGGGAGTCAAAGACTACATGGATCTCATGAACACTCTCCTCGGTTAAGATATCCTGGTTTACGTTACTGTTGGACGAGTGATTTGGGAATGGTTTGTTAAATATTTTCAAATTTCGGTTGGCAGGGGGCATTAGGATTATCGAGGGTTATATCACCTGCGTCAACCATTTCCTGCACTATGTTTTTCAACATTTTGCAGTTTTCATGACTATGTCCTTTTACGCGGTGAAAGTTACAGAAGTCATTTTTCTTTATACCAGGAAGGTATAGCGCGGGTAGAATCAAATCCAGAATGAGGTTTAATAGGAGGTAAGGTAATGGCTCCTGCTTTGAGTAGTTTTTCCAATATCACACCATATGTCTCCCCCAAGGGAGTGTAGTTGATGGGTTCCACTTTATACTTATAAGTGGTTTTTGGTGGGGTATTGGACGGTGGTTGGGATTTGACCGTCACCACGTACACGGCTCCTTTTTATTTCGAAGAAGTGGACACGTGAGGAGTGGTGGTATTTGGTTTATTGGTGGAATCTAGAGTTTGGAAATTGGGGTTTTTGTTGCGCAACTGCAATTTCTCTTCTTCTAAGGCTCGAATTTCTAATTTTCGAGCCATGGTAAAGGCTTCATCAAATGTGCAGAAAGTTTGAATTTGAAGAGTAGGAGAAATGTGCTTAGCACATGCCCGCGTAAAAAGTTTGATAAGTTCGGTTTGAGGCAAGGCATACGTAAGTTGGTTGATAAGGCCCCGCCATCATCCAACGAAATTTGCGATAGATTCGTCTTTGAATTTTCGGATGGCATAGAGGTCAGTAATAGATACTTTCTTGGCAATGTTAATGGAGAAATGATCCAAAAAAGATTGGGCTAGTTGGTTAAAAGAGAAGATTGAGTGCTGGGTTTAAAGCACTATACCACTCTAAGGCGGGGTCCTGATAAGGACATGGGAAAGGTGCAGAGTAACAAGGCATCATCATGGGCAATCAAATAACAAGCATGTCTAAATGATCGCAAGTGTTGTTGAGGGTCCTCTTTACTATTAAAACGAGTAAATTTTGGCAATTCCCATTGAGGAGGATACGAATGAAGGGGGACAGAAGGGTGAATAGGCTCCCGACAAACTTACTCATATGTCAAGGCGCTATGACTTCCTGAAACAGAAGCCTCCAGGTTTTGCATTTTGTCCATCATTTGTTTAATGAAATCCGTGGTTGGTTGAGATGATGGTGTGATTGTGGTAAATGGAGGAAAATTGGGCCAAGGAGCCTCCGCTGGACAATGGTGGGGTTAAGTGTTGATAAGGTATGGAGGATGAATATGTTGAGGTGACCGAAGAGGGATGTCCCATATAAGATGTTGAGGTCACTGGATACGTGCATGGGAAAGAAAAGGTAGGCGGAGCTTGAGAAGGAAAGCTAGTGTGGATAGGTGGCAGAGAGCAAGTCATGAATGGAGCAGTCTGCAAGAGAGATGAGGTAGGGGCAGTC
>JAHRHJ020002078.1:0-14988 GCA_019776745.2 Taxus chinensis | reverse complement strand
GTAAATCACGTAGATTTTGATATCCCCCCTCCGGGGCAGCCGGACAGGATGTCAAATCATCTTCAAATAAGTAAAATGCCACAGATGCCTAAGATCACATGCCGAGGGCCCAGCCTTACACTTGCAAGTGTGGGTTTATAATACGAATGTAAAACGGGCAATGTATGCGATGGGCTGCGTTAACAAGTCCCTTTACCCTTCCTCCAAAAACTTGGAGATGGAGAACAAACTGTTCCACTACACGAAATACCTTGAGGAGGCTATGATAGCCTTAAAGCCACTTCGATAGGAACATACTGCCCGTTCACCTTAGGCCCAACCATCTTTACTGAGTTTTATATTATAGATCGGGAAACTAGACTATAATATGATCCTCGGCCGACCTTTGATACACGATGAAGGCACTCCCTTCATGCTTTTCAAGAAGTAAGATTCTTGGCATCTGGGGAAAGGTATTTGTAAGCCAAAGTTGATCCAAAAACCTTCGATTTGCACCTAGTTGATTTAAAGAAAGACAGTTGTTCACTCCAAATTGAGTTGCCAACAAACCACTTAATAAACCCAAACCCTCTGACCCAAGCTAGAGGAAAGTTGATACCTACAACGGATCTTGAAACTATCCAGCATAGCCAAAACAATTCAACCCCCTAACGGTAAAAACTAAGAAACAGTATCATTAGGGACTACTGCGAAATCGTTGATTGAAAACAAGATTCACCAATGTTCTTACCATTCGATTCAGTAGGCATAGGATTTCCCTATGTGTTTGGTTCCCTTAACCAGAGAGGATCTCTATAATGGTAGAAGTGAGTGTGAAACGTAGCAATGCCAACAACATCTACCCTCCCGGCTAAGTATTGGACTCTCCATTTCGATGAGCTAATGTCATTTATGAGCGGGGGTAGTAATATTCTTACTTCGCCCGAGGAGAAGGCCTCCCATTCTCTTTTAGGTAAACTTTTGAATGCACAAACAATGGCGTTGAGTCGAACCCTCTCCTTGGCCTCAAACTTAGCGAATAAGAATTGGTATTATAACATCAGAGTCTTGGGTACCTCGCAATTATTTCACAACCAAGTTCTGAAGTATATGCAACTAAGCCTAACAATTTACACTCTATAAAACGCTGTAAATTAAGAATTTAAGCAAGGCGTTTTAAATTCATAATCCATTGAAGCGATCCCACGAGAGAAAATCTTCTCGCCGATTCAATAAACAACCTCTCATCCACGTTTTACTTCAAGCATGACTGAATATACTCACTTCACAGTATCCATTCGTGATGAACCATTGATAAAAACAATTACACATCCTCTTTCAAGCGGAAGTGAATCTCCATCCTAGACCATGTTGGGATGATGCGGCTACTTTGGATTATTTAAATGCCTATGCAGCCCTACATCTTTCCTATCACATGATGGTTTGGGGGTATATCCCTTATCCCACACTTCGTCCTCACTACTTCGGAAATTCCCGTAACGGATCTTCCGTCACAAGAGAACCTAACATATAAGCAATAGAAAATGGGATGATTTAGATTTGACCGGTCCAGCAACCACCTGAAGTTTCGAGAGGGAAGCCTCTTTATCGAGAACCAATCGATGGTCACATTGGTATAAAGATGACCAAGAAATATTAAAACTAGGTTTCTTCTGTTGACACTATAAGAAGTGGAAATACATACTTCATGTTTCTCAAAGAGCATCAATAAGGTGTTGCATTTAATTACAAGGAGATACGGGATCGCACACCCACATTGTGGTACACAACAAATCATCACAGATCGGATGCAGCCAAATTAAACAAAATCAAGACCCATGAACCCAAAGTAGCTCTATGTTAAATAGATTAATAAAAATTCCTCAGGTAAGGATTCATCAAGCCATTTGACTACTCCCAATGGTATCTAATATCGTTCCCTGTTCTCAATAAGAACGGAAAATACTCATTTGCATAAGATTTCTTCTCGAACATCCAACAAAGCGTGTCCTAAAAAACCGATTCCCATTACCTCCATAACTTTATATGATGCAACAGCTTGTTTTGAACTCTTTTCTCTCATGGATGGATTCTCAGGGATAGCAACCAAATCAAATATCTGAGCAAGATCAAGCTAAAACCACGTTCATAACAACCTTGGGGAATCCTATTTCTATGCGTCATGCCTTTCGGTCTCAAAATTCCGGGTCTCAAAACGCTGGTGCTAATACCCACTGGCTATCCTTATATTCTCTCACGATTTATTCACAAATCATGGAATCCTACGTAGATGACTTGTTGGCTAAGGAGGCCATAGAAGCGTGTTTTTGTGACCGTTGATCGCCGAAGTACTCACCGCCGTCATTCTTTCACGTTTATATAATACTGAGTCCACACTAAACCCATGAAATTTGTCTTTTGGGTAACAGGTAAAGCTCCTATGATTACATCATATCATCAAACGAGGGTTGATGTTTTGATCCACCAACATTCGGGCTTTACTCGAAATGGTTCCCAACCTTCGGATGAATCTGTAATCATGTCTTTCTCGAAGCTAGGGCAATCCGAAGATTCATCCCGAACTTAAGCTTCGCATCTCCATCAACAGGTTAACTCAAGAAGACTTATAGCATGATTGGACGAAGACGCACCGAAGCTTTCACAACGTTGTGTAAACGTTTCTTGCTGTCACCACCTACGCTACTGGCCACCTAAGCTGGATCGCCCCGTTATCCTATATTCGCTAGTCAATGTCTCCTGGCCTGTATGTTGGCCCAAGAAGACATACAAGAGAATGTGGCGATTTATTTCATTAGCCGAACACTGCTCCTGCTCGACTATTAAACCAACGCTATACAACCATCAAAGCGGAATGTCTTGCCATAGTCTTTGCTACTAAACATCTAAGACTTACATGCCTGGAAATCAATAACAAAGTCAAGGTACTACGGACCAGTTACGGGACTTTTCTCACACATAGTTCCTTATTCCAAAAAGGCTGATGTATTTATAACACCGGATGGGAGTTCAATTAACATTGTAAATCAGAAGTCAGTTTAAGGACAAATATCAATCGCGATGGTTAGCTGACAACCCATATTGACGGAGGTGGATCGAGTAAGATTTGGATTGTTTCCAGATGATTCGTTATACTAACATCAAACTCGACCTCTATCTCTGAGTGCCCTTGGTACGCTGATATCATTAATTATATCATGCACCATACATCCCGATGCAGTTACACACCCCGCACCAAGACGGGATTACGCATAATCGAGCCAAATATTCTTATAGAGCAGTGCTTTATCGAAAAGCATTTATGAATGCTCTTAAGGTGTGTCGACATAGAATAGTCCAAGAGATTCTCCATGAATCCCCCACAGCGTATATGTTGAAGCCACTCGGTGGGCCTGCCACTGCTCAAAAATACATCGAATGGCATTTCTTTCTTTCGACCCACTCTAGAACATGACGCATAGGTTTGCACGCAGGTGTCATAGTCCAAGAATTCTCCCACGAGAATCCACATGCCAGTACAAGCCTACAACCAATTGCTACTCCGTGGCCCTTTCTACATGGGGCCTGGACTTGATAGGGAAGTCCTCGGTCCCTCGTCCACAGCGGCCCTAATTTTCAATAATCACGGCCACTGATATTTTACCAAATGAGTGGACCATGCCTCTCTACTGTACCTGTTTCTTAATCGCCTAAGTTCATTTTAAATCAAATAATTGTAGGTAACGGTCTCCCCAATCAATTATCTTCAGATAATGGAACTTCTTTCAAGAATGAGGACGTTCGGAAGAGGCAAGAAATTTAAAAATAAGCCATCATACGGCTTCCTTGTAGTATTCCCAAAGCCATGGGCAGCTGAAGCAACAAACAAAACGCTGAATCCATTCTCCTTAAAACTTTGAAGAAACTAAGCGAGAATTGCATTTGAAGTTATAATCCGGCCTTGTGGCCGCCACCGAACCCTCAATAAGAACACCAACGGAGCAACTCCTTTCCTCGCTAGTATTGTTGGGGCATGAACAGTTTCTCCCGCTTGAGTCGAAATCCAGTCCTCCGCATTCACTACAAGGGATCTGTGAAGACACTTACAGAGATCAACCGTCTTTCCTTCCCAACTAGAAAGCCTAGATAAATAGTTAGATGCAGAACAATGACGATAGAGTCTATCGATGGAGGTTCATGGCAGTAATAACCGGAAGGTTTATGAACGGATATAACGAAGGTGATCTGGTTCTACGACTAGCAACCGGATCGACAGATACCGGTGAGGAAAGGAAAATTCTGGCCCAAATGGTTGGGCCCATACGAGTCATGAAGTGACATGGGACTGGTGCTACCTCTTAGGCCGCTAGAAGGTGAAGGGAATTTGGCCGAAACAATCAATTCCCTCACCTCACTGCGTTCTACGCAGAGCAGCTAACACTACCTATTAAACTCTCTACATTGCGCAATCTTCATATAGATTTAGATTCATTTTGCCACTGGTTCTTACACAAATTGGGTGATCAAGAATCTATCTCAAAGGCTTCATTACAACTCATGATGTTGTTTGCACAAAAAACTCTAATCCTCTCTCTTCCATTTTCACGATTCAGCATCACTCAGAATCTTTTTATCAAAGAAAAAACAACATGACGAAGTCTTAACGGTACCATACAAGATCTTCAATTTTGTTTTCCTCACTTTGAGTTCTTCTTAGGATTGTGTCTGCCTCTGGTCTGTTCTAAAGCTTCATCGGTGTCACATCTATCCCATATACAAATCTTCTTGGGAAACAAGCTCTACTGACATGTTACTCAAAAAGACCAAGTCAACAAGTGGATTAAACAGAAACAATTTATTTTTACCACATTTTCCTTTCCCCTACCACCTTCGGTGATGAGCTGCGTCTCTACTAGTGACCGTAGGGTTGGGAAAAGGATGATGCGCCTTCTCTACTTCGCCATCCTTGCCCACGGTGATAAACCCATGCTTCTTACAGTAGATGGGGCAGGTGTAGGGGTTCCGTTAGAACAATGCAAATGTTAAAGGTCATAAACAAACTATTCAAACTTTTGAGTCAAAAACAAATGAATCAGATGTTCACAATTCCAAAGAGTTAAAAATTAAAAATCCTAAAAAACAGATTTTGGTCTACTCTGTGGCCACTATTGGTCTAAGTCTGGATAACTGGTAACAAGCACGTCCCCCAAAACTATGAGTCATTCAGTAAGTAACTTGTATTTCTCACTTTGGTTCCACCAAAGCTTCGTCTTGTCTTTCTCACTATCATTTCACCATATTTCGAACTCGCCCTTCTTAGCTCTTGTGATGAGCCCCCTCGCCTTACGAGTTGCGTGGGAGTTAGGAGTGGGGCCAAGTTAATCTGTTCATCATACTGTTATTTTCATCCTCTGGGGTGCTCTGATAACGGAACATGAGGTATCGAACTTTCCATCAGAACTAAGATTTAAGAATCACAATATATCTACAATATCATTCTCAGCATCATGAATACAAAGAAAGCAAGCATTTAATTTACATCATCTGTTCTCCATTGATACATTCTGAAAGCATAAACCATACAACATCGTATTTATACAACGAGAAGCTGGAAATAGAACGGGAAAACAACGATGACGAATGGAAAAGTTTTGATCCAAAAATGAATGCATTATATAATAATCAATTTTTATATACAACGCATCATTCTCTAGGCATTGTCCAGAAAACGGCCTCAAAGTCACGTGAGGTAAAATAATCTACATACAAAGCATACCGGAGCAAGCGCCCTCTCAACCCCTACCTACCCCTCCGAGGGTGCGGCGCCTCACCTATGACTAGGACCCTCTCCGTACGCCAGCGCTCTGATGCTACGGAGGGCTCAGGGTCTCAGGAGCAGCCGTGGTCTCACCACGAAGAATGCCTCCTCCTAAGACGTCAGCTGTCTATGCCTGCCAACTCTGTACGAGAAGTTTTTATACCATCCCTGGCCACATGCCAATGGAGCGAAGATTTCAGTATTCCTACCTGTTGCTGAAGGCTCCCCGGCATCTCCAGATCGCTCCACAACGTCGGGTCTTATCCATAGGGATCCATCAGAACTCAGTGCATACCCTACAATTGAAGATCCCGCACTCGTCAACAGTCCTCTCAACAAAAAGAAAAGATAGAAGCTAGGCAAGATACTAAAAGATCCAATATCAAAACATAAGGAGAGATCGCAATTAAAAATCCTACATAACAAACATTGGAAAAGATGAGAGGATAACTTACTTACTCTGGATCACCCGGGCCCCAAGATGGGTTCCGCGGGGCAAGCCACCACCCAGACCCGCTGCCGCCTGAGGGGATGCTCCTGTGTAGGAGCACAGATTCCCCCAACGGACTCATCCTCTCCACCATGGGCCCTGATAGTGGCCTCCTCTGCTAGAGTCCTCCCTCTTACTCTGCTCGTCCCTCTCGTGCCTACCAATATCCTGAGTGTTTGCCACTCAGGATCGCTATCATCTGTCTCTCCTCTACCCTCCCTCTATAAAAATCCTCTAACAAAGTCAATATCTATGATGGGGTCATCTCTGCTAGGAGCAGACCCCCGCAGCAGCTTAAGCAAAAGTTCCCGGGGCTCCCGTCTCTCCTTTAGCTCGAACTACCCTCCCTTGCTACAATGGGATTCCAGGAGTGATCACCGTCCCACCATGGCCTCCGGCCCACCTCTAGCCTGCTGGACTATCTGTAACTGGTTCCAGCTGGGGGAATGCATGCCCGCATATGGAAGGCCAAACTGCTGAGGACACTCTGGCCAAAAGGGGCCTCCACCCGTCCCACGCGGTCGATAACGCCCTGGTGGAACAGAAGATCCAATACAAGTTTCCTTGCCCTAAATAAAAGACCATATGCCAGGCTATAAGCCGGTACGTACGCGTCCGCCTCATATCCTCTGGGGTAAGGGAGGCACTTGCTGGTGAGGTGCTCTAGCACCGAAATATTCTAACCATCTAGCTGCCCTCACTCCCCTGGGTCTACCACCTCTACCCCTCTGCCATAAAAGGATAAAATGCTCGTACATACAACCACTCATGACTAGAGTCGGTGCTTCAATGACTCCCTGCAAACGACCCACCCTGTTAAGTTCATTTAGGTGGTCCGCAGATATCGCTCCCCAGTCATATTAATCCGGCCATGCCCTCTATCTGTGTAATGATGGGTCCCAACAGTATGTAAAGTATCTCCTCCGTTGTCCCCGATCAGCCTCGAGTAGGATCCCCATGATAGCCTTGTCGAAATCGGGGATGGGCAATAAGGAACGATCGAACTCTCACGCCCTTCTTCGACCCTCTTCGACCCGTAGAGATGGCTTACATCCCCAATGTAGCCTGCCCACGGTGTAAGCTGTGCTCGAGACCCCTGCCATCTCCATTGTGAGTTCCTCCCTAGGATCGGACCCCCAGGATATGGTAGACATCCTCCAAAGTGATGGTCCACTCACCGCGGACCCCTGGCAATCGGAAAGTGTTCCGATCTGCATCCCATATGAGAATAAGTCACAAAGAATGTGACTAGATGGCGTGACATGGGGCACACGTGATATACGTAATATGCCGACCCTCTGTAATGTATCCTCCTCATCCTGAGAAAGGGCATCCAATACCCCCGAAAGCCAATCACACACTCTCTCTCGGCTCCATCTGATATACTCCTCCCTCACCTGCATGCACCCAAAAAACACACAAAACAGGGCAAGTTAGTATCCAATCAATATCGAGAGAGTCATAAAAGCGTATAGAAATGATAAAAATAACAAGTGCAATCTCAAAAGTTAAGCTCTTTTGCATTCTGTGCAAAACCGCCGCCCTGAGCAGGGGGGCGGTTTTGTAACCACCGCCTTAAGGGCGGCGGTCGTGTAACCGCCGCCCTGGCCAGGGTGGCGGTCGCGGTCCGAAAACCCGCGCGGGTTGTTAACCCCAAAAATCCCAAAAGCCGTAAAAATAGACCATTTTAACTAAAACAAATCCTACCCAGTAGGCGGCCCCCCCCTAGATGACCCTTTTGAACCTAACATTTTCAAAAATAATGCCCCCATTGCAAAGAATTTTCCATTTCAAATTTGAAGAGGGAAAAACACAAAATAGAAGAAAACCAACCTGTGATCGCTGAGGTCGGTGTTTCGCTCGTGGAGGATTGATCACGATCTCGCTGCGAACGTTTCGACTCTACTCGCGTGAGAAACCGTCACCGGGGTGCCCCAGAGCTCAAAATCAATCAAATCGACTCGCGCAAATGAAATAGAAAATGGGGCCACTTTCATATATATATCGTTTTGTTTCGTTTTAAAATGACTTTTTCATAGGTTTGGAGCGCTGTTGGAGGTAAGTTCCTATCCCCGCACGAATGGTACGTTCTCCTTCCCTATTATTTTAGCGTTTATCTTCCAAGTTATTGCATCTATCTGCACTTGAGTTCTCTTTTCATTTTGCAGGGTAGCAGGAAATTTTGATGGCGTCATCGCAACACACCGGACGAGTAAGGTATAGCTTCTAAACTCCCCATTTCGGGACTGCCATACTCGGACCCACCGTTTATATGCCTCTTCATGGCGAAAACGCTTTCTCCGAGGGGGCAATATGTACGTACCAAAAATTGTAAGGTACTGTACTGCCAGAACAGTGTAACAAGTGCCCCGACGATGATACAGGTCTCCTCGCAAGGTGTTCGGGATCCGGAAAAGCCCTCAGAGTATGCATTAACATCCCGCGTGCCCCGCTTAGCCCCTGCACCCTTTATTTTCCCCTTTTTCCCTCTTTCCTTGGCCTCTTGACCTTCAGTGACGAAACCGCCACCCTGAATAGGGCGGCGGTCCTGTAACCGCCGCCCTACTCAGAGCGGCGGTCCTGTGTGCGTTTTCCAGAACACTCTTTTGACGCGACTCACGTGAAATATCATGTTTCACCAGCTTTTCTTTGCCGACTTGAGCATGCATTAATGTTTTTGGTCCCCATGGAACAGTGTTTTTCCTTTGTTTATTGTTTAGGAGTTCAATTTGGTTTTGGTTTTTGAGGGTTGGAATTCCTATAAATGCATGGTTTGTGTACATGCAAATGGTAGAAGAATTTGGTCTGAATTTGGTGAAGAATTTGGTCTGGAGTCTTTGGGCACCATTTTTCCTTGTTAGAGTCTTCTGATTTTTAGTGTTTTGGTTAGCTTGCTTAGGATTGATAGCATAGTTTATTTCATACTTGGTTAGTATTGCTCAGCTGTTGGTAAGCCACAGACCCATCTTGTGCAGGCAGTGCTGTTGTTCCATCCAATCCAGTTAGAAGCTTTCCTCTGATTCCTCTTTTCTGTAGATTTATCTTCATCATGTATTAGAGTTCTTAGTTCAATTCATTATATACTTGGTTAGCTTTATTCAGCTGTTGGTAAGCCACATATCCAACTTGTGCAAGCAGTGTCTTTATTTTGAAATAGAATAGCTTGGGAAGCCATTAAAGTTACAGGATTTGCTCTTCGTATAGGATAGTTTCAGGTTCTGGTCACTTCATGTTGCATGACTCGCAGTAAAATCCCGCTAGGAATCGCATAAGCCAAGCTCTGTACTCTTGCACTATCCCTCTCCTACTCGCATTCTATTCGGTCTATATCCAAAGCTGTCCATTGTTCGAATACCTTCTTCTGTTGATGTTATCATATACACACTTTTCTAGATTCATGAGAACATGAAGGAACGAGGAGATCACACTGAGGGGACAAGAGTCGTACACACAACATAGGATTTACCACTGTTCTGCGGAATCGCAAGGTTTGAGCTATCAAATTTCTAGTTACAAACTCATATCAAATAGAGTAGTGAATCGCTTTTATTTCAGTTCAAAATTCTCAATCTCGATATTGCACTAGGGAAGATGTGGGGATTAATAGTTTTTGAGAAACCATGATTCATTCCTCATTTATGAGGAAGGATCGAGAGTATCTTGCAATTTAGATTAGACAGGTTATTTTATTCATTTAGAATAATTCTAGGAATCGCACATTCAAACAACTACACACGGTTATTTTGTTTGTTTTTAATTCTATTACTAGATTAGTTGTCCATTTTCTAAATATGCTTAGAATAGTTTGCTCTCCTTGATTTTGTTAAAATACTTCATCAAAAATACAAAAATAAAAGTAATACATGCGTAGTGTAGATATATCTTTCACGTAATTAGAATTTGCTTAATTTTACAGTTAGAAAGTTGAATCATTTTACATGACAATCATGGGACCTCAGAGAGCTTAGAGAATATATATTTGAACCAATAGTGCCTCAACCAAATCTACCCACAACGATTAGCTGATATAGATCAAGACCTTAGGATACAAGTCATTCTGAAGCAACGACAAACCCATAAGTAATTAGTGAACAACTGAGAGGGTTAAATATCGAAGATGACCAAGGCATACATGCATTTTGGTCAAATCATCCTAACTATAGACTGCTCTTGATAAAATATCTGTATGAATGTAGCAAGGACTCGAAAGAGAACAAGTATTTAGTTGCGATCCTTTAGTTCCACAACCTGACACATGGAGACACTCCTCGTTGACATAGATACTAGCTTACGCATTCAAGTTTCCAGAACACCTGTAAGGTATTATGAGAAAATTATACAACTATCTAGTTCTAAAACATAGAGGCTGAGAAATGCGTATGATTACTAGATAGTCAGAAGATTAGGGATTTGATTCTTCACGTATGACCATAACAGGTCCACAACAACCATGAGTCTCACGGTTGTGATCCCACAGAGTCCCACAACCCAACGAATCCTACAAATCAGTTAAGATATTGATACCGGTTTATGCACACTTTGGTATTTCAGATCCATCACCACTCCCCGCCAAATCATCATCGAACACAGTTCTCCGTATTAAATATAGAACGGCTAATCAATCTAGGGATATTTTCTGGACTAGACTAGAAAACCACCCATAGTTCACTACGGAATCCAGGTTTTAAAGCTCCTATCACCAGTTCTAGTCATGACCTTGTTTGGAGATAAATATGAGTAGCTCCCACAAGTCACTTCCCATTCATATCCATTCAATTCAATAAACAAGATCTTGGCAGGGAAGCTGTGGGGATTGATTGGAGCCCTCCGAGACAACTATTCTATCTAAACAAACCATTACACCAATTCAGGTTAGGATCGAGCCTTCTTTGCAGGTAGATTAGACAGGTTATTCCATTCATTGTAGAATAATTCTAGGAATATGCACAGGCAAATAACCACGATTAGTTTTTCTGTATCCATTTATAATTCCATAGTTTACCGGCCATCTCGGCACGACCTCGGGAGGTATGGGTACGAGGAAGAGGTTTCTTGTGGATTCCCATTGCTTAAATATGTCACTTTTCCATCAAAGTTACATGTAGTTAGATCTAAGAAACACCTTTAATTCTAATTTGCATCATGAACATTCTATATTTTATATCCTTTTATGCACCTTTAATTCGGGACCTTAAGCAGCACAGGGACTCTTTCTTATGCATGCAATATATTTTCCATCAACCACACCATTTTCGTCACACCGATCTTTTTTCCATTAGACCTTAATTAAATCTAAGTCTCACACACTTATATTCCGACTTCAACCACAGATACTAAAAGTGATGCGCAGTCTCTATGCACATCAGGATTAAACATGGAGTAATCACCTCCAAGCACATGAATGCACTTGGTTACAAGAAAATAAAACAAAACTACAGATTAGAAAAGGAAATATAATCTACATGACTGGTAGATATTGCTCTTATTATAAACACACATGAATCTTATTTATAATAGGGATCCTCTAGTTCCTACTCCCAGACGCTGAAGTACACCCTCGTAGATATAGATACCAGCTTAAGTCATCCAACTTGCTATAACTGACATGTAAGCGTGATTCTGAGTATATTAATTACTACAAATGTTGGTCCCAACAACATAGCAGCTGAGAAAGCTTACTAGGATGGCGTGAAAACTAGGGAGTCATATAACAACATCATCGCGTATCCCCACTAACAGGACCGCAACATTATTCTTAATATGTTTAACATGTTAGGAATTCATAGATCCCACAGCTTTTTCTAATCTTCATGACTCCAGTCACGCATATAGACACTGGCCTACTCATATAACTATATCCACTTATCAATCTACTCCTCTTCCACCTATCATTTATCGATCATCTAGTCCTTACTACACATAGCCGATAACGTAGCTAGGGAATTCTAGACTATGCCAGAAAATCATCCATAGAGTAAATTATATTGCTTTGCACCAAACAAAAACTAAAATAATGTGGATTTATTCAACCTTTTATAAGTTTTTTTGTATGCCTATAACATTGTTGATACTTTTTCATCCCAATATTTCTTTCCTATGTCACAGATATTTGACAATGTTTGTCCAAAATCTTATTGAAATCCTTTGCAGTACCATTACCTTGTGGGTGATAAGGTGTAGTCTTATGGTTTGCTACCATAAAATTTGATCTGCATATTCCATCCCCACCGGCTGTCTCGGCATGACCTCGGGAGGTCGGGTGCGCGGAAGAGTAGCTTGTTGATTCTCACGCTCGCCTGTCACTTTTCTGACGTACAATTACCTTTCTTTTTCCTTTTTGTTCACCCTCTGGTCACCCTTGTTTTTGACTCTCTATAACCCAATGTATAGGCACATAAAAATTTGGGACTCTCTACCCTTAAGTTTCACTCAAAGATAGTCCCCAGAAAGAGCTAGTTGTTATCCTGCAAAATTGACAAGGGCAATTTATACGTAACTATATTGAAAATTCTGTTTTGAAACTGTTGGTCGTCAAATAGGACTTTTAAGAAGAGCAAAAGTTAGGGGACAAGAAGTCCCTCCTCTTTAATGGGAGAGGTTCCCTTATTCAGAAACGAACTTATTTACAAATATACAAAACATGATTTTATGGTTGAACTTGGATATTACGAAAGTGTTTTCCACAAGGATCATCAGTTACAAAAGGACTAAGGAAAGGGAATACGAGGATGAGCAGAAGAGCAACATGCAGAATTATAGATAGCAGATTAATCCTTTATGTATGTGTAGTTGCAGTGAATTTAAAACAAGATCATTTGCATTGGATGAAAAAGATGAGATTACCAGACACAAAGGTTCTGTAAATAACCTTCTTCAGATTCATTAATCAAGGACACAAAGTTCCTTCTTGGTTGTACAAGATCACTATACTCGCAATATTTGAAAATATGCAAACAGTGAAGACTAAACGAACTAGAAACAAATGATCTTCCACAAAAATTAAAAGAAAAACACAGAGGATAACAAAGATTAGATAGACAATGAATGGAAAGCCCTTTTGTATTGATTTCTCTCTGATCTATTTACACTTCCAGAAAATATGTCCAATTTCTTCCTCTATCGAATGGCGTAGATAAAATACCATTATATAGCTTACAAGTCAGTTACTTTTTGTAACTGTTTCTTTTAACTAGAGAATAGTTAAGGACTGCTAACTCGCAGTACCTCAACCTATTACAAAGAAAACGGAAAAAGAAAGGGAAGAAGAGAAAAGAATGGGGAAGAAGACAGGTGTCCGATCACTGAGAGGGACCCATTGAATTTAGAATCCGCTGTCTGAATCTCTTCAACGCCTCAGCTATGTCTCTGCCACGGGGAACTGACGTGTTGGCTGCAGACTGAGTCCAAAATCCCAGACACTTCTCCATCTCTTTATCAAACTCGACATGAGTATGATAATATTTATTTGCTTCTTCAATGGCAGATTGAAGAGAGCAGGATCTCCTTCATTTTTTCTTTGGAGATGGAGCTTTCCTTGAATAAATTATCTTTACAAAAGCTCTGAACTGAGCTTTGATCTCTTGCAAGGAAAGGGGGGGCACCAGAAGTTTCATCTTGAAGATGAAAATGTATATCTTGGAAAGCCGAGACAAACCAATGTCTTGAAGGCTTTCGCCCTTCTGCCAGCTATTTTTCATTTCTCCCAAAGCCTCCTCCAAGACTCTGATCTTCCAATCCACCACTGTAGACCCAGGGACTTCGCACAGCATTGTCCTTTGGCATCATCAAAAACTTTTATTCGCCAGCAAATGTTCTCGTCTGTCTGTCCCATAAGGCGAAGGTCTCCTATGCAACTGCTCCAGATTTTGAGGCTCTTTATCCATGGTATTGATAGTGGAGGAAGCTTCAATTGCATATTGCTCACCTTTTCGTGGAGTTTGAAAGCTTCGCCGATGAAGTTTAACCCACAACAACAAGCATGTCATCCACCATGGCTTCAATAGATCTACATAGACAGACTACTTGTTGCATATCTTTAAATCTACACTTCATCTTGGCTTAGAATTACAGGTAGGTGGGATGAGCAAGTCAAGGGTGGTAGGGTCCAAACTTTGTCCCTCAGACAAAAGGGACTTGATGAAACCTGTGAGATACTTGGGCTTGTTCTTCTAACTGTTCAATAGTTTGCTGGCCCTTTTCTACCCTCCCAATGACTCTTGTGACTGTTCCTGGAGGTTGTGAATGTCACCTAGGGGTAGACTCTCCCATTGGGATTCTCGAGAGCTCCAGTCAGATGCCTGCGAAGCTTGCCTGATTTTTAAATATTCCGTTGTAGGAGTGGCATCTCCAGTTTTGCCTGACGCTTGAGCATCAGCCAAAACTCTCCTGGAGGTGACTTGGCTCTCTTGGCACGAAAGGGTGGTGCCCAATCAATGTTGCGACACATCAACATTTGATCCCAAAGCTTTGGAGCAGAATTTTCTCTTCTTTTTTCCTTTTTGTCACACAAAGAAGGTACACAACGCCCGCAAAGGGAGAGGAATCAGTAGGAGGGGCAAGGGACCAAGGACAGGGATCCGCATGACGCAGTCTGTGCAGATGTTGACTCGAGGTTGGATGTGGGCGGGGACTGGCGCAATTGTGGTGAAGAATCTAAAGCACATGGAAGCTCAGTGCTCTGGACTTCTTATATCTTTATCAGCTG
>JAHRHJ020002077.1:0-14988 GCA_019776745.2 Taxus chinensis | reverse complement strand
GGTTAGCTCAATGAGATCAACCATCGAACTCCATATCCCACACAAAAGACGAGATATAAATTACCATGTATACTCGATGAGATATAAAATGCCACATTAACATGTATTCCCACTAGTTTTTCAAGCACATATTTATTTCAAACACAACTCTTATGAATGCATTTACCAACAATGTCACCTCACCTCAAGTGTATGCCACAATACTCACACCTATACTAATGCCACATAGCTTGCCACATTCACCAGGTGCATACCACAAGACCAAGCACATATTCATACACTTGTCATACCCTACAAATACCAACCACCCCACATGCCACAAGCTCAAAAATCCCACCAAGCACAATAAGCTTCACAAAACCCAAAAAAAATCCACGGCCGAATAAGATGCCAAGTTAAGTGCCTCATCCAAGGCACATTAAACAACCATGCCACGAGTTTATCAAGGCCAATTCATAGCATGAGGGGTAGTCCACTGACCTGTTCCAATGCCCCCATTTGACACAGATGGGGAGGATGTTGGCAACGGCCGTGGAAATTGGATTCACCCTACTAATTGCATTTGCTTGAAAGTTTCTATAGTCATTTCAACAAAGCCATTTTGTGCATATCTAGAAATCAACGCATTCCATGAGACTGCATTTGTTTGAGGCATTCTGATAAACAGTTAGCGCGCCTTGTTCATGCTTCTACGTTTTGCATACATATCTACTCAAAATTTGTAACTACAACAACTGACAAAAGACCATCCATTCTCCATATGCTTTGGTGGGTTACTTGCTGGTAAAGGTAACTGATCAGATTGGAAACCCTGTAGTCGCATTGGCTGAAAGGCGTGGCAGGCTAATGAGGATGCCCGTATTTTACCAAACTGCCCATTCGGAGTGGATGGGCACAAACCACCAATAATCAAGTCACCAGGAAAACAAATCCATGTCATTCCCTTAAATCAATGCACGCCAAACAGTCAAAATGCAGTTTAATAAAACAAACAAGAAGGGGGGTTACCGGTAGAGAGAATGATGGAAAGGATTGAATCACGGCCCAACACCTAGTCTTGCATTTCTTGAAAGCTTGTTCAACTCCTTTTAAACAACTCCGTTTTGTTTGGCCGGAACGGAAAATCATCTCATTGAGGCATTATCCAGCCACTTACGTACCCTTGGAAAAGCTTCCACATTGATACATGTCTAATAGGAGAATTGAACTACAAAATGACAATTCCTCTTTAGTTTATGTTTGATGCGGTCCATACCCCTGTCTTGGGCTCCATTGTGGCGCAGGTGGGTGAGAAGGAAACTGAACAATAATTGTGGGAGGCATTGTACACATGACAAAATGCATTTTCCTTTGAAAGTTCTAAAAAAAAATTCAACAACCTCCATTTTTGGCAGAGATCCTGACAGTTGCCTGCACAACAACTCTTCCCAAACAAAATCCATATTACAAGCCACACTCCGCATTTCCCACTTCGGGCAAAGACTCAATTCATCACCCAAACCACGAATTCTAGGAAAAAAAAAATATATATACATTTTTAATGTAATTTAGTTTATTAATTTTCCTTGTTGTATTTTATTTAATTATTCGATTAAGATCACTATTATTCTTGAAAATCGTGACATTGCAAATACATGTGTCTAAGCTTGTCATCTAATGAAATTCGAACTCGAGTTCCCACGAGTGGATCAACAACATGGAGACAGATGAGGGGATTAATGATTTTTCTCTTCATGGAGAAGGATCATGGTTGGTTTCTTGAGCCCTTAGTGGATAAAGGGTTGGGCCTAATACTAATTTACCGCGTTATGGGGCTTGCCACGGTGATTGTATTTTCTAATATTTATATGCAGTTTACATGTTTTTTAGTTTGTTTTTTGAATGATGTTAATTGGTAGCTAACTTCAGTGGCATTATACTCAAACGAACAAAACAAACACGGAGTAGATGATATATATATATTGCGGCATATTTAGTTGAGTTAGCTGTTATTGCCGTGTTCTTCTAAACACGAAAATGAAAAGTGAAGGCGAAGATGATGAATTATATTTCATTGGTATTTACATTATCTATAATTGTGGAGTATCCTAGCCACTATTTTATTTTGAGGGGGATCAATAGCTTTGTGCCATTACATGTTTTTTCAATAATTTTGTTCTCTATTCTCTATAGGTTACTTTGTTTTATTACAAACGAATCTAAATTAATCAAGGAAGACGATGCGTTTCCTCGCGCCTTTGAAATAATCTTTCCTGATTCTATTGTAACACGGCAAATATGTTAGGAAAAGCGTTTTCTCCCTGATACTCTTATCTTCATTAAATATGTTGTACAATGCATGAAGAAGCAGGGCTTAAAAAATATCAAATTCTTATTTTTCAAAATTCAATAGTAAAAAAAATTCACAAACCTGGGTTGCGGATCTTTTAGAGAATTATGGATCGTCAGTGGTGAGAAAAAATGGTCCTAGACCTTGAGATCATTAACAGAAGAATGGATTAGAATAAATTCCATTATGTGTTTAAAAAAAATTGTTCCCTTCTTATTGCTTTGGGTTATACTCGGTGTTAGACCACAACATCAGCACGAGGTTACATTTTAGGTCCTAAAACATGGTCGCCTTAAATGAATTCCTAAGAAACCGAGAAAAAAACTAGGGTTGGACAACTATCTTTGGCCTCTTCTTTTATCTCTGATTTTTTATTGGTTATTTTACACACCCTAAGCTTAGTCAGAACTGTCAATTTATCTTTATGCTTCAAAAACAGCGCCCAACTCGGACGAGCGTCAGGCGTCCTATCCCCCTCTAGGCATCACTAACCCTTGTATACAGTCCTCGTCTATTTTTGGTCTCTTTTATTCTTTTGGTATCTTTTCATTATGGTTGGTCTTTCAGTTGTGTACATTATGAAATTCACCTGAGGGAATCATATAAATACAATAATGATGTGGTTCAAAATAACAGGGACCAAAAACACTAACATTACTATTACCACCTAAGCTTGCTATCTGAAAGGCACATAAAGCCTCAAAAGCATCCATCTCACATTTCATTCAAGGGATTAAGGGTTGCAGCAGTATCAAACACTAATTATTGAAGGGGAAGTATATTTTATCCATCCACAATAGTATTACATTGCGACATCTTCTATATGATCTCGTTATCAGTGTGCCAAGTGCACAAGGGAATTCCTAGGGACATCTTTCCACTACATACATAAAAATAAATGGAAGTCTGAGATGTAGAAGTAGTGCTCAGTATGAGTCACTGTCAGGGTGACCACTTAGGGTCAGTGACTCCCATTTGTACACTTTTCCTTTTAGGTTTGATGTGGTGTGTAGTGCTTGTGCAAGTGTAACCTTATCTGTTTACAGGTTAAGGTACATCAACAATCTAGTTTTCGAACATACCAGAGATCAACAAACGAGTAAATATACAAACCCTAGTGAATAAAGACAGTAGATTTTAATCTTTTGACAGTGCAACCAGTGCCAGGCGCATTACTAGTGACCTTAGGTGCTTTCCCAGCACTGGGTGCCCCTATCCGACATTATTATCAGTTTCCATTTTTTCAGTGACTAGTGACAACCCTATTTACACGCTGATCATCAGTCACACCTTCCCACATCACTTCATGTCTATTCAGAAATTAGCTAAGTCCTATATCTTTCTTTCTTAGGGTTTTATACGTCATGTCTTCGTTTGTTTGTGTCATTACTATACTTTATCATTTGTATATCATTTTTTCAATAGCTACTCTACAATTATATTTAATTTAAATTAAATTAAATCATTTGGTAAAACCCATCGCTCAAACCCTACCTTCTGAGAATGCATCGCAATCTATCTCCTTCTTCTAAATTCATGGATCAATCTTCATGTCCTTCTTTTACTACAACCAAGGTTTCTAGCATGGCTACCAATACTACTGATTTTATGTAAGTTTATATTCAACATCCTCCTCACTTCATCACTCCAATGCCTGATCTAACCATCAATGTAGTCACCACCCGCCGCACTCGTCCTTCGACGTCTCCACTTGTCTATGTTCCACCGCCTATTACTTATGCAATTCTCAGCACCACCTCTAAGGGTTATGACATCATTGAGCAGCTTAAGAATACACCAGCTAAAATCCCTCTTTATGATCTCTTGTGTAGTACACCCGGGTTTTCGTAATACATTAGAGGCCTCCCTTCGTTCTATCCACATTGAAATTAATAATTCCCATGTTGTCTTTACTCACTTTATTGAATACCTCAAAAATCTACAACATGTTATATCTTTTAGTGATGAAGATATCCACCCCTCTACTACTAACAATCCCTTTGCACCCTTGTTTATCACTGCTACTATCCATCTGTATTAATCACGTACTCATTGATAATGGATTTTCTATAAATATATGTGCTCTATCCCTTCTAAAGAAAATTGGAATTACTGATGATTTAATTAATAAATCCTATCTAGTCATTCATGGCTATGATTCCACTACCCGCACATGTATGGGAACTATCACCCTACCTCTAGAAGTTGGGCCTAAAATTGTTCATAGTATATTATTTGTTATCAATGCCACATTCTAGTTCAATTTCTTACTTGGCAAACCCTGGATTAATGCAATGCATGTTTTTTTCCTCTACAGTTTATTAATGCTTTAAATTCCTACATGATGGCTATGAACATACCATTGTTGTGGAACCTAACCCATTTAGGTTTTTCTGCATCGACCCCATCACCGCCATGGTCATTCCTCCTTCGCAACCTATTCAATATCGCAATATTAGTACATACGATGTTGGTCAATCTAGGGCTTCTACTCCCTCTGATACCTCTACATGCATTCCGCCCATTCCTACTCATACTAAAAATATCCTATCACCCCACCATGACTACCTCTATGGCTACTGCTTCTCCATCTGTCATGGCTCCTCTCAATGCTACCGTTGGCTCCACCCCCACCAATATCCTTGATCATGTCGTCCAACAAGATAATGCTAGCACCTATGATTTCGATGATGAGGTTGATGTCATAGAGCTTAATGATGATGCATTAAGCAATCTTAAGTTTACTCCACTTCAAATGATGAATCTTACTTCTAGGATACTTTTTTCTTTTGGCCCTAGTGAATATCAATTCAAAAGGCCCCCTCCTTCCACTAATGCCATGATACTTTTCCAAGGGACTGTCCATACATTGGACATCTTACCATCTACTGCATATCCCCAAAATCACTTTTTGTTACATCTTGATCCTTTCACATACACTCTCTTCATTCATAAATCGCATTGGCCTCATATTCCATTCAACCCTACTTACTCTGAGACTGTTTGCACACATGATGGATTACAACACCTAGGATTCACACTGGTCGATCTCCTCTCCCTTCCTCACTCTTCTCACCTATATCATGGATGTATGTTTGGTACTACTGTCTATGGCCTACGCGTCTTCCATTTATTTGTCTACCTTGTACACACTCCTTATTCCTTTCCACTCACACTTGGACAATCTTGGCTTGATTATATTGTTGTCACATTGGATCCCAATCATACTGATATCACATTTCCCATGCCTTTTGGTCGGATGTATATTTGCAACAAATCATTATTTGGCTATATTCAACATCTAACTTGTTGGTATATACATGATTGTCCTCAACCTCATTTTACTGATGAAGAATATGCTATGGGCATGTACAATTTATGTCGCACAAGATTTTTATATGATCAACCCCACACTATTTCCTACCAAGTCTCTAATTCCAATCCTATCAGTTACGACCCTGACACTGATGATCTTCTAGGTGAGTTTACTTGATCCTTCTCTACATCATACTATTGAGGGGCATCACGCTTTCTTCCCCCTTCTATCCCTACTAGCTGTCTTTAGTATCTACTATCACACTTAATGCTCTGTGTTGCATGTCTCATCTTTCTACGCACTTTTAAACTCATTGATACACACATTTTATCGTCATTACCCTATGACACACTCTAGTTCCATGGTTCATACTTGACTGCTGAGGGTCTAAATCTGAAATGAACCTCACCGCATTCACTTTTGATGCTCTATGCTTCATGATCTATATTTCTAGCACACATTCTCAAAAAATTTCTCAATGACACACTCGTGTTCTATGGTTCATTCTTGACTGTTGAGGGGGGATTTATAAATGAAACTCATCTCATACACATCCACTGGGGGGCATGTTTCTCCTATCAGATTCACACATTTTGGATACCACGCCATCACACTCATATATAACATTAGCATATCTTGGTTACATTTACTCTTGATCGCTTATTTTATTTACATGTTACACTTTATTTTGCATGCTAGATAGATTCTTAGTATGTAATTATCTTTCTATATATACACATGTGCATTCACTTGTTCTTTTATGGTGAATGCAAATCTCTTACAGGTTCTTACTTGATACAATGATTCTTGGCACTGTACTTTTTACCAATCATACTGAGGCTCGTGGGGGCATCTACTTTCACTACCATCAAATACTACACATGTTCTATTGTTACATTTTACTAAAGTTACTTTAACTTTCACTAATGCATACACGTTTTGGGCATACTATGTATATTTATAACATGCTAATACGTGTTTCATGTGCAGTATTTGCCTTGCAAGACTATAATACGCCACCATAGTTATCTGCTACACTTTTCTTTCCATTGTTTGTTATTATATACTATTGTTTGTAAGTTATGCCTTATGTCTTGTATGATTTTGGATGTTTCGGCCCTAATTGTTTTATGACATTGTGAGCGATGTCCCATGTATGAAACCCATTTTTCATGGTCAATCTTGTCTTACTACTTTCTTGTTACATTGTCTTCTATTACATGTTGTATACTTTTTGATACTAACACATGTTACTATCCTCTCTTGTTTGCATGTGCCTTGGTTTCTACCATGCACATCCCCTACCCCCTACAGGTATACATTTCAACAAAGCATCTGGTCCTCTCCTTTGGGAAACATTTTCCTACAGACATCGCATGCACCCCAAATGAGGGGAGACATACATTGGGTGAAAAACTCACTCCTACAGTAGCTCATAGATATAACACAGATATGCACAGTATAGAAAAGACACAAAAACATAGTCATAGAATGACCCAAAATCTGACTTGGGTCCTCAACGCAACACAAAAACTGGTGCCCAACATCAAACATAGCGCCTGGGCACCTGTGTCCTCCCATGGGCACTAATGTCCTGGGGGCACACACATTCAACTTACCATATCAACACAGTTCACAAAATCATTTAGAGCAGTTCTACAGTTACAGGCACAATCCTTCAGTTACACAATGCATTTTATCTCCTTCAATCAGTACAATTTTATAAATCAAAACAAAAGTAAAAAACAGGAAAAAATTAAGACACACCATCTGTAGTGGTATTTATCGGGCATAGTCACGGAAGTAGAGTAATAATAAACCTCTCTCCCTAACACTTTCTCCTTGGCGTGAGATCGCCCAAAAAACTCACTCATCACATCATTTTCAAGACATTTATCTATCCTTTACACTCTTTTATATCAGGTGCACACACTCCTTTACTACTACTTTTACACACGTTTACACGCTTTTACATACTTTTCTCAGATTTCTCATATACATGACTTTGACTACTCTTTTTCTCTTCTTTTGTACATTCATCCTTAATATGTAACAAGAATAATCCAACAATAGCAAATGCAAGCAATGCATATGCTTCACCCCTAGGTTCACATTCCTTTCTTAATCTCTGCGCTTCACTTTGCAATCACTTCACGCCTCACTTGTCCACTCGGAACGCATTTTGCCACACAATCTATAGGAACATAAGGAACACATCTCTTATCTACTTTATTTTATCGATTATTCACTCAAAAACATAAAGTGGGGGAAAATGTAGACACTAAATCATGAACTTAGGTACAATTCTAGGTTCTAAAAGCATGTTAGCATTTACATTATTCCTAAGCAAGAAAACTAGTGTTTGACAACAATCTATGGCCTCTTTTTTGTCTCTTGTTTTCTATTTGGTCTTACATACACTACAACCCAATTAGAACTTTACTTATTTATCTTTTATGGCTTCATACACAATGCCTAGCCAGGAGAGCAGCTCATAGGCACTCATGTCCCCTTTGGGCACCCCTGGCCCTTTTCTACCTTACTCACTCTTTTTGGGTCTCTTTTATCTTTTGGGTATCTTTTTCACATATGGGCCGACCTTCCAGTTGTCAACTATGAAATTCAAATGAGAGAATCATATATATACATAGTTATGTGTTAAAAAAAAAAGGTCCAAGCACTAATCATTATTATTACCACTTAAGCTTGCATCTAAAGCGTAAAATCACTTCAAAGGAATCCATCTAGCATCCATTCAAGGAAAAATGATTTCATCACTTCTGCATACACTGCATAAGAAGGGGAAGTATGTTCTATTCCATCCAAACATACTATTACATCACTACATTTCTAGATCTATCCCGTTATCACTATGAAATTTTCACAAGGGCATCATAGGGCATCATTTATATGCACACACAAAATAACTACATGGAGTCTGAGATGTAGTGTTGTACTTGTTAGAATTTTAGGATTCTAATAAATACGGATTTAATCAACTTAAATATTATATAATGTTACAATAAATATTTAAATAAACATTACATCATAACATAAGTAAATAAATAAATACTTACAGGAAATAAATAACACATGTGACACAGTATTTATAGTGGAAAACCCCAAAAGGATAAAAACCACTTTGAAAATAACCTTTTACTTCAGAGAACTTATTTTACATCTAGTAAGATCACCTCCTCCTTAAAACCCTATTTACCAAGGGTAAAATCGAATCACTTGATTTGCACACCTTTGATATATTTCCTGAATATATCAAATGAGGACCTAAAGTCCTTTTTATATAAGGTGATCGGGTATGTCTCCTGACCCACCTTTTCAACCTAAATGGTTGACACATATGCCTATGTGAGTGTATTTAATGAATATAAACATAAATGATTCGCATTATTAAATACTTACCTAATATATATTACCTAGGTATGAATATTTAATAATAGAAAAGTATTTCATATTATTAAATATTTAACCTATATATTAGTGATAGACCCATATTAATTAAGGGTTGGTCAGACCACTTAATCATTATGTTCCAGCACTCCCCCGTAATGTTAAGTGGGATAACATATGTCAATAGATTACTTGCTCGTGGTATACTACAGGATTTACAATCCTTAAACCATAAAGGTTTAAGGCTAGCATATCGGGTGAAGGAATTATAACACCTTCATAATACTCAAGTTACCTTTTGGTACAAAAGGATTTGAAATCTCAAAGATCATCCCATGATCAGTGGCTAAGTATGATTTGTGAGTTTTACATATTCTCACAGGTTCTCATAAAAAAGTTATTGAACCCAAGCATATAGGATCCTTTTATAACCAATGACCTCCTTAATAATATGCTTGTATTGGATGTTTACTAGTAAACTCAATAGCACTAAAGAGTTTACTAAAGACCACCTTTAAGATATTTCTACACTTCTTTCTAAAAAATAAGCCAAGGAGGTATACATGCTTGAAGGTTTTTTTACACTTTCCTAAAGGTCTTTTTTACAAATGCCCGAAGGTCTTTTTACAAAAACCAAGTTCCATTAGGAGGTGACATTATCATGCACACTCCCCCTCAATGGAAACTCCGACAATCCAATATTTTTACGAAAGTGACAAAACTTTACAGCACTCAGGGGCTTTATGAAGATATCAACAACCTGCTCTTCAGTTAGCATGAACTTGAGATCTATCTCACCACTTAGCACATTCTCATGGATGAAGTGCATATGTATCTCAATGTGCTTTGTCCTCTGATGTTATACTGCATTATGTGCAAGAGCTATGGTGCTTTGGTTGTCATAGAACAAAGGATCACTACGTGGATCCTTCATTTTTATCACATTGAACAACCTCTTTAGCCATAGAGTCTCTTTTGCAGCTTCCATTGCACTTCTATACTCAGCTTCTGTTGAAGAGATAGAAACAATTGGCTATTTTTTGCTGCACCAAGTAATGGCACCTGCACTAAATTTAAACACATAACCAGAAGTAGATTTTCTATCTAATACATCACCAACATGATCAGAATCACAAAATCTATATAAATTAGCATTTTCATTCTTAGTATAATTCAACCCATAATTGATTGTACCTTTAATATATCTAAGATTCCTTTTTGCAAGATTCAAATGGTCTCTATAAGGTTCCTGCATAAACTTAGAAGTAATTCCTACTGCATAGGAAATGTCTAGTCTGGTGATGGTGAGATATATCAAAATACCAACTAACTGCCTATATAAAGTAGGATTAAATTTTTCACATGCAAGTTTAGGATCAATTTTCAGTCCAACTTCCATATGAGTAGAAATTGGTTTACAATCAATCATGTTAAACTTTTTTAGTACATTGGTTGCATATTGTGCTTGAGAAACAACAATAGAATGTTTCACTTGAAATGCAGCCATGTCAAGAAAATGATGTAAGAGACCTAAATCAGTCATTTCAAAGTATTGTATCAATTTTTCTTTAATTTTATAAATTAAAGCAGAATTATCACTAGTCATAAGCAAATCATCAACATCTATACAAACAATGATAATATGTGATCCTTCTTGCTTAATGAATAGATCATTTTTAGAATAACAATTAGCAAATCCTAACTGTTTAAAGAAAGAATTAATTTTCGCATACCAAGTTCTAGTAGCTTGCTTTAAAGTATACAAGAATTTTTTCAATTTACATAGTTTTCTTTACTAGTTTCTTCAAATCCTTTAGGTTGAGACACGTAAAGTTCTTCTTTTAAATCACCATTCAAAAAGACATTTTTCACATCCATTTGGTGGATTTCCCACCCAAATTGAGCAGCATTCGCAAATAAGGTCATAACAGTACTCATTTTATCTACAGGGGAAAATGTCTCAACATAATCAATACCAGGTTTCTGAGTGAAACCTCTAGCAACAAGTCTAGCTTTATGTTTGTCAATATTACTATCTATATTATATTTTACTTTGTATAACCACCTAGACCCTATAATACTTCTTTTCTCTGGAGGTGGAACCAACTCCCAGGTTTGATTTTGAATTAGGGCATTATATTCAGCTTGCACTGCATTGACCCACTTCTCGTCTTGAGAAGTTTCTTCAAAACTTTGTGGCTCAGGTTCATACAAGGTCATCAATGCATGGTACGTATGATGGCTTCTGGTCATTTTCCTAATATCAATAAGATTATAACTCTCTAACATATATTGAACATATTTTGGTTTCTTAACTAGGGAGTTAGGAGATTCAGAAGCATATATAGTATCAACTCAAGAAACATCATCATGACCATTTACTATATTCTCAATATTAGAATCATAACCATTATTATAAATTTTAACAAAGTTAGGAACATCTTTACCATCATCAGATGAACAAAAGTATTTTTCCAAAACCACCACATTGCGGTTTTCAGTTACTTCCCTTTTTACAGGGTCGTAAATCCTTAGACCTGCAGTGTTAATACCATATCCAATGAAAACACAAGATAAATAAGTTATATCAAGTTTCTTTCTTTTCTTTTTAGGAATGTATAAAGAAGCAGGACTACCAAAAACTTTTAGATGAGAAATATTAGGTTTTTGATTTGACCATTTTTCTAAAAGAGTTGAAAGATGAATAGTTTTGGTGGGAACCCTATTTAGAATGTAGACTGTTGTGTTTATTACTTCTACCCACAGAAATTTGGGAAGATTAGCAGACTGAAGCATAGTGCGAGCCATATCTAAAATAGTCTTATTCTTACGTTCTGGAACACCATTAGATTGGGGAGAATGAGGAGAAGTTAATTCCCTTCTAATATCACAATCAATACAAAAAATTTCAAATGCTTTGCTAACATATTCACCCCCATTATCTGTTCTAAGTCTCTTAATTTTATAATTTGAAGAGTTTTCAACAGATGCTTTAAATTCCTTAAATTTCCCTAGTACATCAAATTTATTTTTAAGAAAATATGACCAAATCATCCTGTGAAATCATCAATGAAAGTCACAACATATAAAGAACCATTTAATGAAGCTACTGCAAGAGGTCATCTAAGATCACTATGAATAAGTTATAGTGGGGAAGACGAACTCTCTTCAAGATGTGAGTGAAAGGGTTTAGCGCTTTATTTTGATCGTAAACACCCTTCACATGCATCATGAGAAGAAGACAACACAAGAAAACCTTTCACAAGATTATATCTATCCATTTCATATAAAATTCTATAATTAACATGTCCTAATCTTTCATGTCATAGTTTTGAATTATTCAACCTTTGAGAAACAAAACCAGATGCAGAATGGAAATCATAAAAAATATACAGATCATTTCTTTGAATTCCTTTAGCTATTATATTATCATTACTATCTTTGATATACCAAGTATCTTTCAAAATTTGAATAGCCAAACCATCATGAGCTAATTGAGAACATGATAAAAGGTTTTTTTTTTAGCTTAGGAACAAATAAAATATTATTCAACACACCATTAACAAATTTTACTTTCCCTTTCTCTATTGCTTCTAAAGATGAGTTATCACCAAGATACACACGTTCATCATCACACACATTCATTGATTTTCACAACATCAAATAAATAATTTGAAACACCATTCATATGATTTGATGCACCTAAATCTAAAATCCATTCAGAATTAGAGGAAAAATACAACGTAGCATATAATGCAATCGTTTTAGGAATATCATTAGAGCTATCATTTTTCCTTAAATTATATTTTGAAGAAACAATTTGTTTTTTATTTTTATGGATAGGTTTCTTAGTTTTGCAATCTTCCTTTTTATGTCTAAATTTACCACATTTGTGACATTTACCACTAAAGCTAACATGCAATTGATCAGAAGAAAAACTTTTCTTATCAACAAAAGAATATTTATATCTAAATTTTTGATCTTAGAAGGGCTTGTGAGGTTTGAACTTTGAATTCTGAGCTAGAAGTTCCTGAGAGGCATTCTCCTTAGAGTCAAATTTCATTGTCACTTGCTCTTCCTGTATCAAAAGTGAACTCAAGGTATTTAAATCAAGTAAATCATTTTCATTTTGATATTTACAGTTCAAGATAGAATTAAAATTCCTAAATCTTTCATGTATATTTAACTGAATAATAAAGTAGATTAATTTTTCACCAATTAAATCACAATTAGATCCATCTAATTGTGCTTTAATATTTTTAATTTTGGCTAAGAAATTAACTACTTTTTCATCTCCTTTCATAGGAGTTGTAAGTAATTCTAAAACTAATTTAATAATTTTAGATAAACGTGTACCTTCATGCATGGATTCTAGTTGTGTCCATACCTCTTTTGGATGTTTGATATTACCAATGTGTAGAATGTACTCATCATTCACATTGCGCAAAATCATGGAAAGAGCCTCCTGCATTCATTACAAGAATGCATTCATGTTATCTACAGTTGTTTAATGACCGGTGGGAGCAACCTCAGATCTAGAAACAATTTTCTAGAGTTTCCTCGCCATAAGTTCTGATTTGAACCCGATCTTCCAAATGTTGTAGTTGGTCCCATTCAGGATCTCGGTTTTGTCAAGACAGAAATAACTGGATGTCATTGTTTTCCTAAACCTATAAAACACACCTCGTTATAATATACAATGTACCACAGAGTTAGATACATTTTTATAAAAATAAAAACAATACTTTTAATAGAAACAGATCTAAATTTTATAGATCTACATAAAATATTTAATCATAACTAATTTTGTCATTACAATGCATATTAATTAACCTCACATGATCAAAATAATAACCCGCAGTATAAAGGGCTTTGTATTATACCCCAGACATATATATATATATATATATATATATATATATATATATATATATATATATATATATATATATATATATATATATATATATATATATAAAGTGAGGAAGAAACCCTTAAGAATGTAAAATAACTTCAAATTTCTGGAAAAAAAATAATGTAGACAAAGATCTGGCTAGCTTAAATTTGACATCTAAATGACCGTCATACTGCCTTATGTTTGGTCTATCGTGACGGTCATTTGACCATCAAATTTAATGGAGTCAAAACTTGTTGTGTATTTCCAAAATTTCTTCTTCTATATAATATTAAGGAAGTTATATTTTAATACATTATATTAACCTTGTATATTTTAATACATTATATTAACCTATTATAATTTATAATGTAAAAATATATTCACTTTAAAAAAGAGGTATATAGTTTATATAATGTAAATAAAAAACAACATATAGTCTATCAAAAATTATAAACTATAGTATATATACTTTAAAAAAAATACGTATAACCCTTATTACAGCGCCCCTCATGAAAAAAAGATTTAAAATATTTACTAGGCCTTGTAATTTTAAATTCTACAAAAACCTTAGAATTTACAGAGGAGACGACATTTTTCACATATCCAATGGAAAAAATTCAAATCCTATTTTGATGGGAGCTTTGTCTCCTTCCTTCATTACCATTATACAAATACAACAGACACATATTAAAATTATAGAAAAGAAATATTTCAATATTGTCCTTAAATCTACCAAGTTTTCACAGAAGGTAAGAGTTTCCAAATTTACCCCGGTGAATTAACCTGTTCTACAAAGTCTAAAACTTTTAGGTTGCGTCCTTAAGGTGGTAAAAAAGCCCATACAAATTAAATAAGTAAAATATAAAACTTTGCTCTAATGATTTAATTTACCTTTCGGGTTGGTTGAAAAAACCCGTACAAATTAAATAAATAAAAATATAAAACATTTGCTCTTAATTTATTTCATTTATTTAATCAACTTAGGACTATGATTATAATGTTATAATAAATATTTAAATAAACCTTCGCTCAGAACAT
>JAHRHJ020002075.1:0-14996 GCA_019776745.2 Taxus chinensis | reverse complement strand
GATCATTTTGGAGAACACTCTAGCTCCCCCATCTAATAAACAAGTCATCACTCCTGGGGATGGGTACGATTCTTTATTGTGAACTTTTTTGAGCTGTCAAAAATCTACACAAAGCCTGAAGAACCATCTCTTCTTCACACAATATGACTGGCCCCCCCAAGGAAGACACTCGGTCAATGAGCCCTTTTCTATAACTCCTCTAACTAAATCTTGAGCTCATGAAACTCTGAATTTATCATCTGATAGGGTGCCCTATAAATTGGTGGGGTCTTACCAAGAACTAGTCATGGGGAGTCCACTCCCTACTGGTGGTAAACCTGGAAGCCTCTCCTGGAACACATCGGCCTACTCCCCCCTCAAAACTAGTGATCATTAAGGAGTGACTGCTCTAGATTACTGTCGAATGATTCACTATAGTGATAGCAACAACTAAAACACTTCACATTCTCCAACTTGAGTTTCTTACTGAGATCATACGTAAGGAATAGGTCTCTACTCCCTGAATCACAACTACCCTACCAAGCTCATCCCTGCCACTCAATGACCTTCTTTATAATCCACCTTAGCTCAATGAGCCTGCGATCCAATCCATACCCAACACTACCGAAGGATCCTAAAGAATATCAGGGGTCCAAGTGGTAGTGGAGAGACTCCCAAGTCACGTATATAACTCTCCACATACGAGTCCATGCAAGTTTAAGCCCCAGAGGCCAACTCAACCTGCCAATTATCTGCTACCTAGCCACCACTAGCCCCAACCTTCTACTATAGACGGAGATATAAAAGAAATCAAATCACCTGAATCAAAAGTACTGATATATAAATACGCCGATAGTACCTCATCTCTCAATGACTATGGGCCTGATGCGCATCCTGTGGTGCCAACGACTACCTACACATGATGGGCATAGCCCACGACCCACCATCTACTCAGATCTAGGAGCTCTCTGCATATCCGTAGTAGTGGGCTTGTGTAGACACATATGCACATAATGGTCTGGATCCCCATAAATAAAACATCCTCCTGTACTCTAAAAAACTGAACCTGCCGGTCCAGCCCTAGCAGACTGCTATGAGAAGGTTGGCTATGAGTGATGAGTACCTGGCCTCCTGTCCCTAGATCCACCAAAACCACCTCTAGATCCCCTCGATGAAACTCTAAGTCCTATCTACCCCTCTGCTGCTGTGTCCCTGATGTTGGTCTACTGGGAAGGGGTGCGGTGGAGCTCTCAATGCTGCTGGAGAAGACCATAATCCTCCTCTAGGGGGTGGTGCTGCACCCCGTGCCCTCTGACTCTGAAATGCCTGAATCCTATGCTATAACTTGCTCTTATTTCTATCTCAATGTTCCTGTGCCTTGGTCCTATTCTCCTCAGCCAAGTAGGCCTTCTCAATGGCCTTCTCTAAGCGTGGGCGGAATACCTCCTAACCGCTCCTGCTATATCTGCATTCGGCCCCGAATGAACCTTTTTACGACAGTTCTCACCCCCTTCCAGGTATTCTACATAATGCAAGAGATCCAAGAATCTTCTCTCATACTATGCCACTGTGTCAGAGCCTTGTCGTAAGTCATGAAACTTATTGATCCTCTTCCGCACAAAATTCTTTGACATATACCGAGCCCAGAATCACTCCTCAAACATCTCCCAGGTCACTGTATCTCGAGTCAAATGGAGCTTTCCACTCCTCATTCTCACCAAATGTATGATTGCGACTCTCAGAGAAGGTTGTTGTTGTCACACAGAGCTTTGACAGCTCTCACTGAGGTTGTAGGAAAAAGAGATACGAGGCTAGGACTCCAGGACTCTGCCCCCCAAAGCCATTGTCGAACTAGACACACTAGGTTGCTGAAGGCAAAAGAATGCTCGAATCACACTACCTATGGCGTCTATCCTAGTGATGTGGTTTTTAATAGGTGAAAGAGGTAACACATAATGTAAATGGCCCTTTGAAGTGTCGATTGGATGATTATGTGATGAAATCGAGGCTCACCATATCACCAAGGATGGAAGGGGAACGTGACCTCTCTTGGGAGGTGGTTCAAAATGTGTGTCCTTGCCAATCAACTCCTTATCTCCCAACTGATTGTCCTCCTCTCACGGATCCTACGGTGGTGGAAGGTGCTCCTGTATGACACCTATCAGTTGCTGCAGGGTCTCTAATATCAGAGGCCCAAAATCGGGGGCTGGCGGCTCCTGCATAGGTGTACTATGTCCCGAGCCTCGAAGGCTGATCATCCCCTCTTGGGTGCCATCCTGAACACAAGATATATATATATATATATATATATATATATATATATATATATATATATATATATATATATATAAAGTAAACAAAATGGTTTATAAACCCCTTTTTTATTATTATTATTATTATTATTATTATTTTATTTATTTATAAATGCTTGCGAACGCGTTATCAATTATTATTATTATTATTATTATGATCATTCTTATAATGTAACACCAAAAGCAATGCCCCATTCCCGTTAATAGTTTAATTTAAAATAATTACTAATTTTTCTGAAATAAAATAAACACTATCCTAACAATAATTTGATTTGTTGTTACTCTAGCAAGCTCCCTAGGGTCATAAATAAATAAAAAATTTAAAAAAATTGCACCCCTAGTAAATAATTAGTCTCCCTCCCTTTTATAAATTTTCCCTACACACCCTTTAAACTTAAATTGTTGTTTTCTCCCTTTTAACTTAGTCTACCCACACACACCCTTTTTTTTTAATTTATTCACACCCTTCTAAAATTCTCCCTCCCATACCCACAAAGTGCCTATGACTTTAAGGAAAGTGTATGGGTTGATTATGGAGAGCCTTTGGATCAAATCAAATATTGAGCTCTTGATTTCAAATTTACCCTAAACTTGCCCTAAATTTCTCTATGGTGTTTTTGTTTTCTTTTCCATTCCTTTTTTTTTGCATTCATCTTGTTTCTTCTTCTTCTTTACTATTTCTCTTATTTTGTTTTTCCTTGTTTCCATCTTGAGCAGGTGGAGGAGCTATGGAAGGTTGGCTTCATAGAGTCTTTTTCTCTCTTTTTTTCTTTTTCTTTTTTTCTCTTTGAAGGTATACATATATATATATATATATATATATATATATATATATATATATATATATATATATATATATATATGTATGTTATGTATATATGTATGTATGTATGTATGTATGTATGTACATACATACATACATACATACAGGTACATACATACATACATTTTTACATACATACATACATACATATATATATATATATGTATACACTTCAAACAGAAAAAAAGAAAAAGAAAAAAAAAGAGAAAAAGACTCTATGAAGCCAACCTTCCACAGCTCCTCCACCTGCTCAAGATGAAACAAAAAAAACAAAATAAGAGAAATAGAAATATATGTATGTATATATGTATATATATATGTGTGTGTGTGTGTGTGTATATGTATGTATATATATGTATGTACATATGTATATATACATATATGGACATATACATATATACATATACATATATATGGACTATATATATATGGCCATATATATCTGTGTTTGTGTGTGTGTGTGTATACACATATATAAATTATTTAAAACCTAGAAGAAACAAATTTGAAAAAAATAACCAACGAAGCTGGAGATAGGGCCTGAGCGGACATTTTTTATTTTTTTTTGGCTGCAAAATTTAGTATATGGCCATTGTGGTGTGTAGGGGTGTGCTGCGCAGAGGCAGTGATGAGGAAAGGGGCAACGTGGGGAGAGGGACAGGTGAACGGGGGGGGCGGGGATCAACATGAGGATGGAGGTCGTGTGGCAGGGAGGTCGGCAAGGACAGACTGCGCAGAAGTGCGCGGAAGTGGATAGGGTGCGGGGGGGTGCAGTGGGGTGTAGGGCGCGGGGTGTGTGGGGTGCAGGGGTCGTGGGAGGATAGGGGTCCGTGTGGCATGGGTCGTGGGGTTGGATTTGATAGTCCCGTGCGCAGGGGGGTCGTGGTGTGGGGGTTGGGGGGCTTGGCCCCCCAATTTATTTCAGGGTTTATTTGTATTTTTTTATTTATTCGATATATATAATATATGTGTGTGTGTGTGTGTGTGTGTGTGTGTGTGTGTGTGTTTGTGTGTGTGTGTGTGTGTAATAATATATTATATTTATATGTGTACTATTTATATTTAATATTAATTACAAGTACATATATATATGTATATATATATATATATCCATATATAATATAATATTAGGTATGAATATATTGTAGGGTATATACTATGAAAATGTATGACTTAAATATTATATATAATAAACAATGAATATATTTGTAAGTATACATATCATAGCTTTTTAACACAATTATACTTAACATATATTCAATATATTAATATCATATATTAAGATATATATATATATTTATCAGATTTCTCCATTAATGGATTAAAAATCTTATTTATTTATTTAATTCTTATGAAGATGCAACTTCCTAAGTGTTCCAATAAATAAGAATTTTAACTTTCTAGGACTCTCTTACCTAAATAAAAGATGGAGGTAACTTTATATATTGGTTACAATATGGAAAAGCTTGGAAGCTCACATTTGTTTTACTAAGTAAGGAGATATGATCACACATGATTCACTAATGGTTTCCATCAAGGAAAGTTAGCAAGGAAAGAGACTAAAATTAGTCTTTATTCTATCCACTAGATTCCAAAGCTTACCAAGAATAGATATACTTCAAGAATGGTATTTAATTTCCAATTCAATAAGGTGAATTATATTGGTGTAAGAATGAAGATCCCCTAGCAATCATGTACACTAAGTTTCTTTCAATCGTAATGAACTAAATCATTGAAATGCAGATTTCTACAAGAGGGAGATCCAACATTTCAAGAACATTTATTACAGTTTTTCTCTCTCTGTTCTTTTTACAAAATAATGAGAATAAAATAAAATATAAATTACCCAAAGAGTCCGTATGTTTGAACCATGGCTCTGATACCAAAATGTAATGCCATCATTTTTTTTTAACATTTTAAAAGTAAGCACAACTAAATATTTCATATTTAATATGTATATTACATAACTATATTGTGCAAATTTCTAAACAAAACAAAACCATTCCAAATGAATAAATTTAAAATAAAAAAGGTTCATGGTCTTCATATATGTAATATTTCAAAATGATAATCTAACAAGATTCTTGCAACAATAGAAGGAAAACTTCCTTAGACAAATGAGACTTATGCTTATTACATAGACATTCAAATCACAAAAAAGATAGGTGTTTACAAGACTATAAAACTATCTCACAAGCCACCATTTAACATAGTTACAATGAGGTGTAATACTTACAATGCCCTCAAAAGATGAAAGATGACCAAGTCAGGACTCCAAGATGGCAAGGAGGCTCCAACCTTGAGTCTCCAACTTGAGTTTTCTTCCAAGGATGCTGAAATCAAGAGACAAGGCTTGTTTACCACTGAAACCAATAGGCATCATCACATGCCTTTCCATGATTGGAAGCCATGCTATCCTCCCCTAAGCCCATGGGAGAGAGGAACAAACTTCCAAAATGTGTACAAGTATAAAGGGGATAAAACACAACAAGAAATACATAAGACCATTTAACCACTTAGACATACTACACATGATAAAACAACAACATGAGGATAACAAGGTCAACCTCACAAGGGGGAAGAGAAGAAGTAGGATGCCCAAATCAAAGGTGTCCAACCATAGGAGCACCAAAAAAACATGTTTACAAAACTCCTTATACCTCCTAATCATTCATCCTCCTTATTCCTCCTTTATGTCATAGAAATCCTTCTTGGGAGGATTTTCAAACCCAAAAGGGTTTCCTCACCAAGAATGGGGAAAGGTTCAAGCCATATGGACCCTTTCTCCCACCTCAAACCATATGAGGGGATGAGAAGGGACCTTCATGGCTTGAATCAACAACCATGAGGTTTGAGAGGGAAATCCCTCTCTCTTCCCCTACATTCTCCAAAAACCATCAATCCAAATGATGATGGTGGAGAGAAAACAAAAGAAAACAACAAGGAACAAAAAAACAAACTACATTCACCATACACTTCACCACATACATCATTTCACACACATCATTTTATTGATCAAAGCATAGTTAACAAGATAAGCACAACTAAGAAAGAAAAGGGTTAAGAATCCTACCTCTACAATGCTTTCCAAGACTCTAAGCTTTTCCCTTTGTCCAAGTTCAAACCTCCAAGCTCCCAAAATTCTCCAAGTTCTCCCCAAAAAAAAATGAACCAAGAAGACCCCTTCCTTCCACATGAGGAAGAATAAGAAGAGGAACCCAAAAGTTTCCTCACCAATGGGAAAGTGACAAGTGTCACCCCCTCTCCTCTCAAGAGTCAAAGATTCCAAAAACCAAATAAGTAAGAGTAAACTCACCTTTTACCCCTTATCACCCAAAATACTAAAAACTAAAATAAAACAAAGTGGAGCAACTTTTAACAAATACACACAAACCAACCATCTTACATGGATGGTGACTAAGGAGGGAAAAATGGGAGGGAAATATCCCTCCAAACCTTGGAAATAAGCCCCCCTACCTATTAGGTAGGGTCCAAGGGCCCATTTTCATGCTAAGGGAACTCCCAAACTCAAAAGGGGTCCCTAAAAATGCCCAAAATAACCCAATTTCGGGTTTGGCATGCTTGGGCACAAGGGTAGAGGATGTGGGGTCCACCCAAGGTTCACATGTGGTCCCCAATCCCTTCTACCAACACACACACACTTACCCAAAATCAACACTTAAATTAAGATGAGATTATTCAACCCCTAAACTAGTTTACTTAATAAAACACACCCTAAACATAATTAATTTTACAAGACATAATTACATTACAATTGAGGGTTCACCCATGGTGCCCAATTAAATACATCTATTCTAAGGACCTCAAACATTTAGCATGGTTAGGACTCAGCCCGTGGGCCGCTTGTGCACAATTGCGTAGCTTCCCTGAAACCCATGCTCTCCTATACCTATCACCTGCACACTCATTGCACACATTAACCGCATCTGTCCAATATAATAAACATCATCTACACATCACAAATTCAATCAAACTTATAATGTCATAACATTATTTTAACAATTGATAGTGCAATGCATACAATTATTCACATAGTTTGCCATGAATCACCCACATATAAAATTGCAACAACATATACTTAGGCTAACATTAAAATTACCATTATTAAATCTAGAAAACTATATCATTAATCAAATCAACCACAAGAACCAACATCTAACCAATAAAGCTATCACATAACCCTGTTAGTGTCATCAACATCATAAGAAATATATCAAAATATGAATCTAGTCCAATTGGCCCTATGCGCCGAAAATACCATAATGTCCATGAGGATAAAATAACATAGTAAAATGTCCAAAATCTATCAGATTCTCAATCAAAACATGTCTATGCGAATAAAGGAACCAACAGCTAACTGGAGCTATGAAAAATGTGGGCACTACATATCTTTTTCCAACTTTTTTTTTCAACCATTGCATTTTTTTAAAAAGTATTTCTCCACACAATTAAAATATTGGTATAACTCCCTTAAGGTAATAAAGGAGAGGAAAAGAATTTTTTTAAAAATAGTCAATAGGTGTACTTAAGATGTACTTATGAGGTAGTTAGGATCATTAACATCTTATTCTCTAAGGAGGGAGGTCTCTCAAAAAACATAGGGGGTTGGATTTTTTAGGAAACATAGTCATACCCATTCTATTCATATTTTTATATTATGCAAACTTAGTTTATGACCTATACATCATATTATAACAAAAGTAAGATGAAAATTTACATTAATTTTGTACTAACTTCAAGTATTTTCCCATAGATGGAATGCAAACTAAACCTATTGTTCCTCTTTCCATACCCTAGATAGGGTATTCCTCATACAGAGAAAACTCCTATCTTTGGTTTACTTTAGTTTATTCTCATGTTTATGTGATGTGGCTTCAAACTAACAAAGCCTCCTATAGACCTTGTCATTAATATTTAATGAATGCATAAATAAAGTTTCCATATTCATTTTGTTTACATTGGAAAGTGTATTCCTCTCTCTCATCTTAACATCGTTGCCCTCATAACTCTCACTTAAAATTTATTCTCAATCTCATGGTCCTTCCCATTCTAAAATTGCCTATAAAATATCCCATTCTAGTATTAACCCAAACCCAAATGCTTAACTAGTTTGGACACATCACACACACACACACACACAGTGTGACTGATTGACACACACACCACACACACAATCACATTGTTCACACTACACACACACATTCACATTCGTATCACGATCACTTCATTTAGATCTCTTAATCATATTTTTCGTATTTAAATAAATATAACCCCACCTCATAATAGAGGAGGTTATTCATCCCCAAAACTGATTATGGAACCCATTTTTCTCCAGAGAACACTAAATATTCTACCAAAAATATGATATTAGGAAAGAGACTAAGATGGTCTACCAGATGTTAATCCAAATGTTTGTAAGTGTGGGAACATAACCTATCATGATTAGGTAAAAAGACAATGGACAATTAAGGTTATAACCTTGTATATTTATTAGTCAATATTGTTAGCGGAGGTCACAAAATGATAAATGAATATTTAATTTAACTATACATAGAGATCCAGGTGAAGACACATGGAAGGAGATGTTACAAACTCTACATGACTTTCACCTCTGCAAATAAAATCCATGAAATGCAAGGGATCCTATCTGAAGGTCTCAGAGATGAATCCTTCACTTTTTCATATTTTTTTTTCTATTCATAATGTCTTAGCTATAAGACTATCTTTTCAGTCTTATTTAACGAATATGACTTAGCGTATCAGATTGTTACAATGCCTATTTTTCCATGGTACATTGGCTTCCGAGTTTGGAAATTCAATATTGGTTTCATTAATATTCTACTATTCTATAACTTATCATCCTTGCAATATTTAATTAACATATATTATAGTGTTTTTAGCATGTCTTAGGCCAGGGTGCCTATGCTAAACATAGCCTGTAGTTTTGGAAGAAAAAAAAATAACATGGGTTCAGATCCCCTGGAAGAGAGCCTCCCATTTGATGGATATATGAAGAATAAGTATCCCACCATCCACCCAATGGATGTTAGCAACCGGTTAAGATTAGTGTAGAGTTTTCTAAAGAATATAATTCATCGTAGTTTGAGGAAACTAATAGACCAGCACTGATTTTATTTGAAGTCCAAAGGGATAAAATATCCTTCCTCTCAAAAGACTAGACATTCTACGTAAGTTGGTGTGATTTGAAGCTTTTCCTCTCACTGTAGGATTATGATTTGTTTAAACAATCCCTAGCCAGTGGTTAAGTCTTGGAAAGATAAATTGAAAAGTTGATATACTAGTGACTGGTTGATTAAAGATCTTCAATTGTCATGGTGTTGGGGATAAAAATCATGATTACGTTATTTTTACTGGAAGTAATATTTTGTACTTAAATCACCGATTTAAGTAAACATGTCATCTTTGATTTTGGATAGTGAACTAGGTAGGTAGATCCTTTTCTTGGCCTAAATTGGTGTCCACCACGAGGATGCACATCCTAAATGTCCACATGATTTGAGGGTCTTATCCTACCACATTTTTTAATCATCAAGTTCCATCAGAGTGGACATTGTTATGGACTTAAAACTATAGTGTAATTGAGACAATTAAGGCTTCTTGTTAGTATTTTACTTTTGTTTTTATACTTCTTAGGAGCTCCTTCATGTCTTTGACCAAGTTCTCTCTTCAGGTTCTCTTCTAACTTCTTAAGCTTGATGAAACTTGGATTCCAAATGAAGTAGTTGGAGGATATACCAGAATGATCTATCCATGGTTGGAATGGTTTAGTGAAACATTATGGTTAAACTTATGACTACACAATAAAGTAACCTCATTCGAGTGTCTCTTCCCCAATGTTAAAAAATGGTGGTACTTTGAAAAACCAAATTATTCATTTTCTCTTTGACATGGTATTTTATGCAATTAAATGGCATAGTAGACATTACACCAACATAGAGAGGAACTCAGAAGTGATAGCATGACATTTTATTAAATTGCAAAATGTATGAAATTTCATGACAATAGTAGATGTGTAGTGAAAAGGTGGTTGGAATATTACATTGTAGATTACACAGTCCCAAAGAGGCAATGTCCAACTGAATCCCTGTGGTATGACCAATACTGCCAATTTGAGTATAAATTAGGATAATAGACATCAAACCACCTTCCAAAGAGGTAAATGTCCCACTGAGCCTGTGAAACTGTATAAACCACTCCAAAATATCACGAAATAAATCAGCCATGCAATAGACTACACAACACCATACAAAGAGGCAGGAGTCCAACTGAATTCCTAAAAACGCTAGTGAAGACAAAATATCTATCCAATGTGAAATTTGGGGATAGAAACAAACTGCCTGCACAACTGTCACATTCCAAAATGGCAAAACTACGAATAGTGCAAAATATCATCAGGCGCAACTTGCAAACCAGTTTGTTAGTGTAATAAAAATACACTCTAATTGTAACCACACATGATAGTTACAAATAAATAAATGCCCAAAAATGAGGGTCTTAAAATATGTGCAAATATCATGTATGGGTACAAGTTTATTTTATTATTATACTTACAAACGGTGCCCCAAATGGGTCTTATAAGCATCCATACTTTTGCACAAAAAAATAAAAAACAATACAAAAATGTAAGTATCCAAAATTAGACATATCTAAATATGCCCATTGAACCTACGTACTCTATGCAAAAAATATAATTTTTCAACCATAAATGTGAGAAGAAAATCCAAGCATGGTAAACCTATCGCTAAGTTCTTTTCTACAGGTGATTCTAAAACATTCAAAGTTGAAAATATGGGAAAATTTTCCTTTCAACATAGAACAGGAATCCTAGAAAGAATGCTTTGAAAAAAATTGCATGCTAATCACCAAGTTCAGCCATGCAAACATAAAACTAAGGAAGTGCTTTCCAATCCACTTTATCGGATTCTCCTTTTTGGTTGGTTTAATTTCCTTAGCGAATACTTGGGTATCTGCATGGGTTATTTTTGAAACTGTTGGTTTTAAAATGCTTTCATTTTTAACAACTCTCCAATGTTGTTTCGGACGAAGTTGCCAACACTTGTCAACCTCATGACCTTTCTTGTTACAATGGACACAAAAATGTTTCCACTTTTTAGGAAAATTTACTCTTACTGCCATTCTCAAAATTCTGTTTAGGAGAGTGGTGTTTCAAAATCTTTCCTAACAAAGATTTACTTTTCCAACATTTGGCTGCACAATGGTTAGACAATCCACAAAAACTACATGGATAAATGTACCAAAATTCTGTGTATTTATACCATAATCAAAAGGAACGTTGGAATATTTATGTTGTCTAGTTTTACCAGATTCAACATTATTAGCAATATTCCCATAATTGTGAGATACAAAAGTCTCCTTAGAAGGTTTAACAAAATGTAAACTATCGTTACCTTTCATGGGTTGTGGTGTAGGTTTCTCCCTTGCAGTTTCAACTATCTTGGAGCATTCACCTATTTCATTATGACCACCAAAACTAAATCTCAAACCTACACAGTGAGGCTTTTCCTAGACTTGAATGGGATTAGAAATACCTTGGCCTTCTTTTCCAATGCTTTTTCCATTAAATCCCATTTTAAAAAGTACTTTTGAACCAATATCTCTAGTGTGTTGTTCAAATTTACAAAAAATCATTTTCAATTATTTGGAATGAGAGGAATTATTGAGTAACTGGCGATTTACTTACAATGCTTTGGATCAGCTTGTGCACTTGTGGGAGAGGAAGGCCCTGATTACAAAATGGACTTGCTTTTCTCCTTCATTCCCATCACTAGTTTTATTCTTGATAAGAGATCATCCTTATCCTCTAATTAAGATTTTAAATCTAACAATATCCTCTTCCAAGGAGTAAATTTTGATCTCAAGAAAAAGTTCTCTTCCTAGATCAGACGGTCATATGCTTTAAGCTAATCGAGATTCTCTTATTTTTACAACTTTCCCATAGGTCACCTATACACAACTGAACCAACTACAATATCTAAAGCAATAATCTGTTAAATCCATCAATCAAATAACTATGATACCAAAATATGATCTGTAAATAGTAATTATCCCCAACTAATCAATAGTATTGTAAAAAACATAAACTTACATGTTTTATCCATTTTTCTTACTTTTATGATTTTTCCGTAAATCTCCTTAATGTATCCCAATCTAATCTAAAAAAAATGAATGTAAACATTTAAAATCTGAACCAAAACTAAATGTGAGTGAATGAAAACTCATACAAATCCATTGTTTAACTAAAACATTCATTCATATTCAATATCTTTAATTAGATCTCTTAATCAATTTTCTAGATTTAATTATCAAATTTTAACGATAATTTAAAATTTATTTAAACTAAGAGAATAATCCAAACTAAAATAAAATAGAGGCAAGATACCAAGATTGTTAATGTAGTTCACTTGTTGTTTGGGTTACGTCTTCAGGATTTCTAAAGCGTAATTTAATCCATTATAAATTATTTACAACAAAAGTATTAACCACTTAAAAAATCCTAATGGAACAAATGACCTGTAATGAATCCACATAAACTCTGGAATAATGTTGAAAACTCTTCACCCAAATTACCTCTGAAATCAAATCCACAAATGCAATTATCCTTCTCAAAATCTCAAAAAAACTCCACGAATTGGAATTTTTCTCTATTCGAGAATACAATGACTTCTAATAAGTCTCTCTACAATCTTATTAGCTTATCAGATTGTTACAATGTTCAAGATATCATTATATTGGCTTAGGATATTGAAAATTCAATTATGTCTTCATTTTAAAAATACACAGTCTTGTAAATTATCTCCTTCAAATAGAAAATTGCACATATTATATATTGTGCAAGGGTCGTGGTGTAGTGGAAATCCTTAATTTTGGTAGGTGAAATGTTAGGGGTTTAAATCCCCTCAAGACCACCTCCCATTTGTTTAGTAGGTGGGATTTATCCTACATCCACTAGACTATTTCATTAGTTAGGATTAAAATAACCGTTAACAGATAACTTTCACCGTAGTTTCGACCACATCCACACTCCTTTTTCCAAGTATGGGGTAAAAAACTCCCCAACAAACTCATATGGTTGGCGAGTTGGTGTGATTCGGAGCTTTTCCACTCTGGCAGGTTGGTGGTTTATTTGAGGGGGGCCCATCTATGTTGGATGTTATGATGAGTTCAGTAGTTGTAAGACCATTGAGTGGTTGAATGGGAGCTCTATGTATAGTTTGGATTGGTTGTTTTAGTTGAAACAACTCGACATAATATGTGGAACAACTCGCCGACTTAGGTAACTAGTATGGTCATGATGTTGGATGTTGAATTAGGTGACAGGCCACGTGTGTACCAAAGAACCACCACGTGGATCACTCCAAAATATCCATATCACTAATGCTCGTATCCTTCCATGTGTCAGCACCAGAATACATGACATAATATGGCATAAAAATATAATGTAATTGGGAAAATTAAAATTATACTAATATACCATTTTTGGACTCCTTTTTTAACCCTAAACTTTAACGAGCAATATTGGGAGCATATGATTTCCAATTAACACATTCCAATAGGTTTTGGAAAGATTTCAAAACACTCTTCTGTCTATAATGGTTTAGGGAGAGTTAGGGAACTTTTGACTACCCAATATTTCCTCTGGATCACATCCACTCCTATAACTTATAAGACCTTAAGAATTATGATTTATCATTCATACCTAGACTATGAAAATTATACATACCAGTTTGTCTATTTTATTCTTCTTGTATGCTTTAGATCTACCTCCCTTAGGAATTTATATTGGAACTCTATTGTTACCTATTATATCTTCACAAGAACCTACTCAGTCATATGAAATTTTAAAACATGGTATTTTCTTGTCAATATGAGAATTCCTTTCTAAATATCATATATAATCCATTATAAGAACAGCCCTATAAACTTAAGGATATTAACATAACAAGAACACAACTTGATACTATCAATCATGCATCTCATAGATAATCGAAACAAGTTTCATTATTTATTCACAAATTATACAAATGTGCAAATTCTCAAGCTTTCATTTTTCTAGCTTTGTCATACAAAGATAGGAATGACATCCCACATATTTTTTTGAGCCTTCATGGATATTTTCAACATTCCTAAACTCTATTTTTTTCTTCTAAAAACCTCTCTCCCCTTTTCTTTCAAATATCTCTTCTTGATTAACTAAAAATATGATGGTTACATTTGGTTAGGTGACATAACCCTAGTGGGAGATGACCGTGATTTAGGATTCCAACTTAGAGGATGTGATTACATTAGATGAGGTCTTTAGAGAACCATTTACAACATTTATTCACTATATACTAGTACCTAAGCCACTAGACTCAACTTAGAAATTTAAATATTTGAATAGTATTTTTAGAGGGAAACTCCAAAATCACATTATTACAAGATTGATGAGGTCCAAATGGATTAAGAAACTTAATACCACACCAATGATGGCCCCAATATATAACACTCTAGGGAAAAACAAAAAAATAATTATGTACGACCAAATGATGTTCCTTCATCATGTTTTAGAGAAACTAATTTTTTAATCTTCCTCTCTTTCCTCCTCTGTGTTTCCTGAGTCAACAACTCTTCAATTTTGTAATCCTTCTTTAGACAAGATAGAAATTGATTTCCAAGAGATTGATCATCCTTCTTATAATATGATGGATTTATATATTAAGGGGAGAGTCTTCTCAATATGTGTCTCAGTATAGAATTCCTAAATGGTCTCAAAATTTAATTTCTAATTTTCAACCTACTATTAAGAGAAAGATGACCCACAGTCAAACATGATTATCATG
>JAHRHJ020002085.1:305000-320312 GCA_019776745.2 Taxus chinensis | reverse complement strand
TATGTGCAAGCGAGTGAGCGTGTGTGTGTGTGTGTGTGCGTATGCGTGTGCCTATGCGTGTGCATGTGCATGTGTCTATGCATGGACGTGTGCGTGTGCCTTAGTGTGTGCGTGTGCGTGTGCATCTGTGTTTGTGTGTATGGGTGTTTGTGTGCATGTGCGTGTGCCTGTGCCTATGCGTGTGCGTGTGCGTGTGCGTGCGCGTGCACGTGGGCGTATGTGTGTGCGTGTGTGTATGTTTTTGTGTCTATGGGTTTTTGTGTTTGTGCGCGTGTGCATGTGCCTGTGCCTGTGCATGGGTGTGCATGTGCACGTGTGCGTGTTCCTGTAGCTGTGCATGTGTGTGTTTGTGTGTGTGTGCGTGTGTGCGTGTGTGCGTGCGCATGGGCGTTGTGTCTGTGTGTGTGCATGTGTGTCTGCATGTCTGTGTGCGTGTGTGTGTGCATGTGCGTGTGCGTGTGTGGGTGCATGTGCATGTGCGTGTGCATGTGTGTGTGCATGTGTGTCTGCGTGTGTGTGTGCATGTGCATTTGCGTGTGCATATTTGTGTGTGTGTGCCTGTGCTTGTGCGTGCGTGTGTGTGCGTGTGCGTGTGCGCGTGTGCATGTGCGTGTGCGAGTGCGCGTGTGTGTGCGTGTGCATGCACGTGCGCGTGCGCCTCTGTTTGCATGTGTGCGTGTGTGTTCTCATGTGTGCAAGCTAGTGCATGTATGTGTGCGAGTGCATGTGCGTTTGAGTGTGCGTGTGCGTGTGAGTGGGCGTGCGCGTGGGCATGTGCTTTTACGTATGCACGAGTGAGTGCGTGTCTGCGTGTGCGTGTCAGTGTTCATGTTCGTGTGCGTGTACGTGTGTGTGTGTGTGTGTGTGTGTGTGTGTGTGTGTGCATTTATGTGTGCGTGTGCGTGTGCTTGTGCGTGTATGTGTGCTTGTGTGTGGGAGTGTGCGTGTGTGTGTGCGTGTGCGTGTGCGTGTGTGCGTGTCCGTGTGCTTGTGCCTGTACCTGTGTGTGGGCGTGGGCATGTGCGTGTGTGTGCATGCGTATGCTTGTGTGTTTGTGCGTGCACGTGTGAGTGAACGTGGGGTTGTGCATGTGCGTGTGCATGTGTGTGTGCGTCTATGTGTGCATGTGCGTGTGCGTACACCTGTGTGTGCGCGTGTGCCTGTATCCGTGCATGTGCATGTACTTCTACGTAAGTGTGCGTGTTCGTGGGCGTGTGCATGTGCATGTGCATGTGTGTGTGTGTGTGTGTGCGTGTGCATGTGCATGTGCGTATGCGTGTGCATGCTCGTATGCGTGTGCATGCGCGTGTGCGTCGGCGTGGGCGTGTGAGTGTGCATGTGTGTGTGCGAGTGAGTGTGAGTGTGAGTGTGCGTGTGCCCGTGTGTGTGTGTGTGTGTGTGTGTGTGTGTGCGTGTGCGTGTGCGTGCGCATGCGCATGTGCATGTGCGTGTGCATTTGCGTGCGTGTGCGTGTGCGTGGGTGTGTGTGTGCGTGGTCATGTGCATTTGCATATGCGCAAGTGAGTACGTGTGCGTGTGCGTGTGCGTATGAGTGTGTGTATGCGTGGGAGTGTACGTGTGCTTGTGTGTGTGTGTGTGTGTGTGTGTGTGTGTGTGTGTGTGTGTGTGTGTGCGCGTGTGCATGTGTGTGTGTGTGTGTGCATGTGCGTGTGTGTGCGTGTGCGTGTGCATGTGCATGTGTGTGTGCGTGTGCGTGTGCGTGTCTGTGCGTGGTGCATGTGCGTGTGCGTGTGTGTGTGCGTATGCTTGTGTGTTGTCATGTGCGTGCTGCATGTGTGTGAAGTTGGGTTATGCATGTGCGTCTGCATGTGCGTGTGCGTGTGCCTACGTGTGCATGTGCATGTGCGTGTTCATGTGCGTGTGTGTGTGAGTGTGCCCACTTTCCTTAAACACTGCGTGTGTGATGTGACACTATTTGTCACATTTGGATATTAGTATGTGTTTGATTAGTATGATGGTTAGATGTTAGATCATGGATTAATATTGATCTGGATTCAGATATTTTGCTTGAGGATCATTGAGACATGTTTATTATTATGTGGATGATGATATACTGTTGACATGTGACAGGTTATTGATGTTAATTTTAGACATGTGCATTGATTATTATGAATAGCTCTAGTATATAAATCTATTGGATGATGATATAGTGTGCAAATGTGAATTTTAATGATAAATATTGAATCTTGATATTGTGTGTGATTCGTGATTTGAATGTTTGTATATCATTTGAATGTTTTGATATGGCCACGAGTGTGTGGAGGTGTTTTGCATTTTGCAGGTTAAAAAAATCACAAAAATGTCGGGGGACTGTGAGACTAACCATATTTGGAATTCAGTGTGAAATCAACAAGGTCACCATGGCAACTGTGTTTGTTGTGTGTTTGTTGTTAGGATTTCCCATGTGGGGATTTCCATGTATTGTGACCATGGGGCATATGTGTGTGCATGTATTATGTGTGTGCTTTTTAATTATTGTTGTGTGTATTTTATTTGTAATGTGCTTTTGTTTTAATGTATTTGTGCGTGTGATAGTGCGTTATGTGTGGAGTCATATAGTTAAAATTTAATTAAATTAAATGGGATGTGGAATGTGAAATTAAATGTTTGTGCCTTGCTTGTTGAAAATGAAATTTGATTTATATATTTTATAACCTTATGGTGTTAAATAAATGCTTGTGCCAAAAGTGTTGTCATAAATAAATGTCATAGAAGTGTGCATGTTAGAAGAGTGTTACCAAGTATGGGTTGTGTAAGAGTGTGTGTAAGGTTGATTTTGGAAGTGTCAAACACTCATTGTCTTTGAAATTCGAATTTGTGCCTGTGAGGACAAATTTGGAGGCTTGTGGGACAAGTTAAACTTGTCCCACACCTCTCAAAATCCTCCACCAACCATGATTATAATTTGGAGTCAAAAGCAACTTATTTTATTATGTTTTGGCATGATGTTGTATGTGTGCATTGCACTTACTTGTACAAATTTTGTGCATTTTCCTTTTGGGTTTGTGGTTGCGTTTGTGTATGTAAGTAATTTTGTCATTCATGCCTCATTGTGATGTATTTTCTTTTGATGTGATTTGCATTTTGGGATGAGGAAAAATGATGTGGCATCCCACTTGGAATCCACATCATCCTCTTTCATCCTCTCCTTTAAAATTTTGAATTTCTTCCTCTTCTGGAGGTTGTTGAAACCTTGCCATTTGCATTCTTGGGGTCAAATTTTTCTCTTGCATTGCGGAGCTTGTTCTTGTGGAAGGAGCTTGGACTGATTTGCATGCTTTGCAATTGCTGTTTTGGGACTGATTTGAGCAACAAGAATCTGTTGTTTGGAAAGTAAATCTCCATTATGGAGAGGTAGGCTCTAATTGCTTTTAAATTGTTGTTTTCCCTGTTCTTGCATGCAAAACATTGAATGGTATTGTGTTTGCATTCTTGTGAGGGATGGGTAGAATGCCTAGGGTGGTGTAAAAAATAGAAGACTATGGGGTTTCAAATGGGGGGGGCATAAGGAAATTGTCATTGGCATTTGTTCTTGTGGAGGGAGTGTTGGTTTGAGATCCACCTAGGAAAGGAAATAGCTTGCATTTCCTACTTCTTGGGGGGGCATAAGGGATAAATTTGGGGGGGCATAAGTGAGGGGTTGGGAGATATAAGGTTTATGGGATTTGATTGAGTTTTGGTGGTATTGCTTTTGGTGGATGCCCAATTTGCAACATGGGAGGCATAAGGAGACCCCCATAGTTCTTACTCTTGATTGGCTTGCTTGCTTGGAGAAGGAGCATTTGTTTTTATTAAAATTGTTGTTGTAGTTGAGAATTACATCTTTGTGTTTGTGAATGTATGTTTGTATGTGAAGAAGCTATGTTGTCATGTGTTGTTTTATCATGTTCCATTCCAATATGGTTGGGGCTCGGGGGCCAATGTGGAAAGATGGCTTCTCTTTTCCCATTGGATGTCTTGGTTGGGTGGAGAGCGTTGCCTTTCCCCCTTCCTTGTGTGATGAGAAGAATGAAGATGCAGAACTTAGCTTGCTGTTGTTTGGAGAAGAAAGACAACAGTTTGACAGTCATCCTTTTTGATAAATTTTAAATGTAATCCTTCCCACTTCAAGTGGATGCATGTAATTGATTTGAGACGGAAATGTTTACCGTGTAATTTGAAAGTTGTAATTGCGTTGTGAAATGTAAATGATATCCTAGGTTTTGTATTTGAAAAGTAAAAGTGTCACTTTCCCTTCCTCTGTTTTAAAAAGAAGAATATGTACAGTTTGTAATTTTCAATTTAGAATGTGAAAGGAGATCAATTGTAAGATGTGTGTAAATTCAATAAAGGAATCGAAGTTGCGTCTTGATATACCTTGTTGCAATATTGTTGTTGGAGATAGATGAATGAAATACATTACTTTCCCAATTGCATTGTTATCTTGGAAATCACATAACTGTTAAATTCGAAATTTTGTTTTGGAAGAAAAAAAAAAAATGGATCTTTGAAATGAGTTGATAAAAGTTAGAAATCAACATTGCATATTGTATACATGTCTTTGTTGAATCAATTGGATGTCTTAGAAATGAAATGGATATGTTTTCCTTAATTGAAAATTGCATTAAATTGTAAATTCATGGAGAAGAGAACTTTGTTTTAAGTTCATAATTTTGGCATCTTCCTGTTAAACAAAATGAGCAGTTCGACTATATACTCAAAAATAAATTATGAAACTTGAAATTCATGTGCTTAGGAAGACTTGAGTGCGTGAATTCATCTAAAACAGTCAAGAATAAATCTCCAAAACTTCAAAGATTTCAATTCGGAGCTTGCATGGCCGTTTTTGTCAACTGTCAGAAAATTGAAAACTTGTATAAATTGATTAAATTGACTACTTAAAACATTTTAATGTTCCCTAAGTCGATCCTCCATGTCTGTTTGACATGTTGAGTGGAAGAAGAGTTCAAATTTTATCAAATTGCAAGTTGGAGGAAAAATTGCCAGTTTTAAAATTAAAGTCCCTGCAGATCGATTTCTTAAAATTGACCCTTAAAACTTTACAAAATTATAAAATTGATGAATGCTGTGCAAAGAGGACTCCAAGAGCTTTCCGGAAAGTCCTTGTTTGCCTAAAATGGAGTTTCCTATCAAAAGTTGTGGCCATTTGAAGTTTTACTTCAAAATGGTCATCCCAAACCAAAAATAAATTAGAAAAATTTAAATTTTGATTTTTGGAAAAATTTCCTAAAAGTTTCCGCGGCCCCGCCAACCTCTCATCCTATCAGAAGTTGCCACGTGGCACCTTGGAGGGGCATGCCCTTAATAAAAATTTAACTTTTTGAAAATTTTGTCTTGGGAAAATTTTCCCAATTTTCCCCGCAACCCCTCATCCCCGCACCAATCACGTGTTGACGCATGGCAAGGGGCCCATGGATTTAAAAATGAAAACTTAACTTTTTGCCCCTTTGAAAAAATTTCACTTTTTCCACCGCTGGCCCACGGCCAATCACAAAGTGCCACGTGGCCATTTGAGCAAGTGCGGAGGCATGGAGGAAAATTTTCCTTTGGAAAATTGAGACTTTGGTTTTGAGAAAAATTTCAAATTTTTCCCCACGACCCGCTCTCCCACATCAGTCACGTGATGACACGTGGCATTTGGAATTTTTTTCCCAATTTTCTCCCTATCCCCGCAGACCTCCAAGGGAAAATTTTTCCCAAAAACTCCGTCCGGCCATAAATCAACATTGCATATTGTATACATGTGTTTGTTGAATCAATTAGATGTCTTAGCAATGAAATGGATATGTTTTCCTTGATTGAAAATTGCATAATAAATTGTAAATTCATGGAGAAGAGAACTCTATTTTAAGTTCATAGATTTTGGCATCTTCCTTTTTAAACTCAAATGAGCAGTTTGACTTTATACTCAAAAATGGAATTACGAAACTTGAAATTCACACTTAGGAAGACTTGAGAAATCTAAATTCGCTTGTGGAGTCAAGAATGAATCTCCAAAACTCAAAGAGTTTCAATTGGAGCTTGCATAGTCGTTTTTCCCGCATGGCAACTATCGGAAAATTGAAAACTTGTATAAATTGATTAAATTGAGATACTTAAAACATTTTAAAAACTCCCTAAGTCAATCCTCCATGTCTGTTTGACATGTTGAGTGGAAGAAGAAGTGAAAATTTTATAAAATTGAACAAATATTACAAGTAGGAAAAATTGCCAGTTTTAAAATTAAAATCCGTGCAGATCGATTTCTTAAAATTGACCCTCAAAAATTTACAAAATTATAAAATTGATGAATTCTGTGCAAAGAGGACTCTGAGAGCTTTCCGGAAAGTCCTCGTTTGCCTAAAATGGAGTTTCCTAACAAAAGTTGTGGCCATTTGAAGTTTTACTTCAAAATGGCCATCCCAAACCAAAAATAAATTAATTCAACCTTAGAAAAATTTAAATTTTGATTTTTGGAAAAATTTCCTAAAAATTTCCACGGCTCCGCCAACCTCTCATCCTATCAGAAGTTGCCATGTGGCACCTGTTATCCAAAATGTGCCCCAGCTCATTTTTTGTGGCTAACTCCTTGTGTTCTTGCCTCTCTTGTGCCTCAGTCCACATTTTTTGATTTTAAGGCACTCAAGGCTTTCTGGAAATGGCACCATTGGATAGAGCTCTCTCTCAGCTTTCTAGAAAGGTAAAGTTTGCCTCTTAACTCCTTATTTTTTCAAGTTATGGCTCGGCAGGGTTTTTGTGGAAAATTTTCCCATTTGAGACCCACAGCCAATAGGAAGCTGCCACGTGGCATCCGACCAGCGGAGTGCGGGGAATTTTTGAAAAAATTTCCAAAGACAAAAAAGAGGTAAAATTTGAAATTTTTTCCCGCCGATCCGTTTTTGGGCCGTTTTTGCCCTAAATCTTCAAACGATCATATTTTTTGATCCAGAGCTCAGATTTTCACGTTCTTTATATCATTGGAAAGCTGTTAAAATTATCTACATGATTCCATGGTCAATTTCTAATTTTGGTTCAGTTTGGAGAGAGAAAATTCAAAAATGGTTCTGGTACGTGTCCATGGCCAGAAATGACATTTCAACAACCAAATTTAATACAGAATGGGTCGCATTCTTCTCCAATATGGTCAAAAATGATAGGGTATGGGTTTGTAAGGTCCTCCATGCTGTTTTAATGCATTTTCCATCAATGAGGAATGGGCTCCCACATGTTTTTTCACATTTTCTCTCTCCTGGGCTCGACCCATGCACTATAAAAGCTAGATTTGGCTCATTTCTTCATGGTTGAACACTTTTTGGCATTGAAAACTTCTTATTTCACCTCCAGCAAGTGATAGTTGTAAGAATCAGACCTTTTTCATAGTTTGTAACAGGTTTATACCTCTTTGATGGTGGAATGCAAGAGATTTTTACATGGAATTGACAGTGCAAACTCTGTGAATGCTTTCAGTCCTCTGTTTGTATTGTTTTACTTCATTTTAAGACCTCTAATTACATCTATCAGCTTGTGTATGTTTTCCCTTGTTGCATTTCATGAATTTGTGTCTATTTACATGGCAAAAAATGTTTCACCACTCCTTTTGGTGCATCACCATCTTTAGTTTAGTTTCATTTTTGCATTTTTATCCCTGTCTCCTTGCAATCTAGGGTAGAATTAGGATTAGAACCTCTGTAGTTGTGCAAAATATAGATCTAAATCAGAGGAGTTTGAGGAACCAGCCTCTATTCTGGAGATTCCTCTCTCATTTTCACAAGTCCCACACTTGGAGAGAGGTTTCCATGTTGTGCAATCACACTGGATGCTCTAAACATCATTTAGAACCTTGATTTGCATCCAGGGGTGCTGCTGATTTGCAACAACAGTTTTGGCACGCCCGGTGGGACCTTAGAGGTCTCATTTTTATTGCAGCAAAGTTGATGTGCATCTGCTGCAATTTTCTTGCTTGAAAAGAGCTATAATTTGCATATCTGGCGACTCCAAAGGGGAAGAATCAACTGGTTTCAGCAGTGCAGGCCTGAAAACTCATGAGAAGAATCACTACAAGGTCAAGAGCTGGAGAAGAAGAGGTGTTGTTTGAATATCTGCAGTTATCTCCAAGAGTAAGGCAAAGTGGAAGAAGGATTCAAAGGTCTCCATCTCCACCAAACAGAACTCTCTCAACTCCTCCACCTGGTAGGCCTTTCATTCAGTCAACAAGGGTTTTAAGACCAATTAGAATGGCGCAAAACAACCCCTATGTCAACTTCACAGGCAGCAGCCCACTTGCCCTCAATGCACAACATCCAATTCCTATTGCAGCCTTGAAGAACATTCCATACTTCACTGGAGAAAATCAGACTACTCCAGGTGATCATGTTAAGGATATTGCTAACCTTTGTGCAATTCATGAAATCAATGAGATGCAAGTGGCTGTCAAGTTGCTGGCATCTTCATTCAAGGGGAAAGCATTGCAATGGTTTAGAAGCCTTGGAGCTGGTTCTATCACAAATTGGAATCAGCTGTGTATAGCACTTCATGAGCAATTTGGAGAGAAGGGAGACAACTTGTCTCTTTTGGAGCAGCTGACAACCATCAAGAGAGCTCCCAATGAACAGCTGACTGATTTCAACTTCAGATTTCAAAAGACTTGGGAGAGAATTCCAGTGGCAGTTAGGCCAACAGCAGAAGGTGCTTTTCTCTATTATCTCAAAGCTCTAAATTCTGATATTTCTATGTTGATTCAGTCCATGGGAGGCATAACTATCCCTATGGCTTATAGCATTGCCATTAGGGCTGAAAATTGTTTGATCCAAGCTGGCAAACTAGCCCCTAGACCTCCCATGCCATTGTTTCCAAGTTTAGAGAGTCCAAATACCAATCAAGCACCTAATTTGGCTCCTTCTCCCACTCCTAGAAATCAGAGTTCAAATGAAGCTTCTACTTCATCTCCAAGTGCCCCAAATGAGCTTCAAGAAGTCATGAAGCAATTGCAAAACCTAGGCAATGAGCTGGTTACTCTCAAAAGGCAACAAGCCCAAGGTTTTAGACCTTCTTACCAGCCCCAAGCTCAGCCTAACAGGCAGCCATACCAACCACAAAGACCTCCTAATCCAGCTGCAAATGTAAATCAAACAAGGCCTCCTGCCAATAGACCATTTCAGCCCTATAATCCTAATGCCATATCTGCCTCTAAGGCATTGGTGCCAACACAAAACAACATTGCTCAAGAGTATGATTGGTGTTTTCCATGCAATGAACCTCATAACCAATCTATGTGCTTCAATGGTGCTTTGAATCAAGCATTAATGGTGACAACTACTGGTGTGGAGGGTGAAGGCAGTCAAGGAAACAACCAACAACAAGAAACATTCCAACAGCAATCAGCCCCAAATGACACCACATTGGTAAACTGGCAAGCAGAAGATTTTTGTGGCATGAATCAAGCAGTTTCTCAAGGTGTTGCAGCCAACACAAGGTCAAAAAGAAGGAATTTGGGTGAAGAACAGCCATTAGCTCCAACCAATCCACAACCTTCCATGGCTCCACAAATGGTTGGCAAGCAAAATCCAATTTCAAATGCACAAGGGCAGCCAAGAACAGCTCCTAGACCAACTCAAATACCAGTTATTGCTGCCCACGTGCAAGGAGTGAATGTACAAGCAAAGGGACAGCAAAGAGATCCTTCATCACCATTCAGTATCATTGATCAGATGAAGAAGACAAATGTTAATATATCAATGTGGGAATCCCTATCTATCCCAGGCCAAAGAGACTTGTTACAAGCTGCCATGAAGGACTGGCCAACTTCGAATCAGCAAGTTCAGATGCAAGAGAAAGTGCTCACAAATGCTGCCCAGCCTGAGGGAAATCATGGAGGACAGCAAGGTAAAATGTTGAAGCCCCCTCCTTTCTATGTTTCATTAATCATTGGAAATCAGTTAGTGCACAATTGCATGATAGATTCCGGGGCAAGTAGCTCAGTGATGCCTAAACAAATAGCTGATCAGCTAGGGCTCCAGTATGAAACCATATCCAAAGGGGTAGTGCAGCTGGATGGGACAGCAGTAACAACAGTTGGGGTGATTAGAAACTTGAGTCTTACCTTGCATGCATGTCCAAATGTTGTTGTTTTACAAGATGTATCAGTCATAGACCTTCCACCACTCTTTGCCCTATGCTTGTCAAGGGACTTCACAGCCAAGATTGGGGGATATTTGTCTGCTGATTGGTCACACATGCTGTTCAGAACGAGGTATGGAACTAAGGCTACAATCAGGTCTGAACCTATTGCAAACTTCCACATTGAGCCTTACACTCCAAGTCAGATCAATGCCAATTGTTCAGCATTTGATCAAGAAGACCACCCAAGCACCGATGAAGCTGACACCAAGGTTGGAAGCATCCCGGATCTAACTCTTGATGAATGGGAAAACAAGGTACATGCTTTTGATCCTTATCAAGAAGTGGAAGAATCTGAGCTAGGGGTCTATTGCATACACGAAGAAAATCAGCCTATTCCTAGCATCACCAAGCCAAACCATGAAGATGACAATGAGGTATGGCAGCTATTTTTTGATGGATCAAGGAGTAGACAAGGTGCAGGAGGTGGAGCCATGCTTGTTTCACCTCAAGGAGTAAAGTACTATTCAGCTTTTAGATTTCAGTTTGCATGCTCCAATAACACTGCTGAATATGAAGCCTTGGTGCAAGGGATGCATTGGGCAATCAAGAAGAAAATAAAGAACTTGCAAGTCTTTGGTGACAGTGAATTGATTGTAAATCAGGTCAAGGGACAACATGCTGCCAAGAATGATCTACTCAGGTGCTACAAGAACAGGGTGTGGGACCTCATGGAAGATTTTGAGGGTTTTGGCATCAAATCCATTCCTAGGAAAGAGAATCAAGCTGCTGACAGGCTTGCAGCAGTAGGGGCAGCCTTTGACATTGTGGAAAGCATTCAAAAAGACAAGGTACAACCAAACATCCATGTGATTGTGAGGCCTTCAGTGCCAGATAACAATGTCAGTTGGCAAGTGTTTGAGAATGACCAGCAAATCATCCATTTCTTGCAAGAAGAAGCTGAGTTCTCAGCTAAGAATCAAGAAAAATTGGAACAGCAGTATGGTGACCAAGTGGTACAGCTGAGAACTAACAAGCTGCCCAAGGGACTTATCACTTTGGAGTCCATTTTTAATCCCAATGATCAGTTTAGAAAGGAGAAAGCAAACATTCAGGTCAAGAGAGAGGATTCAGTATCCATCTTGGTAGAAGAGAACAAACCATTGCAAATTGGAAAGATGACAACTGAACAAGAAAGGTATGAATTCATGCAGCTGTGTCAAGAATTCCCAGATGTGTTTGCTTGGAGCTACGAAGATTTGAAAGGTTTCAATCCCAACTTAGCTCAGCATACCATTGAATTGGATCCAAATACTAAGCCTGTCAGGCAGAAACAAAGACCAGTCAATCCACACATGGAGCCTCTCATGAGGAAAGAATTGGACAAGCTGATTGAGTCAAGAATCATATTCCCAATCAAGCATTCTAGTTGGGTTGCCAACTTGGTTCCAGTCAGAAAGAAGAGTGGGGAGATCAGATTGTGTGTTGATTTCAGAGACTTAAATAGAGCATCTCTCAAGGACCATTACCCACTCCCTTCCATGGAGCAAATCTTGCAAGTTGTGGCTGGCTCCGAGAGGTTTTCACTACTTGATGGCTACTCAGGCTACAATCAGATTATGGTGAAGGAAGAAGACCAGTTCAAGACAGCCTTCACAACCAAATGGGGAACTTTTGCATACAGGAAAATGCCATTTGGGTTGTCCAACGCTGGTGCTACCTTCCAAAGGGCAATGGACATGGCATTCAAAGGTTTGATTAACAACGTGGTGCTGATTTACCTTGATGATATCACTGTTTTTTCCAAAAATGCAGCAGACCACCTCTCTCATTTGAGACAAGTTTTCACGAGGTGCAGGAGATTTGGAGTGTCTTTAAATCCTAGAAAGTGTATCTTTCTTGCACATGAAGGAAAGCTCCTTGGCCATATTGTCTCCAAAGAAGGATTAGCAATTGATCCAGAGAGGGTTGAAGCCATAAGAGCACTACCATTGCCAAGCCACAAGAAAGCCCTTCAGAGTTTCTTGGGGAGGATAAACTTTGTTCGGAGGTTTGTCCCAGATTTTGCAGCCCTTGTCAAGCCCATCACCAAAATGTTAAAGAAGAGCATGGCTTTCAAGTGGACAGCAGAAGGCAAGGAGAGTTTTGAAGCAATCAAAGAAGCCATTTCTCAAGCACCAACTCTCATCAACCCAGACTTCTCCAAGGATTTCATCCTCTATGCATTTGGAGGTAATGACACTATTTCTGCCATTTTGGTACAGCAGAACAAGGATAATGATGAGCAGCCAATTGCCTTCTTCAGCCAGAGCCTAGATGACTATGAGGTGAAGTACTCTTTTATTGAGAAGCATGTGCTGGCAGTAATCAGAAGCTTGAAGAAATTCAAGCATTTAGTCTCGAACAACAAGGTCCAGTTGCTGGTCTCACATGCTGGGGTTAAGGACTTCCTCCTCAACAAAGATTTGAATGAGAAAAGGGCAGGTTGGATCACCCGTGTCATGGAGTATGACATTGAGATCAAGATCACCAAGCTGGTAAGAGGAAAAGGATTGTGTGAGCAGCTGGTTTTGGGGAAGCAAAAAGAAGTATGCAATGAAGAAGAGGCTGTTTTGACAGTTCAAGACAGCCATGAGCCAAGTGGCAATCAAGAAGAAGACAATGCTGCCCCCACTCCTTGCTGGACCCAAGGTATAATACACTTCCTAAGCACAGGCCTATGGCCCCCGGAGATGAACAAGACCCAAAGAAGACACTTCAGATTGCAGGCTTGTCCCATATGCCATTGTTGATGGAGTTTTGTTCAAGAAAGATGTGAATGGAGTGCTGCTGAGATGCATTAGCACAAATCAGATTCATAGGGTGTTGGAAGAGTTCCATGGTGGACCAGCTGGTGGTCATTTTGCACCAAGAGTGACAGCTCTAAAAATCATGAAGGCTGGTTATTATTGGCCTAAAATTTTCAGTGATTGCTATGCATGGATTAAGAGGTGTAAGAATTGTGCATTCTTCACAGGAAAAGAGAGACTTGCTGCCCTTCCATTGCATCCAATCTCAGTTGACCAGCCATTCATGCAATGGGGTTTGGACTTCATTGGAGTCATTAATCCCAATTCAAGTCAAGGGCACAAATGGATTTTGACAGCCACGGACTACTTCACCAAGTGGACTGAAGCAGTAGCACTCAAAGAAGCAAATGAGTCCAGCATCTTAGACTTTTATGAGGGGATAGCAACCAGATTTGGTATACCTGCTACAATAATCTCAGATAATGCATTGGCATTCATTGGATCCAAGGTGACTGAGTGGGCTGTCAAGAACGGGATCTACCTAAGCACTTCATCAAACTATTACCCTCAAGGTAATGGCCAGGCCGAGTCTACAAACAAGAACTTGTTGAGGATCATTAGGAGGACTCTTGATGAGAATCAGAGGTCTTGGCATACCAAACTGAAATCAGCCTTATGGGCTGATAGGATAACTCCCAAGAGATCCACAGGTAACTCTCCATTCAAACTTGTCTATGGAAGAGAGGCAATCTTGCCCATGTCACTTGAGTTGCCAACATTGGAACTCATGAAGCAATTAGAGTTGCTAGAGTTTGAGCCCATGGAGGTGAGATATGCAGAGTTGATGGAGCTGCAGGAGGTCAGAAATCAGGCATCCCAAGCAATGGAAAAGGATCAAGCTTTGATCAAAAAGACCTTTGATAGGAAGGCCAAGGATAGATCTTTTCAGGTTGGAGATCTAGTGTTGAAATGGGATGTGGATAGAGCAAAACCGGGAAGGCATTCAAAATTTGATGCCATTTGGAGTGGCCCATACATGGTCACGAAGTGCAAGAACAACAATGCTTTCCAATTGGCCTCATTGGATGGTGAAGAACTGCAGATTCCAGTCAATGGAATCTATCTCAAGCATTGCTTCTAGAGGGAAATTTACCACCTTGTAAATATTAGATTAGATTTTCATTCCTCCAAGTGCTTTGCACATTGTTTTGTTGTAGGTTAGTTTTGCTTTCCCTAAGTGCTTTGGCACAGCTTGCTGTCCCTGGAGATGTTTTGCAGTCCTTGCTTCCATCATGTGATATTCCATCTTCCTCCTTGCACATTCTAAGTCAGTTGGGGTTCTAAACAGAATATTTGATGACTCCATGCCCAATGGACTGCTTCAGGCAACTGGTACTTTCATCTAGCAGGCAGATGACCCCTCTGAGTCGCCAAAATTGTTATCCCAACTCATTTTTGTGGCTAACTCCTTGTGTTCTTGCCTTTCTTGTGCCTCAATCTACATTTTTTGATTTTCAGGCACTCAAGGCTTTCTGGAAATGGCACCATCAGATAGAGCTCTCTCTCAGCTTTCCAGAAAGGTAAAGTTTGCCTCCTAACTCCTTATATTTTTCAAGTTATGGCTCGGCGGAGTTTTTGTGGAAAATTTTCCCAGGCCCGCAGCCAATGAAGGCCCAGAGGAGTTCGGGGGTCAGCCAATAGGAAGCTGCCACGTGGTCATCTTTCAAAGACCAGTGGAGCGTGAATCAGAGCTTGGGCATCCGATTTTTGAAAAAATTTCCAAAGACAAAAAAGAGGTAAAATTTGAAATTTTTTCCCGCCGATCCGTTTTTGGGCCGTTTTTGCCCTAAATCTTCAAATGATCATATCTTTTGATCCAGAGCTCAGATTTTCACGTTCTTTATATCATTGGAAAGATGTTAAAATTATCTACATGATTCCATGGTCAATTTCTAATTTTGGTTCAGTTTGGAGAGAGAAAATTCAAAAATGGTTCTGGTACGTGTCCATGGCCAGAAATGACATTTCAACAACCAAATTTAATACAAAATGGGTCGCATTCTTCTCCAATATGGTCAAAAATGATAGGGTATGGGTTTGTAAGGTCCTCCATGCTGTTTTAATGCATTTTCCATCAATGAGGAATGGCTCCCACATTTTTTACGTTTTCTCTCTCCTGGGCTCGACCCATGCACTGTAAAAGCCAGATTTGGCTCATTTCTTCATGGTTGAACACTTTTTGGCATTGCAAACTTCTTCTTTCACCTCCAGCAAGTGATAGTTGTAAGAATCAGACCTTTTTCACAGTTTGTAACAGGTTTATACCTCTTTGATGGTGGAATGCAAGAGATTTTTACATGGAATTGACAGTGCAAACTCTGTGAATGCTTTCAGTCCTCTGTTTGTA
>JAHRHJ020002085.1:275000-277500 GCA_019776745.2 Taxus chinensis | reverse complement strand
ACTTCCATTCACATTAGTTCATTACTGTACTGCTTTCACATATGAAAACATTCAACCAGTTTGTATATGAACAAGACAGACAAGCCACAAGAAAGATCGCTGTTTTAAATCAAGAAATAGAAACACAGCAAAACTCCTGTACAGCAACTATCACATCAACAATCCATATATCAACCTTAAGCCCAATACTAGTTCCTTTTAAACACAGTAAGGCTTTCGAACCAAGTTCGAAATCAGGAACCTCTAGCATATCGCTGTCAACAACAGACTTATTTACATTAAGCAATTGATGCTTCTATAAGACCATACAGAGATTACCTTACAAATGCCGTAATATACACTACCGCATCCTATTAGGAAATCAGAAAGGAACATATCATCCTGTATATACATCTGTGCTAAATCGGAGTTGGTCAAAAAGTACTCACGATTCACTTATACAGAGTCACGTTACTTGATACAGACCATTACTCAGACAAAATGTCCAATATCAAACAACAGTATATCAAGTCAAGTTTCAACTGAGACAATAGAAGATACAGGTTAACTTCCACAATTCTCTAAACCCGAACAACAGTGGATTGACAAATGATTGCCAATGTTTCCCTCTGGACAAGTAAATAGTGTACATAATAAAACTCAGGAAGAACTTTTTAATTTACCGATTTCAAATCAAGAAACCCGACTAAGTCTTGCCAATTTTTCGCACAAGATTGCAAGGAATGAACATAAAATTACACCCAAGAATCTGTACAACAAAATCCATGCAATACAAAAGTAATTCCAGAAAATAACAGAGGCCTTAGTACGTGTTATTCCTTCAAGTCCCAGGTTCATCAATCACCAACTATTTAATATATTCAACTTGAACAACGGCTCAATTACAAATATAAATCATTCAATCGACTCCTCAGAGTCGTGCAGATTACAACCATTATAAATCCATATATTCACACTGTATACTGTTAACGGGTTTATACCCATAACCGCTGAACCCAACAACAGCGTAAGATGAAATTAGTTGATGAATCCTTCTATGCCAACTATGGCAATCATTCAGAATAAAACAAGTGTAAGCAAATCGAATACCCATTTCAAGGCAAGGAAATCAACTGAGCCTCTTCAAAACTCTCGAACAGCTTACACAAAGAAATGCAAATGCATACCCAGGAAATCTATATCCATTAATCATTACAAATAGCAGTGAACAAAAGACCTGTTACCTCTACAAGGCTTCCACGAAAACAAATAACAAAACTCAAGGATGAATCTATATTCTCAGCAGTGGATAGTAATATACGACTCGATCAAGGACTCCACTGAGTCGTTCAAATAAATCATAGATATATCAATAATGTATACAGTCAACAAATAATCCCGTTACCACAATAACAAGAAAGAACAACTTCCACTGGGTCGTATAGACTACGGTAACACAACAGTTACCTATTTCCAAACAAATTAAAGACAAGACGAAACCCAAAAAGCATCATTAGCCACTGTCACCCAAAAACCACGACAGAGTTTCCAAAGGATCAATAAAACTGATCCATCATACGATATCCATCAGTATCCCTTCATACAGTTCCCACAACAAGAACGGCGACCACAAATCAACAACATAACAGTGGTCTATATCCAACACAGGTATATTCTATGGGCTCACGCCGAACAGGCCGAGCATTCATACTCATTTAAAAATAAATATCTCACATATTTAAGCCAGAATGAATACTCAAGAAATAGAGCCACAATTCGATTTTTAATAAACACCCATCAAGAGGAAATTGAAAAATCGAACCAGAGGAGATACAGTACCAAAAATCAAACAAGACCTCCATAGAAAATTATCTATTTACTCATAACATTTGAACAGAGTTGTTCTAATGAAATCACTTGAAAAACAGCAAGATATTTAAAGGTTAGGGCCTAACATGCCTGGATTTTTAATCAAATTTCCGAAGCAGACCACTGGAAGAGCTCAAACTTCCTTTTCTTCTTCCAAGTTAAAGCGACCAACAAAATTTCGCTATCTCCATCACATATATATCCTCCATGACAGAGAAAAGAGCTGGATAAGTTCATACTTGCCATGCAACACAAAGAGGACTGGTGCGAAGAACCAGTAAACAAGCAGAGAGAAATCCGAAAATTGCGACAAGCCAAACAACCCCACAAACTTCCCGTTTGCATGCCTTCTCGCGAGTTCCGAGCTCGTCTACCGAGAATATTGAATGCCATTAAACCAACTTTCCCGCTAAGACTCCACTTCCACCGACCGCCAGAGTTGGCGACAGTCCAACGAAAACTCAAGTTCATTTCCAAACTTAGCGACCTGCCACGTCAGAACAGGTTAGCTGCTGCTTAAACCTCCGCCATGACCTGTCCCTCATCCTTATCCATGCATTAAATGTCATAGAAAACGCCGCCCATGGTTCGCACCCCCTTCCATAGGCCCCTTTCCATTCTCCTCATTAGTTAGGTTAGTATCTTAGGTTAG
>JAHRHJ020002085.1:0-247500 GCA_019776745.2 Taxus chinensis | reverse complement strand
CTCTCATTTTACAAGTCCCACACTTGTAGAGAGGTTTCAATGTTGTGAAATCGCACTGGATGCTTCGAATGATCAACCTAGAAGCCTTATCTACATCCAGGGGTGCTGTGAGTCTGCAACAATAGGTAGGTGAGGATGGAGTCATCATCCTGGCACTCAACAAAATTAATTGAAGGTGAATCCTCTTCGATCATGTCTAGATATAGAAGGGGAAGAGAAGATGGGTCCTCATTATTGCGTTGATAAGTTAGAGGACCTAGGGAGATAGCATTTATGAAAAAAAAAAGTTAGGAGGGATAGATTCAGGGTCTATCGACTCTGTGGGTGATGATGGAAAAATGGGTGATGATGGTTTGGTAGGGGTGACGTCGTCATATTCCTAGGATACAACTGACACGAGGTTTCTCTGGTGTAAGTGGTTTCAGGAAAATCCGAGACCACTGACGATCATTGTGTTTGCAGGTAGTCACGGGAATGAGTCATATGTCGGCCTTGTTCATAAAGATCAAAACCAAAGCCTTTCCAAGCACAGCGAGTCAAAAAGGTGAGGGCGAAATGATAGATTTGTCAGAGTATTGAAAATCAGATTGGAAGGGAACCATAGCAAGAGGAGGTTCAGGGGTAACGGAGGATGTGTCAACACTCCCATACGTTAGGTTGGTGCGGCAATGGGGTGGTCCGTAGGAGATCACCTCCCCCACACGACGGTTGTAGGTAGGATGCGCATGTAACTGTTCCGTACTCCTGTGGGGTATGGAAAGGTGCTAACGTTGTATAGGTAGTATTCCCCCAGCGTAAGGCGTTGAAAAACCTCTACCAAGGGATCTGAAGTTGGGATGTTGTCTGCGGGGAAGGAAGTTGGTATTCGTGGTGGTGGGTTCATTGGTCAAAGGTGTGGGTGTGGTTAAGGTGGATGGTTGAGGCATGGTTGAAGTAGATGGTTAGGCTGGATCAATGGGTGCCTTGACTGGTACAAGAACATCATTAGGGCGATATAACATATTGCAAGTTTTGAAGGGGGAAGCGTCAGCTTTTACGGTGTATGACTTCCCCTCATACTCAAATTTGATGCATCTATGTAAGGTGGAGGGAACACATCCCATAGCCCGGATCCAAGGGCGGCCTAACAATATGTTGTATTGGAATTCTCCCTCAAGGACATAGAAGAGTTCGGGTAAGGTACGTGGCCCTACACGAATGTTAAGGATCACGGTGCCTAAGGTAGAAGTAATAGCATCATTGAATGAACGCAACATGGTGGGGTTGGCACACATGCAGCTAGGAGGGATATTCATCTGTTGGAAGGCTTTGGAAGAGATGATGTTTAGGCTAGTACCCCCATCGATCATAACACGACATACCCGGATGTCCCAGACGTAAGCCGAGATGAAAAGAGCGGGATCAGGATCTTCTGCACCAAAGACGACAATTTCTTCTTCAAAAAAACTAATAGCAGTGGCTTGCTACATAGGACAGAAGTGGTTTTGGAGGTAGGTTGTTTGGTGAGAGAAGCGACGTGGTTGGGTGTTAAAATGGAGGTGACGGGAAAGGTTTCGTTAGGTAGGACCTCTATCCCTTGAAGGATCTCAATTAGAGCTTGTCGATGCGATTCAGATGTTTGAATGAGATCATAGAGTGTCATTTTGACAGGAGATTGGTGAAGTTGTTTGATCATGGTGCGATGGGAAACTCCATCAGAGATGGGATAGGAAGGTCCACGAATGACCACTTTAGGTGGTGGTGCGATCAGGATGGCAGAAGGAGAAAGAGAGGCCGCAGGTGTGCTTTCTTTAGCTTTTCCATTGTTTTTCTGACCTCGAGTAGCAATGTTAATCATGTTGATCTCATGAATACGAGAGGAGGAAGATGGTGGGGATAATTCATTGTTCTCGAGAGGTGGGGTTGCAATGATGATAGATTTTGGTGAGGCGGGGACAGGTGGTATAGGAGAAGGGATCGAAGCTAAGGGCTTCTCTCTCCGTAAATTGTCTTTCTTAGGTTGTCTATCCGAGATAGGTGACTGGTGAAGGATGGATTTCAAAGCTTTGCATCCTTCTACATCGTGTCCTGGTGTGTGATGGTAAGCACATATTTTAGATTGATCATAACCTATAGGTCGAGGTTTAGATGGATCATAGAGTCTGAGTGGGGATAGGGAAATGGTCGCATCCCCTACCAACATATCAAGGATCTTGGAGTAAGATCCCTTTGAGCGGTCAAATTCAGATGAAGATGAGGCTGTTGATTGAGTGGGTGAGATTTTTGATTGTTTTGGTAATGATTGGGTATGAGTGGTTCGTACGGGTGGTGATTTAGGTAAGGGATTTTGATGATTGGTTTTAACTAGGCATGGTTTCCTCTGCGCAGAAGTTATGTTTAGTTGGTTAGATGATGAGGCCCCAGCTGACGTGGTGGCAGGAAACAACCACGGGGAGAGAGGAGCGACAGCAAACAAGTCCTTCGATGATCGAGTTTGCTTAGGGTTGGTAGGTAGGTGAGATACTTGGGGTGACGGTGTTGAGACGCCCGTGAGTGTCTGTAGGGGTGCAAAAGGTATAGGTCATGTTAAAGAAGATGTGGGAGGCATGGTGTATTGAGGCAAGGTGGAGGGGTGAGGCCCTAATATAGAAGGTAGGTGTGATGGTGAAGGCTGAAGCCGTGCCTGCTGTATTGGTGTGACCAGGGGTGAGGGTTTTAGTTGTGGCAGAGGCATAGATTGCACTCGAGGAGATTGGGTTTGTCTCCTAGATGGATTGACAGCATTATTTTTGGATAAATCTAACTATTTAGGTGGGTGTGTCAGGATGGGAATTGGTGATGTCCCAAGCGTAAGGGAAGGTTCGGTTAGGTTGATAGAGGTGGCGGAGGGATTCGATAGAGATGAGGGGGGTGAAGGTGAGGACATAGGCATTTTGAGCTTTTGTAAACACCTCAGGTATATGGTAGAGGTGTCTGGATTAGTCATCTGCATTTGAGTAGAGCATGGTGTACTCAAACGCTCCCATAAGACTCGTCTATCTTCTGGGGGATGACAATCTTCACGTGTGAACAGGAACTTTGGTATGGAAGAGAGGTGGGTTGTGATTCCAGTCCACTGTGGGTGTGATACAGGGGTAAATGAGGCACTGTATCAATGGGTGTTAAGAGGTCAACCGGTCGCTGGAAAGATTTAGGTGATGAAAAACTAATAGGTAGGAGGGCATGTTCAAGGGGATCCGTCATGATTAAGGAGTTTGGTGATGTAGGCTCAAGGGGTTTCTCCTCTAAGGATGACAGAAAAAGTGGCAAGCCTTCTTCTTTTGCAGCAAGAGTGGTGGAAGGAGATGTTTGGGAAATAGATAAGTTAGATAACATCTGCTCACAATCTTGCAGGGATGTGGTGTAAGAAGGTTCATTTGTGAGAAGAGAACTCTGGGCGGTTAATTCCTTTATGGGTAAAGGAATAGTGGGACTATCCTCTTGTCCTGATGAAGGAGAAGGGGGCAAGCATCCCTGCATTGGTGAAGAAGCTTGATTCAGAATTTCCTCAATGGAAGCCTTGGGTTGGGAGTTGAAAATCACATGGATCTCATGCACACTCTTCTCCTTGGCTGAGGTGTCTTGGTTTGTGTTACTGTTAGATGCATGGTTTGGAAATGGTTTGTTGAAGATTTTTAAATTTCGATTAGCGGGGGCATTAGGATTATCGAGAGTTATATCCCCTGCATCAACCATTTCCTGCACTATGTTTTTCAACATCTTGCAGTTTTTGTGACTGTGTCCCTTCACGCAATGGAAGTTACAAAAGTCATTTTCTTTATACCAAGAAGGTATAGCGCGGGTGGAATCAAACCCGGAGTGAGGTTTAATAGGAGGCAAGGTGATAGCTCCTACTTTAAGCAATTTGTCTAAGATCACACCATAAGTTTCTCCCAAGGGAGTGTAGTTGATGGGCTCGGCTTTATACTTATAGGTGGCTTTCGGCTGGGTATTAGACAGTGCTTGAGATTTGACCATCACTGCCTGTATGGAACCCTTTGATTTCAAAGCAGCCGATGCGTGAGGAGTTGGTGGTGTTGGGTTTGGTGGTAGATTCTTGGGTCCAAAATTTGAGCTTTTGTTGCGTAACCTCAATTTCTCCTCCTCTAAGGCTCGAATCTCTAGTTTCCGAGCCATAGTAAAGGCCTCATCAAAGGTGTGGAAATTTTGAATTTGGAGGGTGGGAGAAATGTGTTTAGCACAGGCCCGCGTAAAGAGTTTGATGAGCTCGGCCTGAGGTAAGGCGTAAGTAAGTTGGTTGATGAGGCCCCGCCATCGTCCAACGAAATCTGCGATAGACTCGTCTTCAAATTTTCGGATGGCATAGAGGTCGGTAATGGATACTTTCTTGGCAATATTGATGGAGAAGTGATCTAAGAAAGATTGGGCTAACTGGTTAAAGGAGAAGATTGAGTGCTGGGCTAAAGCACTATACCACTCCAAGGCAGGTCCTGATAAGGACATGGGAAAGGTACGGAGTAGTAAGGCATCATCATGAGCAATCAGATAGCAGGCATGTCTGAATGATCGCAAGTGTTGTTGAGGGTCCTCCTTACTATTAAAGTGAGTAAATTTCGGTAATTCCCATTGAGGAGGATATGTATGAAGGGGGACAGAAGGATGAATAGGCTCCCAAAAAACTTGCTCGTATGTCAGGGTGTTACGACTTCCTGAAACAGAAGCCTCAATATTTTGCATCTTGTCCATCATCTGTTTGATTAAATCATTGGTTGGGTTAGATGATGGTGTTGTCATTGTAAACAGAGGAGGATTGGTCCAAGAGCCACTACTAGACAATGGTGGGATTGAATGTTGATAAGATAATGGTGATGAATGTGTTGGGCAGCCGAATAAGGGTGTCCTATATAAGAGGTTGAGGCCACCGGATGAATTTGTGGAAATGAAAAGGTGGGTGGAGCTTGTGAGGGAAAGCTCGTGTGTATAGGTGGTAGAGAGAAAGTTATAAAAGAGACAGTCTGTGAGAGAGATGAGGTAGGGTCAGTGGACGGTAGTGATATGTGGGGCCCCTGATTAACGAAAGGAAATCCAATTGGTGCAGTATGAACCACCGAAGCCACTGAGCTGGGAGACGGGGCTAAGGATGAAGATGGTGAGGTAGAGTTATTAGGTGGGGAAGGGGCTAAGTGAGTGGCGATACTAATAGGCATACCAATGAGGAGCTGACCATCAAGTGTACGGTCAGGGGTATGAGACAAATAATATTGTACGGTGCTAGGATTAGCATCCAAAAATTTGGCAAATTCCTTATCTCCTACAGGGATCTTGGGAAAATTACTGGTATCCGTAGGATTCCCCATAGGATGTGAAGGGGGTGACTCAGGCAAAGGCACGGAACAGGCATGTGAAACCATGGCTACAACTTGTTTCAGGTGATAACAACCATGGACAAGAGGACACAGTAGGGATTTAATCAATCTGGAACAGAAACAACAACAAAATGTTGGAATTGATAGGTTGCTGGTTTGTCAAGAACTGTAAACACAGTAACCGATATCGGTCAGATAACCGATGTCGGTCAGAATGTAGCCAGACGTCGGTCAGTTAACCGATGTCGGTAGTATAGGACCAGTGTCAGTCACTGTGAAAGTAAAGAGAAGATGTAAGAAGCTGCTGGTTTGGGGATAACAATGCTTATTATACCTACCAAACTGTCTGAAGTGATCACTAAAACAGTGTATGACAGAGAAACAGAACTTAAAAAAAAGCAAGATGCACAAGCAAATCAAGAGACTAACCCTAGGATTATTTTTAATCACTTTGGGCTTATGCCTTAGACGCCAGATGATGTCAATCCTAAACAAAAGACCTAAGGGAGATGTCAAGTTTGTTTTGGCTCATAAGGCTACCTCAATCGGGCGGAGGAATACCGCGGGAAGGGGGGATGTTTGAGCTGTTGTGTTGATTATGATGTGATTTGGTATGTGTTGTGCAGTGAGAGTAAGATTAATTTCTCATCAATACCATGGATATCACCCCCATGTGTATGACCTGTTACTTAATCTACGTTCACTAGAATTAAAAACAACAAGCAAGAATGTGATGCACGTGTTTTAAACCCAAATCGAAAATGATATTCGATGAAGCAAAGAAGATGACTTTCACTAATGCAAAGATGTGAAAGAAAGACAAATTCTTTTACCAAAATGTCAAAATATTTTGTGAATATTTAGAAGAAAGAAACAGCAAGTGTGCTCCCTATATGAAAGCAAGCAAGAAAGAAAGAAACCCGAAAAGGGTCCCACCGGGTGTGCCAAAATGTTTCGCACAGAATTTCGTTCCAGGAATAGAGTTGCTTCTATCCTTTCATTCTCTTGAGAAACAGATAAGGGTTAGGGCTAGGAGGAATACCTATTGAGTGTTGGGAAGGTGTGCGCGTACCGTAGAGAGATCAGATCGATTGTGAAGAACTCCTTTTTGTCTAGGAAGGACTACCTGTAAGTAAGAATACAAGACCACCAAATATTAGTTAGACAATAAATGAGGGAACTGCCTTAGGCCCAGGAAATATTAGAATTCCTTTCGAAGGTGGTCAGTTCCCCTTTTAATATGAATTAATGCAAATGATAACAAAGAACTACAAGAGACTACTTACTAGTTCCTGATGAAGATACAGGTCCAAGGACTATGGTGGTGACAGTAAGGCTTAGTTGGGATGATCTGGTATTGGAAAGTGAGCTAATGAAGCTATCCTCTAGTCTTTTCCAATGCTTGGATGAGTGTGATAATGATCTAGTTGCTCAATTACAATCTTCGGCTCGATCCTCTTCTCTGCAACCTCTTCTACTTGTTTCACTTCTCTTTTTCCTACCAAATGAATTCCGGATCCTTTCTTTTTGGTTGGGGGAGGTCATTAACAGGGAACCGATGGCGGTTATGTAACCGACGGCGGTCGAGTAGGAACCAATGTTGGTTAGGTCAAAGTGGCTATTTTTAGTAAAATATCCATCTTTCCCTCCTTTTCTCCCGAGGGATCAGTTGTGGGCTTGGTCAAGTCATTATTAGGCTCGTTTTGGTGCGGGTGAGGGGTAATGAGTCATGGGTGTGGGTCTGGACCAAGTCATAGGTCTTAATTAGGTTGGTTTAGGGTTAGGCTAGGTCACGGTGAGGTGGCGAGATGAGGTGGTGGGGTTGGAGATGTGGATTTATTAATTATAAGGTAATTAATAAATCATTAGGTGTGTAAGGTTTAGGTGGTGAGGTAGGGTTAGGTTGTTGGGATGAGATACGGGGTACAGGGTGTCGTAAGACCCTAATTTGGTGTCTACAAAAGTGTAATCCCTTTTACCTTATGAATAATCTATCTTGGGAAACACACACTCATTTTCATGTCCTTTACAGGTTGATGTTTCCCGCATGGATCATTTCATATCAAGCCAACCGTTATCTTTTACACAATGTAAACTTACTTCAAGCTTATTTCTCCTGTGTGGATATCAAATACAAATTTTGGAGGTCATCTCACCATGATTATACTTTAGAAGCTTTCCCACCTTTAATTTCTTATAAATGCATGTTGTTCCCTTCTCAAACTTACATCCTTTTGAGTGTGAAAAAAAAATCTGGTGAGTTTCTCTTATTGGCGACATGGTGGGAGTAGCAATGGTGTCTAGCTTGAAGGAAATATCTTCAGAAGATTTGAACCAAATCTTTGATCTATCAGGACCTGAAGAGGCATTTGTAAGGATGTTATTTGACTTTACTAACCCAAAAGATTACAAAGGGCCATTGAATGCCTCAACTATTCATTTAGCATTGATTAGAATGCTTATCAAGATAAATCCTATTTTTTCCACCTTTCAAATGATGTATTTTCATACTAACTAGAACATAAAAGACTCCTGATAAATTGAATAAATTTTGGCTTGTGAGCAGGCCTTTTATGCAAGGTGTATCTAATTATGCATTCCCCTTCATTTGTAGTGAAGGATTCACTGTGAAGGATATCCCTCTAGAGTCTTACACACTTGATGGAGAAATTTCATTAGGTATTTTGCCTACTCTTTTTCACAGGATGAATGAACTGGAGCAACATGTTTCAATCTTGGAGAAGAAACCATCAAGGACCATACCTTCTCAGCCTCTTGAAGCATCACCCATCTTTGTGAAGAAATGTAGGGGTGAGTCTAGTTCCAGGAATCCTACTCCATCTTCTCTAGGATTAGTTGTTATTACACTTCTAGCTCAAGATGCCAATCCATCCTTCACTTTCAAAGCAATAGGGAAAAGGATTTTCCTAAAGGAGGTCTGGACATGACTGAATGGGTTTCCTCCTATGAGAGGAGATCACAATTTCTTAGTTTTTTGGATGGTCCTATGACAACTATTGATGAACTCATGTCTTTGGGTATGTCTCACACCCTGAGTAGGAGACATTGTGTTTGTTCAAATGGCATTGGGAACATAGGAATTTGTTCCTAGAAATAATAGGTTGGTGAAGAAACTTCCTCTTTGCAGAGAGGATTTTGTAGTGGAAGATGATTAGGTTTCTCTTTTCTTGTTTCTTTTTGATATAGTTTCACAAAATGTATGCAACTTTTTCATGGGTTGGGGCCCCTATAGAACCCCAATTTTTCTTTTTTCCACAATACAAAAGATGTCAAACAGTTACATTAGTTTACATGCTTCATAATAGATTTGAAATTCTATCAAAGAAATATAAAGATCTAATGTATTGCATCAAATTACATTCATGTTTGAAAACAAAAATTCAAAATAATATTCAGTTTTCATGAAACAAGAGTAATAATTAAAATAAGATGAAAAATTTGTTTAAAGAAGACAAGCCTAAGCTTGCTCATCAGTCTTCACATCTGTATCTTCATCTTCATCATCTTTCTCCTCCTTTGGTTTCCTTTCCACATATGCATCATATCTTTGAAATAAATTCCTTACATCCTCTTCAGTTGGACCTGTGTGGTGTTGAAAAATCAGGGTCTTCCTGTTCAATGCATCTCCACATTGATCCATCCTTTTCTTGTATTCCCATGGCTTTGCTTTCAACTCTGTAATTCTACTTTTCTACAGCCATTAGTGTCTCACTAAGCTCATAAGAAAATTTTTCAACTCAGATGTTTTTCTCAAAATAATTGATTAGGAAGTCCATTGCAGGTCACCATCACTCTTTTTAAATTTATCAAACATCATACCTTCTAATTTCATATCTATTGTATCAATGCCTTTGTCAACCCATTTCCTTTCTATCTCCATATTTTCTCTAACTTCATTCAAAACTTAAACCCTAATTTTATCCAAATATTTTATTGCATACTTGGGTTCCCATTTTTCTAGTGGCACAATTCCTTCCTTTTCAATTAGATCTTCATCAAGTTGAGTGATACGGTTCAACTTGGGAAGAATTCCTTCATAGTAAAAGAGCTCATTGTCACATTGTTCAATTAGCTCATCAATTTCACTGAGCTTGGTCTTAAGCTCTCCATATTTCATTCTGGATTTCTCAAATCTCTTCTTCCCTTTTTCAAATAACTTTTCTACCCAATCATCAACAACTTTAACCTTCTTGGTAGCCTTTTCAATATGTCCAATAACTTCAGGAGTAACAGTAGAGATATCTTCTTGGATTTCACTAGATTGGCCCACTAGCTGTTGTAAGCATGAATTCAAAGACCTTACCTGTTCTTTCAAATTACTTTTTGATATCTTTTCCTCATCCACTTTATGCAACAAGCCTTGACTGCTTCTGAAACCTCTTGTTTCAATGTTTCTCTTGAGGGTTTTCCCAAAGGGATAAGCTGGACACTATAATCACTTGATGTTATATCATTTCTTGATTTACCTTCATGTGGGGTTGCTACTTCTAGTGTTCTAGATCCATATGGATCTACATGAGTCTTAGTAATAACCCTAGCCTTTTTGGAGTCTTTTGGGGCTTTGGGAAAGCCAAGGTTGTAATATATATAACTTTCTTAGGTACAATCTCCTCTTCTTCTTCTGAGATCAACCCTCCCAACCAACTAGTTATGAGAGTAGTCCCCACTTTTACCTCTTGTGATGCCTTTTGGGGTTTGTCAGAGAAAACAACCAATTGCTTAGATGTTTCTTGAAACTTTGACCGATGGAGCTTCTTGTTGTGCCTTGTCTACTCCCAATGTTGACTCTTTGGGTTCATCCTTTCTTGGCACTTCCTCCAACTACTTCTTTCCTTGATCTTGGACTTGGGATTGATTGATTTCCTTTTGAGTCACATTATCAGTTGGAGCATGTTCTTTATTTGTTCCCTCAGCTGAGGTAGCCATAACTCCTATGGTTTCCTTAGGAACCTCTTGGACTGGTGTTGTCATTTTGGGAAATTCATCTCTTTTTGCAATATCTACCTCCTTTAGAGGTGTGTCTAGTGGAAACATCTTCATGAGTGGGTATGCTAGTTACCTTTTGTTCTTTTAATTCTTCCTTTTTTGGCTCAACAAGTTTACCTCCAATAATTAATCCTTCACCTTTATCAATAGTCTAGACATTTTGACTGTCATCAATCTTCACCTCTATAATGGCTTCCTTTGTAGTTTCTACCACTCTTTCTTCAGTAGACTCTACCTTTTGAGGTGATTCATTACCCTTGATGACATTTGTTTCCTCTTGAGGATCTTCTTTGTTTGGTGCCACAGTATCTATAATTGCTTCACTAGAAATCCTCTGAGTTTCTGATTGACCTACTTCTGAAATAGTTTGGCCTTTAACAGAAACTTCTGGCATTGGGGTTTTTGGCTCAACAACTGGAAAATGGGTGAGTTCCTTTACTTCTTCATCTGACTGGAGAACACCTGCACTTTCTACCATATGTGTTTCAACTGATACATCAAATGGTTTGAGTATAGGAATCTCTTCACTTATGTCTATGTCCATTATTTCAATCAGGATCTTTGTTTGTTCATGTGGTTGGTCAAAAAGAGGTACATTCACACTTCCAAATGGTGTTGCATCAGGTTTCTTCAAACCCTGTTCAATCATAGAACTACCTAGTATATTGGGTGGGAGATTACTTTGGGTTACCTGTTCTAGATAACTTCAGCTACTACTCCTTCTGGAAATAAAACTAGAGGTGGGGGTATTGGTTGCACAATTGGATTAACTTGGGGTGTCTCTTGATCAAGTGGTGGTGTTACCTAGTGAGCCAAGGAAGAACTACTCTTTTTTGTTCTTCTGTAAGAGTAGGAGGATCAATCACCTCAGGCTCTCTATGTTTGTGCTTCCTTGATGCATGGCCACCAACATCTCTTTCCAAGGGTTGTTCAAATACAAGTTTAACCTTCTTCTTGGCTCTTTCAAAATGCCTAACATCTGGTGGCTCTCTTTCTTTTGCACCTTGTACCAAAGATGTAGGGTCCACACCTGATATAGATCCTCTCATTGTCTTAGTTGAGCTAGATGCCCCTGTTAATATTGTTGTGGGGGTTCCTATTTTGGTTACACAAATTCCCTTAGCCTGTATGGGCATTGCAAAAGTAATAGGAGCATTTTGCATGGACTTTAAAAGCATTTCCTTTGTCTTCTACTTCAAAGTAGACATGGAAGTCCCAGTCTCACTAGTAGTAGTAGTCCATTCATCAAAAATACATGTGGTAGGTATCTTTGAAGGAAATTGAGGGGCCTTTCCTCCTAAAGGATCTATCTTATCAGCCCCTTCCTTCAAAAGGGGAAGATCTTCCTTCAAAATTTCCAAGTCCCTTAATTTATTAAGTACCCTTCTGTTTTGAATGGATAGATCTATACTCTTTCCTTTTAGCCAAGTCAAGGTCCTCCTCATCACATTAGCAATCCTTTTATACTGATCATCTGACTCTCCCTCATCCCATTTTATGGGAGCCATTGGTTGTCCTTCTATCTTTTGGTCAATATAGTATTGACTCATTGTTTGTTGGTCATCCACAATTCCTTGAGGCACCACAACAATTTTAAAATCAATGATTTGTCTGAGAGTCATCCTTGAGAAATATCTGAGTCTAACTTCCTCCTCATCTCTACAATTCATCCAATAATCCTCAAAGTGAGGTTCATGCTCAAAATAATTTCCCAAAGTAGTGTTGACCACCCATCTAATATCATAGTTAGATCTTGCCTCAAATTTCTCCATGTCAAATATTTCCATCTCCTCCTCCATCAATCTAGATTTTATAATGGAGGGGAAAGAGTATCTTCCAATTTTAATAGGAAATTTGATGTTTGTTTTGTGTCTCCCAGCAATCAACTTGTGAACTGGTGTTAGTTGTCTTGAAAGTTCACACAAAGCCATCTTATCATCTAAATATCTTGGAAATTTGCATGGCTTCCCCTCAAACCCACTGGCTCTAATGTAGGTGAACAATCTATACTGGATGAAAAAGTAACCATATTCCATTATTGCATTCCTGGCTTCTTCTGATATTTTGTATTGTTCCCACTCAGGTTTGAATAAGCATATGACAGGTGCAAAGAATGCATCATTCACCAATCTCACATTTCCTTTCCAATTACTCAACTGTAATTGGGGATAAATCTCATGCATTTTGTTTTGTTTGAAAGGTTCATGTGGTACGAGACTAGGAAAACATCTATGGCCTATAATATTGTAAATCAAATATGTCATCATATAAAACTCAAGCTCCCTAGTACCACCCATTTTGATTTTTGCAGCCAGTGCTAAAAGATGTTCATGAATTGAATCAACTATAAGGGTTGCCCAAAAAATGCTCCCCCTTCTTTATAAAACTACCCACATATATGGTCACATCCATTCCTTCAATTCATTTATTTTTTCAAGGCCATCTATCCTACTTAGCAACACAATTAAATCTTCTGCTTCCTCCATAAACTGTGCCCTAACCAGTATTTTGGGGAGTCTAGTGGTTACCTTCTTATCTGCTAGTAGCCACTTAGTGTTTATAACCTTGGCATAATCTTTATTTTTGGATTTGAAGTCCTTAAGGGATGATTCAATGCTTAAGGTTATAGGTGTTTTGATTACTGGTAATCTCATCATTAACCTGAAAGCTCTGGGTGTTAAAGTCAACACTACCTCACCACTCCCATCCAAAACTTCCCTCTTCTTTGGATTATAGTTCATAGAACAAAGCCTTACCAATTCAGGAAAATGTACTGAAGGAGGTATAACACTAGCTAGGGAAATGTTACTAGCCTCGATTACTTCCATGAATTCATTTTTATCTGGGCTATTGAGTCTTTGCAATAAATCGTTCAAATCAGCATTCATCAAGTCTATGTCTATAATTTTATCTAATTCACTGGTAATACTAGATGTGACTTGAAAACCCACAAAATGACTTCATTTTTCTATGCCCTAACTTTTTCTTTAACCTCTTTGCAAATTGTGAACAAATAATGAGAAATAGGAATGCAGTATAATCCTTACCATTTTTCTGTGTAAATGTCTATGTAATTTTCCCTTGCTTCTTAGACTCTCAATCCTCTAGCTCCAAATTGATGCTTCTCAGTTGATTTCACTTCATTCCTCTGTGAATTATGATAGCTAGGGCATTCAAATCCTTGCATGTGATAGTAAAAATCTTGAAGTGTTTGAATACTTCAAACAATTTTTCTTTGATTCATGTAAAAATGCATTAATGGTGGCAGCCATAAATGTGTCACATCCTAGCCATCCATACTGTCTTTCTTATTTGAATGTGGACCATCCACGTGGATGAATGTGATGCTTCACGAGCTTAGGGATTCTTTTTGCAATTTTGCACTATCTTTTAGAATGCATACAAGTTTACACATTTGACCCAAGCACCCGCCCTTGACTTTTGTTAAGATCATGACACATGTTCAAATCTTAGAGGTAATGGAGTCATGAATTTTTTTTGTACATCTTTCTATTTTCCCAATTAGGCACAAAATTACCAAGTTGACCCAAAGCCCCACTTCTTTGACCCTTGCTGAGAATACACCACATGTCCTTGATGAGCTTCAGAGATTTTATTGCATTTTTCACTTTATCAGCTTGTCATCAAGAAATGCATTATTTGTATGATTCTCCACTTCAATCATATTTTGACATGTATACCTCTTTGTTTGCGGGGTAAATTCTTCTTTCTTGCATTTTTTGACTCGAATATTCATAGGAATATTCATCGGGCCTCGGGGATAAATTTGTATTTTGTAGTTATTATGTAGTGGTATAATTTTGCAAATTGAGCCCACTGTAGTGCAACCAATGGAAGTGGGCCACGTATCTTCAGGTGGCGAAGAAAAATATGAAATTTGCAACAAAGGTCCAGAGGATGATATACAAGGAATATTTTCAAGATTAAACCCAATCCATGATCAATTTTTCACAGGGATTTTCAGGGGCAACATGACTATTAAATTCCTCAACCAAAAAAGAGGATTCACACCCTAAACACAAGATTTTTATTTGCATCCAACATGATCACATCTTTAAACATACATTTTTAAACATGGGAAAAAAATTAAGAGAAATTTTTTTGAAGGCACACATTGGATAAAAGGGTGAGATAAAATCAAGCACTAACACTGGCTCTGACTCAGGGATGGGCACCCCCTATGGGTGCCATAAGAACCACACAAACCAAACATTAAACAGACCAAGTTCCTAAATCCATTGGGCTACGGAGTCATTCAAAGCATGCACAAGGTCAAACTAAACCAATGTACTTCACAAAAACATACAAGATACCAAGGCAACTGGTCACTGTAGACCAGGAAAATGAAAAGGGAAACAAAAATAAAACAAAAACAAAAACAAAAACCAACATGACTATACACTGTACAAAATTTCATACCTTGGTTATGATCAATCCAGGAAGTGCTTTAGATGCCTGCCATTAACAGGAAACTCTAGCAAATCTCCATCCAAATCTTTCAATAAAAATGTGTGCTCACCAATTCTTATGTCAATAGAATAAGGACCCATCCACAAGGCATCAAATTTTCCATGTTTTCCTTTATCCTCATGCCTACTGTCCCACAACAAAACAAGATCTCCAACATTAAAAGTTTTAGGAGTCACCTTTTTATCAAATAATTTCTTGAGTTTCTCTTTGAAATTAAGGTGTTTTTGGTGAGATTCCCTTCTTTCTTCATCCAACTCCACTATCTGATTAATCCTGGCTTCATAGGGGTTCACTTCTTCATCCTCAAGCTGTTGTATGAACTGATAAGAAGACAATTGCATATGTAGGGGTAAAAGATCTTGAACTCCATAAACTAATTCAAAGGGACTTTTCCTAGTAGCTCTTTTAGCAGTAATTCTATCTGCCCACAAAGAAAATTTCAATTGCTCACCCCACTTTATTTTATTAATCTCCAATGTCCTCCTAATTATCTTGAGAAAATTCTTATTACTTGACTCAGCTTGACCATTCCCCTTAGGATTGTAATTGGTTGCATATGTCATAATAATCCCATATTCTTGGCACATAGTTACCAATGGCTTAGCTCTAAAACTCATAGCATTATCAACAACTATTTTTGCAGGTACTCCAAACCTATAGATTATATGATTCAGAATGAAATCCATGACTATTTGGTGAGTTTCCTTTTTGGTGGGGATAGCTTCAACCCACTTGTGAAATAATCTGTGGCTACTAGTATCCATTTATGCCCTGCACTTGAGGGATATGAGATTTCTCCAATAAAATCCATCCCCCATTGTTTGAAAGGAGCTTCTATTGATACTGGTTGCAAGGGAAAAACACCTGAAGCTTTCATCCTTCCTGAAAACCTTTGACAACTTTCACACTTCCTGACCAACAAGGTTGCATCTTTAAAAAGTGTAGGCCACCAGTAACCTACCCTCAAGATCTTGTGAGCAGTCACTCTTCCAGCAAAGTGGCCTCCACATACTCCCCCATGGAATTTTGCAATAATTTTGGGAGCTTCTTCCTCTGTGATACATCTCAAAAGGACCCCCTCAGGATTCTTCCAAGCCAACCCATAATCAGTTATGATATATTTTTGGGAGGCCAATTTGAGTGTCCTTCTCTGATTTTTGTCCAAATGACCAGGACACTCCAAATTCCTGAGGTAAAATATTATGTCTTTATACCATGTGGAGTTGATCATTTTTTCTTGAACATCAATGTTTCCTTCCTCAATTTCATTAATTTCCATTACCTGCAGGTTACTCTCTGCCATCAGCTTTGCAAGGCCCAAACCTCTAACCAACTTGGTGGTTTGTATATCCATATCATACTCTTGTAGCTTGTTCACCCAATGACATATTTTGCTAGAAACCTCCATCTCTGATAAAATTTCCTTAACCATAGTATGGGGAACATAGGCTACAATCTTGGAACTCAGAATATAAGGCCTAAAATTTTAGTTTCTCTTACTAAAGAAAAAGCCTACTTTTCCATGATGGTATATTTTAATTTAGAACCTTGTAAGGATTTACTGAAAAATTAAATAGGGATTTCATTTCCTTCTTCATCCTTTTGCAATAGTGTTTCAGATGCAAAAGAAAATATCTGAAAATCCTTTTTATAATCAGGGGCTGCCAATACTGGGGAATTCTTTAATGCTTCTTTTATTCCAGTGAAATCTTGGAGAGATCCTTCTTCCCATTGAATGATCTAGGTCCTTTTTTAGCATGTTTGTAATGGGAATAGTCATCTCAGAAAAATTAGAAATGAACCTCCTAATAAAATTTATTTGACCAAAAAAGGATTGAATTCCTTTCTTAGTTTTAGGGACAGGAACCTTACCAATTGCTTCCACCCTCTTAGGATCAATCATAACCCCTTCTTTTTGACACGATGTGCCCCAATAATTTTCCCTTTTGAAATCCAAAATAAAATTTTTAGGGTTCAATGAGATGCCATATTCTCTACACCTTACCAACATCTTCTCCACATGGCTCAAGTGGTCACTTCTCTTTCTAGAAACATTGTCACATCATCTTGATATACTACAATAAAATCATTGATGTAACCTGAGAATGCAACATCCATGGCTCTTTGGAAAGTAGCCCCAACATTCATTAGACCAAATGGAATTCTCACATACACATAGGTACCCCATGGAGTGGTAAAAGTAGTTTTAATTCTCTCTGATTTCTTCACAACCACCTGGTTGTACCCTGAGAATCCATCTAATGTAGAAAGAAACTCAGATCCAGTGACCAATTGTAACATGTTATCCATATTAGGAAATGGATAGTTGTATTTGATTGAGGCTTTGTTCAAATTTCTGAAATCCACACACAACCTTATGTCTCCATTTTTCTTTCTTACTGGCACTAGATTTTCCACCCATGAATAATATCTTGTAGGTTGTATTATCCCTCCATCCCTCAACTTTGTTAATTATTCTTGCATCTTAAGGGAGAGAAGTGGATTAATTGGCCTCTATTTTTTCCTAAATGGTTTAGCATTGGGTTCCAAAGGTATTTCATGTTGAAATAAATCTTCCCTATATGATTTTAAATTTGAGTAAGACCATGCTCATAAGTATTGATACTTTTTTAACAACTCAACATACGACTATTTTTCTTCCTTACACAAATTTCTCCCTATCAAAACCTTTCTAGGTTTTTCTTTAGTTCCCAAATTATATTCTTCAACATCCCTTGAAGCAGAGATGTGTCTATGAACCACCCTATCTGCATTATCAAAATTAGACTCTAAATCAACCAATCCTCTAAGAATTGTGTTGGTTTTTAACTGAATTATATCCTTTTCAAAAAGGGTTTCTTTCCCATCACAAATAGAGAACCATTGATTTCCCATTCCATACACTGATTTGTGAATTCTCCTTCATTTAATAAAAACCTTTGTACCTGGGCATCATCATCAAATACTTTCCAATGTTTCACATTATCTAACACATATGGTCTAGACAATATTTCAACATCATAATTGCAATAAGGAGAAACTGTGCAATTTCCAAACCTAGATCCAAGCACTAACCAACCTATCTGCTGCAACATTTTGATTTCTGTCATGATAAAATGTTAAAGGAGTCAAACATCTCAATAAAATCCCATACTGCATGCTTATATTGTTTCATCCTTTGATTTTTTGTAGCATACAATTTTCTAACTTGTTTGACCACTAACTCAGAGTCTCCTTTAACAACTATGTCTTTTATACCATATCTCCAAGAAATCCTCAAACCCAAAAGTAATGCCTCATACTCTGCAATATTGTTTGTGCATTCAAATTTCAGTTTAAAGGAAAAATTAAAAGTCTCTTGGCTTGGAGATATAAGTACAACCCCAACCCCATTTCCCATATTGGAGCAAGCTCCATCAAACATCAAGGTCCAAGGGGCACCAACTTGTTCAAAGAATTTACTTTCATTGATACTATGCTCCTCAAAATCTGCATAACCAACAAAATTATTAACATCCACATCTACATACAATACTTCATAAGAAGCATTGTTGGGATCTTCAATCAAATGCAACATCTTCTTCTCCCCATACAACTTGACAAGATTTCCCTCCACTAGTATAGTAGCATATGACATGTCCATTTGCACACTTCCTCCCACACTAGTAGCCCACTTCCTTGACAACAACATACCCCATTTAGCAGGGAAGTCAACAATAACCACATTCATGGTTAAAAACTTACCAGGGTAAGCTGCCAATTGCACCACCAAACCCTTTGACATACCCAATTACTGGTACTTCTCTTGAATCCATAGCAGTGCACTTTCCAAAGGTTGTTGTTACTTTGATATCTAGCTCATTCATAACTTCAAGGGGCATCACATTACATGAAGCTCCTGAATCAAACATGCAGTTATGAAATTTTTTGTCTTTAATGATCAAAGTAGTGTAAAAGGGATCAACATCAAGTTGAGACTCAACAAGGGAGGTGCCTAAATATACTTCAGGGGATTCCCCCAAATTTTCCAATTCTTGTGGCACTTCCAATTCTGTAATTACAGGGGGAAGATCAACACTATTAACATCCTTTCCCAGGGCCACCTCTTCCTCTTGAATCCCAAGTACTCAAATGCTCTACTTCTGTGCTCAGGGATCTTGAGAAACTCAACAATGGGTACAATAACCTTGATCTGACTCAAAATTTGAGCCATATCACATGGGGTTTACTTGGGTAAGATTGTATTGATAGGTAGGGTAATTTCCTTTTCTTATGGTATGAGGTTCCTCATGCTTGAGCTTGGGAAGGGTACTAGGATTTATTGGCATTAATTGGGCATTTGTTTGGCACATCTTTCTTGGGAGGATACTTTGGGATTTTGGTGAGGAGGGGAGTCTTTGGTTTGGGCTGTGGCCCTCCCATTTTAATAGTTTTGTTTCTTAAATTATACTCCTTCTCTTGGGCCACCACTGCATTCATTAATAAATGTCTATCCTCCTCAGAAGGGATTCCACCATCATATTTCTTAATCATCAATGCCCTTAAGTACTCAAAATCATGATTAGGAAATTCAAAATCATGAACCATATCAACTTCAAGATTACTAGTAGAAGGAAGAGGAGATACCCAGTCTATGCAGTCCCAAAAACATTCCACAGTCCTGGCACTCAGTAATTCAGTAGAAGTGGCTCCTTGTTGTGGACTTGTCAGGGCATTCCATCATGCACACATCACCAAAATTAGCATCATCATCAACCTCTTCACTTTATTCATTAAGATCACATGGGGAGTGTGGTAAGAAACATTTTTCACACCACTCAATCATATGATTTTATTCAACCAAGGACACTCTAGCAGTTAATGGGCCAGGGACTAATTTGTTTTCTCTTGGTTGTTGTTTCTTATTTCCTGATCCCATGGGCCCCTTCCCTCTATCATATGATCTATGATCATTTCTAGGATGATTACCAAATCTATTTTGACCTTGAGGTTGATGTTGGGCCTGAGAACTCTGTCCTATTCCCTTTTCTTCCCTAGCAAGTTTGTAAGAAATTTCTTTCATTGCTCCTGCTAGAGTCTTAACCACTTCTTCCAGATCTACTCCCTTGCTTTCCTGAGGATTTTCAGGATTTACTAACTTGACACCCTCCCTTTTAGGATGTTTCTTGCTACTACCTTAATATTGTTCTCAATTTTTACTGCCATGGAGAAAGCTTGTCTCAAAGTCCTAGGGTTTTTGTCCCTCAAATAATATGCAACTTTCTTATCAAAGGCATCAAAATATTTTATCAGACAGGATTCATCACTTGGCCTTAAAATTATAGGCAATCTAGTCAAGGTTTTGTTGAATCTGGTATTAAAATCTTGGACAGGTTCATTGGGATTCTTCTTTATGTTTTCAAATTCTGACAGAAGAAACCTTGGATCAGTCTTGTCCCCATATTGTTATCTAAATGCATTTTTCATTTCAGTCCATGAATCAATTGAATTGTCTGGTAAGGATTTATACCAATCATGAGCATCCTCTTCTAAGGTGTGAATGAAAAATTTCACATACACATCCTCATGTTCAATCTCAAAATCCTCCATAATATTAACAAAAATTCTAAGGTGTTGGTCACCAGTAATAACATTATTTCCTTGAAATTTAGGCAACCTATTCCTCACTTCTTGTGGAACTGCATTAGGATAACCCACCATACCCCTGAAATCTATGGGTCCAAAAACATTTACAACAAAGGGTGGCCTAGGTGGAGGGTTAGCCATGTTATTTTAAGGAGGTGTTCTAAGTGGTGGGTTAAAATGGTGGGGAACTGGAGGTATTTGAGGTAATGGTGTATGATCTTCAAAGTATTGATCCTTTAATGATTCAGTCTCACAAAACACCCTATTACTTCTAAGAAATAGAGGAGGGAGATGAGGAATACCCTTATTAGTTGAAAATGAAGGACCCTCTCCAGTTGGAGTGTACAAATTTGTGTAAGGACTGTCTGATCCAGAACTGTCTGAAGAACTAGAATAGTCTTCTATCAAAGGTTGATCACTCTCAACAATAGGCACTACTTTCTCTGTAGACCTTTGATCACCCAAGGCTCTCCAGACTTGTTTCTTCATTGGATTTGTCCTTCCTAACTCTAGAAAGAATTTTCTAGCAGGATCTATCTTGAAGAAGGACCTTCTTCCTTCCATCTTTACAGATCTTAATGAAAGATTACAATAATTGAAACTTGAGGCACTGGTATTTACCATAATTTCTGAATAATGTGGAGTCACCACTAAGGTCTTGTACCTTAGATGTGAAAATCACTGTAAACAACTTTCCAACTGAAACTTAATGATCAATCTCAACAAATCTTGGAAAATATTAGCATCCTTTATCAATATTTACCCCTAGCCAAGTCAAATTTAATGGAAATATTTCTTAGACTAGGAAAATATCAGAAAATAGTTTCTGATTAAGCCCATTTTTTGTAAATCTTGACAAAGGATGATGTCTAGATCATGTATTTGCATCTAAACATACTCAATACATTACCAAAGATCGATGTATCTTTGAATTTGTAAAAATAGTCCCCAAAAATGGTGCCATGAGGGTGTTGGTACCCAAATTAGTCCCACCTTGTAATCCAAGCAACATCAATGAGCTAAACAGGATGCTTAGAGAAAGACAGACTAGGATTTGAGTCATTTTGTAGTCAGGGATGGATCTGGAAATCTCTTTTTCACTTTGACTTGGGGAATATTGGATAACACCTCACTAAGGGTATGACCTACCCTGCTACTTTAGGTTCTTCCTGCAACCAGGGTGAGAGGACCCATTTTGTAACCTGTATTTATGAAAGAAATGGATAGAACAACAATATTTGGACTCTCTTTCTTAGGGATGTGAAAAGGCAACCTCAAGAAGACATGGTCAATGCAGACATTATCTAACTCTCACGAGTTGTCACACTAGAAAATGTAGATGTCTTCTAAAGAAGGCTCAGGTTACTAAAGACAGTGATATTTCCAACTTGCTTCTGCATATTTTGGATAAAGGATGGACAAAATTAACAAATCTCCTTAGCATTTATGCATAAACAGTGCAAGCATGGGTAATTCAGGTGGATCAAATGGTTATTGGTTGTGGTTTTGATGTATGGATGGGAAGTTAAGCAGGATAAAGTTGATTATACAAAATACTTAAATGAACCTTAACAAATGTTGTAAACCATTGTTCTTGATGCAAAATACAGATCACACAATCCAAAGCATTCCTTCAACTAGAAAGTTTGTATTCATGGAGGCCCAAGAACACAGGATTTCACACAAACTTTGAGAATCTAAACATAAAATATCATGATAAATTCTCAATAAAATACTGATAATTTCTGATCAAATATGTTCCAGATACCCTCAAGAACTAACAAAGATCTTAAATCAGACAGATACAACTTGAATTTAAAACTGTTTACCACAACATGAAGGAAAGCTCCATCAATAATGCAGTTGCAGTTGCCAAATTTTCACTATTTAAGCTAAGGATTTTTGTAATTCAGAGAAATTAATAGTATAAGATTGCAATAGAAATGTAGATAATTGATTCAAAGTAACACATCCTGAAACAAAATAAACATTTCTCATGAGAATACACACAAATTTATTCAAGAAACTCCAACACTTCGACAAGGGGACACAACACCTATGACCTCAATGTCTACCAATGACTGTACAGTGCAATCATCTTGGCAAGAAGGTTTGGGAATGGATGAACAAAACTTAGGTATCTCAGATTAGTTCAGCTTAAGATAGTACAACTTGGTCTTCTCCTTTATCTCTCTAAAAACTTAGAAAAATTTAATACCCCTATGCGAGAGTATTCTCATCGCCTTTATACAATTTCAATCTCATCTCACTTTCTTTCTTTTCCCCCCAAAATTCTGAATCTTCAAAAGAATATTCTTCTTTACAAGCACATAGTCTGATCCATCTTTATTCTCTTGAAAATATTTTATTTCGTGTTGTCAGGTGGAAGAATCACGAGTCATTCACATTTTTCACTCTCCCAAGAATGATTAGGATGCCATGTCATTTATTTGATGTTTGTTTAATCATTTATCCCTTCAGGTGGTCAGAGAGACCCCTTTTTGATGATTTTTGAGTGCCTCCAGGTGATTTGATTTGATGTGTAATCCCTTTTACCTTTTGAGGATCCGTCTTGGGAAATACACCCTCATTTTCATGTCTTTCTAGGCAGATTTTTCCAACATGGATCATGTCATATCAAGCCAATCATTATCTTCTGCATAATGCCAACTTACTTCAAGATTATTTCTCCCATGTGGATATCACATACATATTTTGGAGGTCATCTCACCATGATTATACTTTACTCAGCTTTCCCGCCTCTAATTTCTTATAAATGCATGTTGTTCCCTTCTCAAACTTACATCCTTTTGAGTGTGAAAAATCTGGTGAGTTTCTCTTATTGGCAACATGGTGGGAGTAGCAGTGGCATCTAGCTTGAAGGAAATATCTTCAGAAGATTTGAACCAAATATTTGATCTATCAGGCCCTGATGAGGCATTTGTAAGGATGTTATTTGACATTGCTGACCCAGAAGATTACAAAGGGCCATTGACACCTCAAATTATTCATGTATCATTGATTAGAAGGCTTATCAGGATAAGTCCTATTTTTTCTACCTTTCAAATGATGTATTTTCATCTTTTCAGACTAGAACATCAAAAGACTCCTGATATGTTGAAGAAATTTTGGCTTGTGAGTAGGCCTTCTGTGCAAGGTTTCTAATTATGCATGCCCCTTCATTTGTGATGAAGGATTCACTGTGAAGGAGATCCCTTTAGAGTCTTACACACTTAATGGAGAAATTACATTAGGTACTTTGCCTTATCTCTTTTTCAGGATCAATAAACTAGAGAAACATGTTTCAATCTTGGAGAAGAAACCATTAGGGACCATAACTTTTTAACCCTATAAAGCATCACCCATATTTGTGAAGAAATGTAGGGGTGAGTCTAGTTCCAAGCCTCCTACTCCATCTTCTCCAGGATCAGTTGTTATTGCACTTCCAGCTCAAGCTGCCAATCCATCCTTCACTTTCAAAGCAACAGGGAAAAAGAATTTTCCTAAAGGAGGTCTAGACATGACTGAATGGGTTTCCTCCTATGAGAGGAGATCACAATTTCTTAGTTTTTTGGATGGTCCTATGACAACTATTGATGAACTCATGTCTTTGGGTATGTCTCACACCCTAGTAGGAGACATTGTGTTTGTTCAAATGGTAGTGGGAACAGAGGAATTTGTTCCTAGAAAGAATAGGCTGGTGAAGAAACTTCCTCTTTGTAGAGAGGATTTTGTAGTGGAAGATGATTAGGTTTCTCTTTTCTTGTTTCTTTTTTATATAGTTTCCAAAAATGTATGCAAATTTTTTCATGGGTTGGGGCCCCTATAGAACCCCAATTTTTCTTTTTCCCACAATAAAAAAGATGTCAAATTGTTACATTAGTTTACATGCTTCATAATAGATTTGAAATTATATCAAAGCAATATAAAGATCTAATGTATTGCATCAAATTACATTCATGTTTGAAAACAAAAATTCAAAATAATATTCAGTTTTCATGAAACAAGAGTAATAATTAAAATAAGATGAAAAAATTGTTCAAAGAAAACAAGCCTAAGATTGTTCATTGGTCTTCACATTTGTATCTTCATCTTCATAATTTTTATCTTGCTTTCATTTACTTTCCCCATGTGCATCATATCTTTGAAATAATTGCTTTACATCCTCTTCAGTTGCATCTGTGTGGTGTTGAAAAATCAGGCTTTTTATGTTTAATGCATCTCCACATTGATCCATCATCTGCTTGTACTCCCATGGCTTTTCTTTCAACTCTATAATTCTGCTTTCTACAACCATTAGTGTCTTGATGAACTCTAAAGAAAATTTTTCAAATTAGATGTTTTCCTCAAAATAATTGATTAGGAATTCCATTTTCAGGTCACCATAACTCTTTTTGAATTTATCAAACACCATACCTTCCAATTTCATATCTATGGTGTCAATGCCTTTGTCAACCCACTTCTTTTCTGTCTCCATCTTTTCTCTAACTTCATTCAAAACTTCAACCCTAATTTTAGCCAAATATTCAATTGCATATTGGGTTCCCATTTGTTCTAGTGGCACAATTCCTTCCTTTTCAACTAGATCTTCATCAAGTTGAGTGATACGGTTCAACTTGGGAAGAATTCCTTCATAGTAGAAAATATCATTATCACATTGTTCAATTAACTCATCAATTTCACTAAGCTTGGTCTTAAGTTCTCCATATTTCATTATGGCTTTCTGAAAGCTCTTTTTCCCTTTTTCAAATAACCTTTCTACCCAATCATCAATAACTTTAACCTTCTTGGTAGCCTTTTCAATATGTCCAATAACTTCAGGAGTAACAGTAGAGATATCTTCTTGGATTTCACTAGATTGGCCCACTAGCTATTGTAAACATGAATTCAAATACCTTACATGTTATTTCAAATGCCTTTTTTATATCTTGTCCTCATCCACTTTATGCAACAAGCCCTGGAATGCTTCTGAAACCTCTTGTTTCAATGTTTCTCTTGAGGGTTTTCCCAAAGGGATAATATGGACACTATAATCACTTGATGTTATATCATTCCTTGATTTAACTTCATATGGGATTGTCACTTCTAGTGTTTTAGATCCATATGGATCTACATGAGTCTTAGTAATAACCCTAGCCCTTTTTGGAGTCTTTTGGGGATTTGGGAAAGCCAAGGTTGTAATATCTATAACTTTCTCAGGTATAATCTCCTCTTCTTCTTTTGAGATCAACCCTCCTAACCAACCAGTTGTGAGAGAAGTCCCCACTTTTACCTCTTGTGATGCTGATTTATTTTTGAGTCACATAATCATTTGGGGCCTCCATTGATGCACACCTTCTAGTTGAAGGAATATTTTATCTATTTCAAATATTCTGTCATTTAGCTTTCCAATTTTTGTGAAGTCTCTGAAAGATATGGTGTAATAAACTTTTATCCCACTTAATCTCCCATAAAAATTATTCAAAGACAATGAATCCATCCAAAACTACCCATGTTTGTCTATGTGTCCACAAATATATAAATTCTACTACCAAAATATGTAGAAGAAATTAGGATTCCATAATGTCTTTAGTAACCTTTAACCCTGTTTAGGAAATATCACCATTCTTTAGAAGTGACAACTCATGAGAGTTAAATTGTGGTCTATTGATCATATTTTTCTTAGGGTCCCCTTTCAAATTTGTGTAAAGAAGGATATATTCATTATCCTTCACCAAAAGAGGTTACAAAATGGGTCCTCTCACCCTGGTCGAAAGGCATGACCTAAAGAATTAAGGATAGATCAAATTCTTAATAAAGGTGCTATATATATCTCTGATGCTTGAGTGACAAAGAGTCAGAAAAATCCCCTCCCCGGCTACAAAACAAATCATAATAAGATCTATTTGTCTCTCAATGTCCTGCTAAATCTGTCCAAAATGACGTTGTTTCCAGGGACTATTTGAACAAAGGTGTGCACATACCGACCCTAGTAATGATTCTTGCATGATCTAAGTGCAAATACGTTGTTGAAACATCATCCTATGTCCAGATTTGTAAGAATCAAGAAAAGTTATAAGTTTTGCGTGTAATATTTCTAGTTTCTTTGGATTGTTGCACTAAGTTTACATCATCAAAGTTAAATATGGGTAAAGGAAGGTCATATTTGTGAATCTTTTCCATGAATTTAGTGTTGACAAACATTTGACAGACCAATTTTAGTTCATTTTCACAACTAAGGTAAAAATCCTTAGTGACGACTCCATAATGAATGAATTTTTGATAAATGTCAGTGTCTTAACCTCTATCAATTGCAATTTATCAATAATATTTACAAATCTAGAAGGAAGAAGATCTTTCTTTGCTAGAGACCCTAATAGAAATATGTTTATAGAGATGGGAAAGATGAATTTAGAAGGAAGAAGAATCTGGAAAGTTGTTAGAGATCAAAACTCAAGAAAGGAATTATCAATTGTGGAAACTGATCATCTTGTCATTAAATATTACCATACTTCCTCAAGTGCTTCTAAATCAGGTAGTTTCTTTGTAAATCCAAATTCTCCAACTGGAGAGGGTCCTTATTTTGTATTTGAAAAATTTGCATCTCATTTTGTCCCTGTGTTCTCAAAATCTGATAGGATATTCCAAGAAACAAAGTTTCTAGAGAACATTCATTCTGAGAATTGTATTCTTGTGCCCCACAAACCCCTCACTCCTCATCATTCTATTTTTCCTGTAAGATCACCTCCCCCAAAAAATATGGCCTAGTCCCCACCCATACCTCCATTTATTGTGAATACTTTTGGTCCTATAGATTTCAAATGTATGGCTGGGTATCCAAATTTTGTGCCCCAAAATGTTAGAAATAGATTGCCTAAATTTCAAGGAAATAATGCCATTACTGGGGATCAACGCTTAAATATTTTTATCAATATGATGGAAGACTTTGAGATCGATTTGAGGATGTGTACATAAATTTGTTTATTCATACTCTAGAGGAGGATGCATGGGATTGGTATAAATATTTACCAAAAAATTCCATTGATTCATGGACAGAGATAAAGAGTGCTTTTAGATTGAAGTATGGAGATAAAATAGACCCTAGGTTTTTTTATCAGAATTTGAAAATATAAAAAATAATCCTAATGATTCTATCCATGACTTCAAAACAAGGTTTAATAAGACCCTAAATAGGCTACCTGTGATCTTGAGGCCAAGTGATGTTTCTTGTTTATTAAAATACTTTGATGCTTTTGATAAGAAAGTTGCTTATTATTTAAGAGACAAGAACCTAGCAACATTGAGGTAGACCTTCACCATAGCTTTGTAGATTGAAAATAATATCAAAGTAGTTGGTAATCCTCCTAAGAGGGAAGGTATTAAGCTGATCAATCCAGAGAAGCCTCGGTTAAGTAAATTTGTGGATCTAGAGGAGGTTGTGAAAACTTTGGCCAGAGCTGTTAAGGAAATATTTTATAGACTGGCTAGAGCAGAGAAGGGGATTGGAAAAGGTTCCCAGGGTTAGCATAGGCCACAAGGTCAATAAATATTTACCAATCATCCCATAGGTGATCATATATCTGATGACAGACGTAAAGGACTCATGGGATCAAGAAATAGATAGTCCCAAGCCCGTGAGAATAGAATTGTGCTTGATCCTTTGACTACCAAATTTGTTGCTATGGAAGAATCCAATTAAATTGAGTGGTGTGACAAATGTTTGTTTCCAGATGCCTTATGTGATGAAGAAAAATAAGTTGAGGAAGTTGATGATGACACTGATGATGATGTGTGCATGGTGGGGTGTTCTACAAGCTCATAGTAAGGAGCAACTTTGATTGAATTAATCAGTGCCAGAACTGTTGTAGATTTCTGGGATTGTGTCCACCAGGTATTACCCCTTCCTCCCTCTCATACTTTTGAAATAGATATGGTACAAGATTTTGAATTTCCTAGTAATGATTTTGAATACTTAAGGGCACTAATGATTAAAAATAATGATGGAGGAATCCCTTCTGAGGAGGATAGATAATTATTAATGAATGTTGTAGTTGGCCATGAAAAGGAATATAACACTAGGATTAAATTTTTGAAAGGGGTAGGACCTTAGGCCTAACTAAAAAATCTAGTTCTCACCAATATCTCAAAAGAAAATCCTAAGAAATATACATCTCCTAAAAGCTTTGTGTCCGCAAGAAAAACTGGTATCCCTACCCATGCTTAGACCATGAAAAGCATTTTACTCGCCTTGCCCAAATACATTCTTTATGACATTGCCCAAGTCTTGGGTTAGATCAAGATTTCTATTCCAATTGTTGAGCTACTTAGGATTCATGAGTACAAGAAAAGGGCCTTTGAGTATTTTGGATTAAAATAAGAAAAGATTGCCCAAGGAAGAAATGTAAATAGTGTTGAGACTCCTCCTACCATTTTAGAGTTGAAAACACTCCAAGTGCTGGAAGAACTAGATGAGCCACCTGAAGTATATTTGGTAACATCCTTAGTTGAGTCCCAGTTGAATGTAGACCCATTATTCACCACTCTGATTATTAAGGACATGTTGTTACACAATTGTATGTTTGATTCTAGACCATCATCCAATGTTATGCCTCTCGAGGTCATGAATGAATTAGATATCAAAGTGACTGCAACTTATGGGAAGTGCATTGCCATGGATTCCAGAGAGGTGCCAATGGTTGGATGTGTCAAGGTTCTGATAGTGTAACTTGTATATTACCCAGGAAAGAACTTAAAACTATATGTTGTTATTATTGATTGCCCTGTCAAATGGGGAATGTTGTTATTAAGAAATTGGGATTTTAGTGTGGGTGGTAGTGTGCAAATGGATATGTATTTTTCCACTATACCTATTGAGGGAAGCCTTGTAAAGTTGTATGGTGAAAATAATATGCTACATCTCATTGAGGATCCCAATAATGCTTCCTATGAAGTGTTATACATTGACACTGATGCAGATAACTTTTTTGGATTTGATGATGGTAAAGAGCAAAAAATGGATCAATGCAAGTCTCTTAATCAAGTAGGTTCTTCTTGGAATTTTTTGTTTGATGGAGCTTGCTTTAAATTTGGAAATGGTGCTAGTATTGTTATGATATCTCCAAGGCCTGGAAGAGTTTGTTTTCTATTTTAAACACAACTTTGAGTGTACTAACAATATTGTTGAATATGAAGCACTATTATTAGGTTTAAGAATTTCTTGGAAATATGATGTTAGAGACATCATTATTAAAGGAGATTTAGAGAAAGGAGATTCAAATCTAATTGTCAAGTAGGTTAGAAAATTATATGCAATAAAAAATTAGAGAATGAAGTAGTATAAGCATACAGTCTAGGATTTAATTGAGATGTTTGATTCCTTCAACATAATACATCATGATAGGAAGAGTAATACTCTAGCAGAAAAATTGGCCGTATTAGGGTATAGATTTGAAAATTATACTATATCCCCCTTTTTTGAGTATAATGTTGAGGTATTTATTAGGCCATTTGTTCCTAAAAATTTTAAACACTGGCAATTGTTTGAAGATGACACCCAGGTGCAAAGGTTTTTGTAAAACTAAGGAGAATCTACTAATCAACATATAGATTGGGAGCCAATGGTTTGTGCATCTTATGGAAAGGAGACTTTGTTTGGAAAATACATCATTTAGTTGAAGACTAATACTATTCCCAGAGGTTTAGTAACACTTGAATAAAAATTTGATAATGTTAATTGCATTTTCAACAGACATATGTCAGCCTCAAGTGAATGTAGAAGAGCACAACCTGGGCACAAAGGATAAACCACGTAAGATCTGGTTAGGTAGAAATCTGAGAAAGGATGAAAAGAATTCATATGTCTAATTGTTGAATAAATATCAGGACTACCTAGCATGGTCTTATTTTGAATTGAAAGCATATAGAGATGATCTTTTCCAACACAAAATTCCCTTGGAAGCTTCTGCCAAGCCGTTTAGGAAAAAAAAGAGGCCAATCAATCCACTCCTTTCCCTGAAGATGCAAGAAGAATTGAAAAAATTGAGGGATGGAGAAATCATACAGCCCACAAGGTACTCATCGTGGGTTGCAAACTTGGTACCTGTAAGGAAGAAGAACAGAGATATAAGGATGTGTGTGGACTTTAGAAACCTGAATAGAGCATCAATGAAGGATAACTACCCTCTGCCAAATATGGACAATATGTTACAAATGGTTACTGGTTTTGAATTGTTATCCACCTTAGATGGTTTTTCTATATATAATTAGGTAGTCGTGAATGAATCTAATCAAATCAACACTTCCTTTACCACTCCTTGGGGAACATATGTATATGTTAGAATGCATTTTGGTCTAATGAATGTTGTAGACACTTTCCAAAGAGTAATGGATGTAGCTTTCTCTGGCTATATTAATGATTTCATTGCTTGATATCAAGATGTGACTGTTTTCTCTAGAAAAAGGAGTGACCACCTGCAACACTTAGAAAATATGCTATTAAGATGCAGGGAGTATGGTAATTCACTAAATCCCAAGAAGTGCCATTTTGGAGTTTAGAATGCAAAGCTACTTGGACACATTGTGTCGAAAGAAGGGATCATGTTTGATCTTAAAAGGGTAGAGGCCATCAACAAAGTCCCCATTCAAAGAACCAAGAAGGGAATTCAATATTTTTTTGGGTAGATTAATTTTATTAGGAGATTTATCTCCAACTTTGTTGAACTAACTATCCCAATTAGTAGCATGCTGAAAAATACCAAAGTATCAAATGAGAAGAGACAACTATTCAAGCTTTTGATTGGATTAAAAAAGCAATTAAAGAATGACCATGTTTTAACAGCTCTAGATTATAAGAAGGCTTTCCAAATGTTTTATTTTTCTTCAGAAAATACTATTGCATTTGTGTTGTTGCAGAAGGATGATGAGGGAGCTGAAAAACCAATTTCCTTTTTCAGTAAGGCATTACAAGGATTTGAGCTAAAATATACTATCATGGAGAAGTAGGCATTTTATCTGGTAAAATAAAAAAAGGTCTTCATTCCATATATTCTAAGTTCCAAAATCATTGATTATGTTCCCCACACCATGGTGAAAGATATCCTATCAGAAATGGAGGTCTCAAGCAAGAGATGTTGATGGGTAAACAAATTGCAAGAGTATGATATGTATATCCAAACAACAAAATTGGTTAGAGGTTTGGGCCTGGAAAAACTTATGGTAGAGAGCAATCTGTAGACAATTGAGGTAAATGAAGTTGAATAAGAAAGGCTGAATGTCCTTGAAAAACTGATAAATTCAGAATGGTACAAGGACATCATTTTTTATCTCAAACATCTAAAGTTCCCTGAACATATGAGCACGAATAAAAAAAATCACTTAATAGCTTTCCAAAAATATGTCATTACTGATTTTGGGTTAGCTTGGAAGAACCATGAGGGAGTTATTTTAAGATGCATTCCTGAAGATGAGGCCCCTAAGATAATTGTTGATCTTCATGGAGTATTTTGTGGGGGGAATTTTGCTAGAAGATTCACATCTCATAAGATCTTAAGGGTTGGTTATTGGTGGCCAACTCTCCTCAAGGATACAACTCTATTGGTGAGAATATGTGAAAGTTACCAACACTTTTTTGGAAGACTAAAAGATTCAGGATCCCTTCCTTTACAACCTGGATCAGTTGAAGCCCCATTTCTTCAATGGGGAATGGGTTTCATCGGGGAAATTTTTGATCCTTCAAGTGTAAGCCATAAATGGATACTAGTGGTCACAGATTACTTCACCATGTAACACCTTGGAAAAACTATTATATTTCTCTTTGTATTACTAGTGTGGGCATGTGATTTTCTTGAATGAGGTGTGTTCCCTTGATTATTGAAAATCATTCTTGTTATGGATAAATTATTTTTGCTCTTGGATTCTTTAGAACAAAATGAGATTTCCTGTAAGAATCCATTTTCACTTCTTGTTGATAAGCTACAATAAGATTATGAGAGTTGCAAACTTATCTCTTTTGACTAACTCATCCTTGGATCAATTACAGTGATCCAAGGAATTTTTTAAAACTCTTTGCTAGACTGAATGATAAATTGACATTCAATAGTTTGAGAGGCATAGCAAACTGAACTTTTGTATTTTGCAAATTTGATGGTCTTGTGTGAAAGTGCCTTCGTTTGGTTGTATGTTTGTGCTTGGGTCTTTGGGATTGATCTTTGTAGGGCATTATTGGTGTAAACAAAAATAGACTGCTTCATGACTATGAAGGGGTTCTGAATCCTAAAACTAAAGGATTGAGCTAATGGCATCCTAAACTAGGTAAGAAAACGTACTCCCTAGCTACGTCTATTTAATTAGGTTATAATCTAACCTAAGCTTCTTATTATATTGTGTTGGGGGTGACCTAACCTAAGCTCTTGTGCTAAATGAGTATGGGAAGGGGAGATTACTATAGTAATACTAGACTATATTATCCTAATGCCTAATACTGATTGTTGTGAAATTAATCTAACCTAAGGTGGAAACTACCTATGGCAAGTTTTAAGACCTAAGGTGATTTATTGTTAGACTAACCTAAGTCTTGGGAAATCTAGCCTAAAATATTTAAAAGGAACCTAATGGTAACATGGTACTAAGGAAACGGTTCCAATGGATTTTAATTGATTTTATTGGGTATTAATGCAAAGAGGTACTGCCAGTTTTGGCAAGGGCTAGTTAAATTTAGTGGGGGTTATGTGGAGGCTTCACTAAGTATGGAATTGCTTGTTGATTTGGAAATGGTATTCACCAATTTTGGGAGGTGGTGGTAAGGAGAGATAATCGGGAGAAGTAGGAGTAATGGCATTAATGGATATCAATTTTTGTGTGCAATCCATCTTGGAAACAAGGGAGACAGATTTTTGGGAGGTTGTTTGGTTTTGCATGCCTCACGAATTTTTCTTTGCATGGATCTATCTAGTTCTTTGAACCAGTAGTTTAAATTCTTCTGATTCTTGGATATTTTTTATTTCTCTTGTCTATTTTCGATCAATGGATTGTATACGAGGCATTGGAATAAAATTTGTTTGGTTGTTGATCTGTCATGGAGAAGAAAAATAGTGGGAAGCTTGGCTAGAAGTCTCCTTTAAATTTACAGAAGCACTATCAGGCATGATAGGCCCTACCTATTAAGATTTCTTTCTTTCTTCTAAGTGATTCATTAGAACAACTCTGCTCTCATGAGATAAATATTTGTGTTATTTGTCTGGTTATCTACTTGCATGTTTTTATGAATCTATGTAGTTTTTGGAATGCAAATCCATTGTTGGTAATGATAGTTTTTAGGAAACTTTCTCTATGTTAGTTTAATGGTGGAATGCATGTAAATCTTGTATTGGGAGCTCTATATTTCATTTTGAAACTTGTTTACAAGGGTGGAGTTGACTGAATGGGCACTCGTTGCCTTATTTTTTGTTCTGAACTATTATGTGTAGTCTTGTGTTTTGTTTGAGCTGGTACTAGAGCTTATATTGTTTTGAAATTTTGTTGAAGCTCTGTGATCGACACTGTACTCATTTTTAGTACTTGTGTGATTCAAACTTGTAGTTGAATCGATGAGTTTTGTTCTGTACATGTACTATGAGCTGGAAGTTTTATTCTTATTTAACGTTTTGAAAATGCTTGAACTCATATTAGAGAATTGGTGTTTTGTTTTGAGCTTATATTTAGGGCTTCGTGTTTTGTTATAGGCTCATACTTGAACTTTGTGTTTGTCTGAGATAGTATTAGAGACTTTTGAAGTTTTGAACTTTTTTTCAAAGCTCGTGTTTGACAATGTATTGGTATTCCGTTCTTGTGTATTTTGAAATCATGTTGGAATCAATGTGTTTGATTCTATACTTGTATTTTGAGCTAGATTTTTTGTTGGTATTAAGGATTTGAAAAGCTTTAAGCTCATTTAAGGAGTGTCTGTTCAAAAGGGCCTTGAGAGATTTTTTTTGTTTAGAAGTAGACTTGGTAATCTCTTTGAGATATTCTCCTTGTAGTTTCTTGTTGGAATGATTATGACTCTTCTATTTTGGAGACTGTACCACCTTCTTTGAATTGGATAGGGTGAGTGAATGCAAAGTATATCTTTCCTTCTCTACCCTAAGTGAACCCACATCTTGTTGAAGCTTGATTATTTTTTTTCATAGGATTAATGGAGTGGAACTATGTCTTGTTGTGGGTTAGGCTGATTTTTAGTTTGTTTGGAACAGTTGTAACAGTTTTAGAGGGTTTATGGAAATATAGTATTCATTCTCCTTCTTGTAATAGATGTTTGAAACAAATGCCTACCTTGTCGTAATATTTTTAAATGGAACTCAGGAGTCCTTGTTGTGATTCTATTTCAGTCTTGATGGAGGTAAGAATGGGCCATCTCTTGAGTTAAACATTATTGGACTCTCTTAATCTCTTCATTTATTTTTAATTGATTTATGGTTTTTATTAAAATGATGGATTGAGTACCTTAGTGCATTGAATTTTGTATGAAAGGATATATTTTATCTTTGTTCAAATAGTTTTGTATTATTGTTCTTATTTGGATCACGAACTACTTACTTCTTTGTATTGAGTTGTTGAAGCCTTGTAATGGGATTTCAGTTCTTAAGTTCGTGATTAATTCTAAACTTGTATATCTTTTACTGTTGAGGATTTCTACTCCTTGATGGATTCATTGAACGAATCTCTAAGTTTTATAGAGAAAGGAACATGTTTTCTTTGGGACAGTATACTAATTTGGGACTATACTATGTACTTCATTATGAGATTTGAATCCGAACTTGTTCTTGATGAATGGAAATAGGTAAACTAGTTTGTAAGATTTGTAAAGGAAAACTAGTAGTGTGATTTATTTAACTACGCATTTGGTTTTGTGTTCTATTTTGGGAACTAGATAAATAATTTCTAAGTTTGAAATAGAAATGGGAATTCTTTTCATAGTATAAATGAAATGAATTATAGATTGGGTCCTTTTCTATTTGAGATCTTTTTTCTATTGTTTGGATAAGTTCATTTGATTAAATTTTTTTGTTTTCGATCTTCTTATGAGATGAAAAATTTATTATGGAACGTTTGGTTTCAGATCTTTGAATTATATCCTCTAACATATGGGAGTCAGTTTTGACTTGAGGGAGTGACTATTTTGACTCTCTTCCCCTACTTGGATTGATTTGGGATTCTTGCTAGATGTTTTTCCTTAATGTTGAATCCTTCTATTGATTTCCTTGAACTGAGGAAGTTTTGTGCATTCTAAACCTATTGTATTTCAGATGATTAGTGTATGGGGAATATTATGTATTGATTCTTCTTTCTTTGCTATATTGAAAGATGAAGCATTCTAATATGATTTATGCAGTAATTAACTTCTTTTTCTTCTTGGTAAAGATAAATGTGTATTTCTATTCTTATAGAACTATGAGACAATTGGATGACAAGACCTATTGATTGTTTTAAAGTAATTAATAAGATCATCTAAACCTTGTGATATAATTCTGATGTTGTGGATATATTAAGTTCTTTTCTTAAAAGTAAATTTAAACTCTTTTACTGTACTTCTTTTCTAGATGTTATTACTTATGATTATTTGTATGATATATTAATTGTTTCATTAAATCAGAGTTGTTTTAATGGAACAATTAGTGGAATGCACTTTACTTTAATGCTTAGTGCTTATCATGCTCAGTTCATTGAACTGACCCGTGCTAGCAATTTTTACAGATGGACATCGTAAGTGATAAAAGAAGATATTAAATTGTTATGATGCATTGTATTATTTAATTTTGGATCTTCTGTAAAGAATTTTGATTCATTCTTGAGTTGTATTGGAAAAGTTCAAGTGTTGTTAGTTTAAGATCTTAATTCTGATTGACATAAGAATGTCTTGAAATGCATAGTCCTCATTGTAAATGTATATTTATTATCATGAATTGAAAGGTTTGTGACTTCAATTTGTGATGTGAATACTTTTGTACTTGTATGAAGGAAATAATAGTGATATGATTGTAGGTATTGTTATATATGTTGTATATTATTGTTGTTATAATGAATAATGAGACTCAAGGAGATAAATATCTATCTCCCATTTATAATGAAATTGTTAAATTGTTAGATGTTGTTCTCCTAACTTCACTTGTAGATAGTAATAATGAAATATGCTTAGGACATATAATTAAACTATATAAGTAGTGAATGATAAAAATTATGTTAAACCTAACCATCTAATCATGTAGAGGAAGACTCTTCCTCTCTCATGGAATGAAAGATAAAAGTAATGTGGTTATGATATTTAATCTTTTACTAAGTTTTAAGTAAACACTAGCTGAATCTAGGTGGATGACACACTTGATTTAGACAGCTAGGTTTATTAAGAATTAAACGTTTTATGTTGTTGTCCTGTTTTTGGGATAATTGATGATGCCAATTAACGAATAACAATTGCAAAATGAATTAATGAAGTTCTCCATATCTAATCAGGGATAGTGTGGATAATGAATGTTAAGGACATGTTGGAATTAGGGTTATGGCAATAGTTGTTGTATTAAGAATAGTTAACCAATCTAATTATCATTAATGACCTCATAAAGGTATGTACATCTTGATGAAAGTGGTTCTGAAGGAGATGTTAAACATGCCAACTAGGACTGTACCCTAGAAGTCCTGTATGTATTCTCAAGGATACACGTTACAGTTGCATGCCCAACCCCTTCTACATTGGTTCATCTAGATCTACGCACATCTGGAATTGAACTTTGTTTCCCTCTAGGTTTGGATGTAGTTACCATGTTGGATAGGAGTAGCTCTCTATGACTCAGGGTACCTTGGCACATTTTGATAACTTAGGTAGACGAGTATGCCCATATACCCTAAGTCATCGTGAGCATCTTGCCTATAACAAATTATGATGCTAATGTGATGATAGGGTCAAACCTTGGGCAAGTGGACTACGGTAGTCATTAATATCATTCTAGATAACAGATTTGTGAGGTGAAGGACATATTCCAATTGAAAGTATGGTTGAATTTAGGAATAGTAACATGAACAGTATGTTGAAAATAATTGGCCAAAGTATCGCAAGTCTGTTGATTGCTATTGTCATTGTCACCTAGTTTAAAGCAAAGTGATGGCCTTCAGATGAATATTGGTAACAAATATTTAGATAGGTTCTTTAAATAAGATCACTCAGTACCTTTTTAGGGTAGCATGAACCAAGTATACGTAGTATACATAAAGTATTCATACTTTGGAGTTAACATGAGAGATCAGCTGGTTAACCAGTCATGGAATGAGAGATCCTGGTATTATGAATGAGTCATTACAGATGCATATGGTTATTGTTATGAGATTGATTGGCATGGAATGTGTGTTTAAATGATGTTTATTTATAACATGAGAACATTTTGTTTCTAAAAAAAGAATTCTTGTTTCTAAAGTCTTAAAATGGGAATGTTACAATTATAGTTAATGTGGAATGGCCATGTGGTAATTCATTTTGATGAATTGTGAATGGGATCATCAACCTTATATAAAGGCTTTGCAGATTTGTATGGGAGTTTATATTTAATTTGACTATAGTTGAAATTACCATTGGTTTGACTGGAATATATTAAATTTGGTCAAATCATGACCCATGCAACCTAATATGGTTTGGGTTTTATTTCCCAAGTCAATGGACAACCACACCTTGCATTATAAAAATTTTGATTTGTTTGAATAATTTGTCTTTGACCAAACAGGAAAACTCCAGTGGAGAAATCAGCATGAAAATGAAGCTATTATTGTGTTGATCACTCATTTTAAACTCCACTAAGTTAATTGGAGAGGATTTTGAGATGTCAGTGGTTGGTAGTGATCTTTGTCCACCACGTGGCATATGAACATTAATATTAGTTTCAATTCTCTCGATAAGTGCAAGATTCCCTAGAGAAGCTACCTATGCATGCTTGTATTCTATCAAATTCTTGATATTTGAAGTAAGAAGCTCTTTCTCCCACTCTAGAGCTCTATATTTGCACGAACTCTCATGAAGATTTTGTTGAGATTTTAGAAAGAAAATAAGGGACTACAACCTAGTGTGGGAATATTGTTTTATTATGGAAACATGCACTAGGATAAGGGTTGTAAATTTTAATGAATATTTGGATGGAACCTTATTCAATCGATTCAAATTGGTGAACTGATCCATAAGGATGTAGAAAAACACACCACTTCATCAGTTCCATCAACACCAAGAAGGAGAAACAAGAAAAGTGTGAAAAATGAGGTAAATGTCTGAGGTTCTAGAAAGAACTGCCACTCTATGTAGCAGAAGTGGTTTTAGAACCACTGCCCTACAAGGCAGATGATCCTGAAACCCCACATCCAGTGAGGGTGGTAGTCCTGTGACCACCGGTCTGCTCATAGGTAGTGGTCCTGATACTTTCGAACGGGAAAAAAGAATGGAATGTGAAAAATGCGTTCTTGAAGCAAAGACCTGGCCATGTCTCTTCCCTTCCATGCCCTTTCACATCCTCTAGATCATGGGAGGACATGTGAAGGCCTATAAATGCATGAAAGGAAGAAAAGAATAGGAATTTGGAGGATACAAAGAGATCAAGATCAAATTTTGAATGAGAGCTAGTGAGCAAATATTCTTCAGTGATGGAAGTGGAATTGTAGGAGCAAGGTGTAAGGAAATAGAGCAAGACAAGTAATTGGAGGGAAGGTTTACATTGATGTTCTTCTCTACATTATTGTAATATGTAATTGTTTATATTTGGCCAATAAAAATGGGAAGAAAGAGCATTTTTTCGTTCTTGACTAGTTTTGCTCCATCGGAGGTTTCCAGGATAAAATTGTTGGTGTTTGGAGTTTGAATTCATTTCCCTTATCTATAATTTCCTTTCCAACACACTAGATAATCAGTCACTAAGGCTTTAATTTTCATCAAATATGTCATTTTCCAAAGTTGAAAGTAGAACAACATAGTTATGTGATTTTGTAGAGTTCCAAAGTAGAATTTTACAGATCATTTTGGTATTAAGAGCTGATTATATATCCAAACTGTGGTATTCAAATATTTCTTGTGATTTTGAATGATAGTGACAAGGTCCAAAGGTGAATAATTTTTACCTTGCGAGCCAGATATTTCTACGAAGAAGTGGAAACATATAATTCAAGATTTTGGAGGAAGAGAACTTGGTCCGTAGAGTCGAGATGCTAGAGACCATGATGGATAGATTGTATAGAAAATAAGAAGAGGGATCTGAAAAAGACAACTTCAATTAAGCAAGATTCCATGGACTGGTGGTTCGAGAAACTAGCCAAAAAATTTGGTATTGCGAGAAATGAGACCACAAGAGGTGAAGAAGGGGAGAGCTGAAGAGACGTGAATTGTAAGAGAAAGGTAAAATCTGCTACATACACCTTTTAAAGTTGAAACAAAAGTGGAAAAAAATAATTTTGAAGGACAAGTAGATGCAAAATTACTGGATAAATGGCTAAAATAGTTGGAATTCTTCTTTAGTGTGCATAATGTCACTGAAGGCACAAAGGGTCACCTTTGCACGTCTCAAAATGGAAGGTCATGCTCTGGTTTGGTGGGAAACCCATCTAGCCACTTGTGAAAGAAGAAACACCCTATTGTCAGTACTTGGAAAGGTTTTAAAGAGTTTATTAGAGCTAATTTCTATCCTATTGGCCATAAGACTGACATGATGATTAAGTGGTAGTACTTTAGACAAGGCATCGGTCAAAAGCATGTAAGACTACACTACGGAATTTCAGAGACAAGCCATGTTGCTTAATATGGACTTGGAGGATGAGGACATTCTGACCAAGTATTTGGGAGGACTTCACACTCACCTTCGAAGGAAGGTAATCTCCATGAAATCCCAAGGATCTCAATGAATCTTGTGTACAAGCATACTACATTGATGACTTAAGAAGAAGTGAAGAAGAGAAATAGAGCCAAAGGGAGAATCAAAAACAGAACCTCATATTCTACAAAGAACAAGGGAAGACAAGTAGCAGAGGTAAATGGAAAGGTAAACATCTGCTACTGTTTTCATACTTGTAAAGATATCCTTCATAATTTCTATAAGAATTGTGATGTATAATGGACATACTAATGCCACATGTTGGAAGTTGCATCCAAGAATTTCACCCAAATCACCAAACCAAGGATTCCAATAAAATCATGGCCACTATGAAGACAGAAAGAGAGGTGGAGATTGAGGATGATTCGGATGTAGACGAAAGGTTGGGATGCATGGCCACTAACATGTACGGGCAGCAGAAGAAGAAGAGATGAGTAAGCTATTTCAAATCAAAATCCAAATCAAGAAGACTAAGGTAAATGGCTTTAGTAGATTCTAGGTTCTTAGTCAAATTTGATTTCTAATATGGTTGTAAACATCTTTAGTCTAGAGACTTACAGCATCCACATCCATACCCATCTGGGATGGGTAAAGAAGGGTGTAGAAATACAAGTTACAAGGAAGTGTAAGTTTCAGTTTGGGATAAATACCCAATACATAGATGTATTAGAGGTTGATATTATTCCACTTGATTTGCATTTGATGTTGTGTTTGGAAGTCCTTACTTGTATATCAGGGATGTTTTATTCACAAGGAGGGATAACTGATTAGATGGGTCAAGGATGGAGTCATTTTAACATCTGGGCACACTAGATAACAATCAAAGAAGGCTATGGTAAGTGCCAACCAAGCACCAAGATTTTATTTAGGAAAATCATTGGGTTAGTTTTGTTTGGAATCTTTCATTGAAGAAAAGAAAATGGACATGAGACACAAATATTTCTAACCAAAGGATGGAGAATTTGGATAACCAACTTGTCAGTTTTTGCAAGAAGAAGCCACCATAGGAACTGCTCATTCAAGGAGCAAAACAAAATTCGCTATGCAGTCACCATATCTACCTACGGATTCACTAGACCTAACTGTGGGGCAGTAAGAAGAAGAGGAGATAAAGGAACAGTTGTGACTATACAAGGGGTACTTGGAGAGGATTCAGCTAATCCATCTCAAGAAACACACATAGGAAAGGACTGAACCACTACGGTATGGGACCTTCTCCATACTTGAGCAGGTTGGGAAGAAACCTTCATACCATACTTCATGCAGATGCATTGATAGTAAGTTGCAAGAGCTTGCATCCTACTAACACCATCTATGCATGATAAAGGAAAATACAAAAGTTACCTTCCAAAGAGGATTATACTCGAGGCAACTCAGAGGAGGATGTAGCACTAGAGTAGCAAAAACCAGAGATCCACAGGAGTCTTGGCAGCTGGATGAGAGAAGACACCAAGGTAGACCCAGTGGTACTTGAATGAGCATGAGAGGGAGTTGATTCCTCTACCACTCCCCCACTAAGATTTTGTGGGACCAAAATCCTCCTAAGAGGGGAGGTATGATCCATAGGGATCCAGAAAAACACACCATTCATCAGTTCCATCAGCACCAAGAAGGAGAAATAAGAAAAGTGAATAAAGGAGGTAAACAAAGGTTCTAGATAGAACCACTCTCTGTGCAGAGTGGAGGTTACAGATTCCTAGATAGGGAAGAGATCCTGTAACCACCCAACTAGGGCGGCGATCTTGAGATCTACTGGTCTGCATAGGACGGCGGTCCTAACACTTTCAAACAGAGAAAAAGAATGGAATGTGACAAACTATTCTGAAGTTCCCAGAGATCTATGTCTCTTCCCTTCCATGCCCTTTCACATCCTCCAGTGCATGGAGGACATGGGAAGGCCTATAAATGCATGAAAGGAACAAGAGAATAAGGATTCAAAGATCTAAATAGATCGAGAAGCAGAGTTTAATGAGAGCAGTGAGCAAGATCTTTAGTGCTGGAATGGAATTATAGGAGCAAGGTGTAGAAACAAAGAAAGCAAGTAATTAGAGAGAAGGTTTACATTGTTTCTTCTTTTCATACTTATTATAATCTGTAATTGTCTATATTAGACCAATAAAAAGTGGGAAGAAAGAGCAGTTTACCTTCCCGACTAGTTTTCCTCCATTGGAGGTTTCCAGGATAAAATTGTTGGTGCTGAAGTTTGAATTATTTCCTTCTTGCAATTTCCTTTCTATAGCACTAGATAATCAATCACGAAGCTCTAATTTTCAAGAAAATATGTCATTTTCCAAAGTTGAAAGTAGAACAACATAGTTGACAACAGTGATTCACAGAGTTCCAAACCTAGAATTTTCATCACCACTTTTTACATTTATCCTCCTTAGCATCAAAGCTTCACATTTTTATCATTCCACACTTTTTCTTGTCCCTCAACATCTAATTTTGTCATTGATGTATACGGTTATCAGGTACAATCTCTATCTACTTTATGTTACCAAGATTTATGCTCACCAACATAAAGTAAGGGAAAATGTAGACAAAAAAATCATACACTTTGGGTAATTATCTAGTCCTGATTACACATATATATTTATATGATTCCTAAGTAAGAAAAGTAATAATTAACCCATGTATTTTTACCATTTCCCCCATTTGTTTCTGTTACCAATTTTTGGTATCTTACAACATCTTAAATTCTATGTCTGCCTTTTTATACTCCTGATTTTATTATCCTGGACACCACCACCTAGGTAGGATGCAAGCGCCAGGTGCCCTCAAAGCCCTTTGGGTACCCTTATCCCCTTTGTAATCTTTACTCACACTTTTTGGGTCCTTTTTATATATTTGAGCATTTTATATTTTTGGTAGATCAATGTGACTTTTCAAAGTTAATTATGAAATTAAGTGAAAGGAATCATATAAATATTGTTATGTGATCATAATAAAGGACCAAACATTAAGCATTAGCTATCACCACCTAAGTTTTCATCCATCAAGCATATAATAGCTCTATTGAATCATCCATAGTAGCACCATCCAAGGGACAAAGGGATGTATTGATTCTACATGCACACTTCATAGGAGGGAAGTTCATTATGGATTCCATGCACAAATCTATTACATTTTTTGGACATCTAGCTTAATTTTATCACTATCAAGTGCAACACACACAAGAGCCACCTAGGGCACAATTCCACACACACACACACATTCTACATTAAGTCTGAGATGTAGTATAATGGCAAGTTGTAAGTTCACCATTGTGAAAGTTGAGGAATTCTGACCCCCATTCTACATCTTTATTTTTTAGGATTTGATTTCTGGAATTTGAGGGTTTTCCAAGTTCATATTTCAGGCAGGTTTGAATTGTGGATCTCCTCGATGATATTGTGCAAATTTGAAGTGACCAAACGTGACTAACAATGAAACATCTTATGACCACTCAGTAGGTTTACTGAAGATCTTTTTCAGGAAAGTTAGTAGAAGACATGGGAATCAAATAAGATGCCCGCGGGTGCCCTTGTCCCTCTCCAGGAAGCCCAGTCCATGTATTTTTGAATAATCCTACATTTTTCTGGTCTCTGTGTGATGTTCCTACTTTTTTCAATCTGGTTGTAGCACTTTTTACACTTGAGATTTTATTGAGAATCAAATAAGTAGATTTTTCTCCTCTTTGTAATTAGGGTTTCATTAATTTATTGCTTAGTTTTTGGTACAAATTTATTGTACTTGAATGATACATATTTATTTTACTAAATAATAATTTTGAAAGGGCATATGAATCACCATTTAGCTTAATCAAAGAGACCAAATAAGAGGACTTAGCTTATATTTGAATCTCTGATCTTTGGGCTAGAAAAAATGGAACATGCTCGAATAGACTCGATATGCTTCATAATGAAAATTAGGAAAGAACTAATTTAAAAAGGATCTAGATGAGGATAATGTGTACATATAGGGAACATTAGATTCCTAAAATTGGTGCTAGTGTCTTTGGTTAATATCCTAATATGCTAAAATATAGGTTTGAATTTGTATTAATCCTTTCAAGGGAAAAAGTGTTGCATCCACTTATTTTGCAAGGTTTCAATTGATCACAAAGTGAATATGTTGCAACAAAACCTAAATACTTGGAAAAGTTGCTCAAGGACAAACATTAGATGAATTACTCAAATAATTCATATGTTTTGATTCGGACAAAATGACCTCAAATCCACCCCAATGTGATTGTCACCGAATCACTACACTACATTTCAGAATCAATGTAGTTCTAGTGAGTGTTTATGTGATTTAAGAAGGTAATGAAATTGTTTAATGCTAGGTTTCCCTTGTTCCAGTTGAATATGAGCATTAAAAATGGGTTCCCAACAATCCTAAATTTGGTGTGAAGAAGAATTCATGAAATAAAATATGTGTATGTTTTCTTTACCCTGAAGTAGTAGCATTTCACTGTAATAATAAGCCCAAGTGTAGTCTAACCCCAATAATTTGTAGTCTTCTATATATATGATTCCCTTATTTGAATTTTTATCATTCTCAACAAAAAATCCACAGATTAAAGTGATAAGAAAAAGATAACAAGATGATGTTAGGCATTTTAAATGATTGGGGAAAGGAATCCATGGATCACCTTCATGTTCATAAAGGAATCTAATCACTTGTGCAGACATGTTTAATGGGTGTGTATATTTGGTATTCATATGATTTAATAGAAATATATATCGTATATCACATATTGTTTGGATAGATTATAAGTAGCCATTCAAAGAATAGAAAATGATAAAATATCACTTAGATTACCTAAGTAGTAATGTAAAAACAATAACTAAGTGTTAGAAAGTCTAAAACTTAGTTAGGAATCAAGCATATAATGAAATAACTTAGAGCATGATGTAAGATTGCAGAGTGTGTGATTTCATGTCACCTACTGCCCACTTTATGCAAGTGAATGATTATTTGATAACATCCAAAGTAGATAAGAAAATCGTACCTTTGTGGATGAGCTTTTTGAAGGGGAGTTATACCGATATGTGTCAATGAGGATTCAGGTACTTGATATTCATGACGAATACAATTACATTCACATATAATGGTTTGAGAAGAGGATAGGATCCTGGGGTGACCTTATATGTTAGTACAAATGATTCCTTCATTATGTTATGCTTTGATATTTCCTTTAGTTAGAGTCGTTTTGTTTAAACATTGATTATTGTTGCCACAGCTATTGTGTGTGAGTTGTCTTTTATTAGAGAAGGTTGGCAAACCTACAAAAATAAGATATGTTATTTAATGCTCATGATTCAATGAAATTTAATTTTAATCTTTGTATATTGGTGAAAATAGCAGTGTAATGCATCTTGAATTTAGGAAGTGATCTTGTGGATATAATACACTTGTTATAATTGGAGAAGAGACTCAGAATTGCTCTTGAGATGCATGTTGACATTCGGTAGATTCAGTAATAGTACCTCAGATGACATTGTGTTGCACCAAAGGGAACCTCGTCAATTTGAGTGTTTGTAGCTCAATAGTAGAGGCTTTGTATCATCATAGGATTGTTTGCATTTGAGACTATTTTTTAAATCGATATTTCCCTCTAATAGAACACTTCCCATGGATAATTGCCAATGCAGAATTGATTAAAAGCCAATAGAAACTCCCAAAAAATGGCAAGTCATTTTAGGAATCATGATTTTCTAGATATGTACTTGATGGATGCAAAGTGATTTGTGAGATAAATATTTTAAATGAATGTATTCCTTTCTCAAAGCTATAACCCATGATCATTTTCCTGTTGTAAAATTGATAGTAACATGTAATGGTACATTTGCTAGATTTTAAGAGAAACCTATTGATTGCCTTTCTCAATACCTATTTCTGATAATAGGATTAGTTGTCATGAATGTGACACTAGTGCCCAATGCTCATTGTATGAATACAGTTACTTGGGTATTACACTGGTTTTGGAAAACAATCTGTAAATGTAAAACCAATGTTATTAATATTATTTGAACTACTTTTTGTTTTGGAATCATTGTGTCTAATCCTCTAAACTTATGAGGGGTGAAATATGGGGTGCACCAATTGATTTCAGACATAGTTTTCATTTAATGTGTGTGAGATGATATTTGGTAAGCATAAATTAAAAGATAAAATTAATAATTTAACATTATAAAATAGAACACCTCAGATTAATAAGGTTTGACATGTAGTCAATAAGATGCATAGAAATCTGTGGGAAAGGATAGTTCTAAAAGTCTTTCATAAAAAAACATGGGTGACGGAATAAAAACAAGTCTAAATTTCAAATGTCATTAATCTAGATTAAGATCCATGAGTAGTCTGATGTAGAAACCCTAAAAGTACACACTAGTTTCTAGTACCATCTGTGGGATGTTTCTTCCTATTAATATCCAAAGGAAATGCAAAAAAAATTCATATGTGTATGGACATCCATTGTTGTGATTAATTAATTCCAGATAACGTAACCTTAGATAATGTGAATGTCAATGGTATTGAAACAAAGTCATTGCATTAATTCATGTTGACAGTAGAGAATTAAATTATTACTTGTATGTTAGGGTTTGGGGTTAGTACACTGGTTGTACAGAAAATATATCATATCTAAGCATACATGCAAATAAAAGTAGATATTCTACCAGAAGAAATATACAAAACAAGAGACATAAATCAACACCATATTTAACATGGTTCACCCAGTGTGGGCTACGTCCACCAAGAAACAAAGCAATCAATTATCCAAAGCTTTGACAAGATATACAATGAAGATTTACAATCTTCCACACCTCTCATATGTAAATACTTTCTTTGATCTCAAGCTTTTGCTTCATCACCAAGAATTCTCTCTCTCACCAACTTTTTTCAGGTTCTTTCTAATTCTTGTTAATTCTCTTACTTCTAAACCCTAGTTTTTATGTTTAGATAGTTATGTATAGACTTAGGGCACTTAGCCATGTAATTACAATCAATAAATATACTTTAATGCTAAAAATAGATCTAATTCCCGAGAGTTAATTAAAACATCCTCTCACAGGTAACCGATGTGGTTATCCCTAACTGATTCTGGTTCCTTCCTTTCCTGACTGACTTGTCGGTCATTGGGTGACCGATGTCATTCCCTCTTAACCGATGACGGTTAAATGTATTTTCTAGCAAGTTTTCATTGCATGCTAAATTGAAATAATTGAGCTCCACAACTCAACAATCTCCCACTTGAAGATTAATTACTGCACCATACCTGTACAACATCATTATTGGATCCTTAGCTTTTTTTCTTCCTCTTCAAGAATCAAACTCGAAGACCAATAGAAGTGGAGGGTAGCTCCAAATTCTTCTTTTTCCAAATGGCTTCGTTAGCATATCCGTAGGGTTCTTGCTTGTATGAATCTTTTCCAGATTCAACTGTCCATCCTCCAATACCTGTCGTATGAAGTGATACCTCAACTGAATGTGTTTCATTCTTGAATGAAATGTTGAGTTCTTTGCCAAATGAATTACACTCTGACTATCACTGAACAATTTACAATCACTTTTCTCCTTTCCCAACTCTTCCATGAACCTACTCATCCATATCATCTCCTTGCTAGCCTTTGTAGCTGCAACATACTCTGCCTATGTAGTAGACAAAGCCACAACCTTCTGCAATCTTGAAATCTAGCTAACTATCATTCCACCTACTATGAAAATATATCTAGTAGTGCTCCTTCTACCATCCAGATCTCTAGCCATATCTGAATCAACATAGCCACATAATGAATATCTAAACCTCCATAGCATAACTTACATGCTAGATGTCCCTTTCAAATACTTGAGTATCCATTAGACTGCTTTCCAATGCTCTTTACCTGATTGGCCATATATCTACTCACAACTCCCATTGCTTGTGCAATGTTCATTCTAGTACAAACCATAAAATACATGAGACTCCCAACTATGAAGCATATGGTACTCATGTCATGTATTTGACCTCCTCATGTGATGAAGGACACTGATCTTTGCTCAATTTGAAGTGTCCAGCCATAGGTGTACTAACAGGTTTTGCATTCTGCATGTTGAACCTTTCTAACACCTTGTTTTCGATATAATCCTCCTGAGACAAATACAATTTCTTGTTTTTCCTTGTCTCTGTGTATTTGCATGCCAAGGATTATTTTTGAGCTCCTAAATCCTTCATAGAAAATGTGTGAGCTAGCTTTCCCTTAAGCTCACCAATGTCCTGCATACTAGATCCTGCAATAAGCATATCATCCACATACAGTAAAAAAATAATATAGCTCCCATTTTCAAGCCTTCTTGAAATAAACACAATGGTCATATTCACATCTCAAGTAACCATGCTCTTGCATAAAACTATCAAACCTCATGTACCATTGCCTTGGAGCTTGTTTGAGCCCATATAGACTCTTTTTCAACCTACACACTAATTTCTCCTTACCCTTGACTTCATACCCAAGTGGCTGTTGCATATAAATATCTTCATCCAAATCACCATGAAGGAAAGAGATCTTCACATCTAGTTTCTCTAAATACAAATCATCTACTGTAACTAAACTCAATACAGTACGAATAGAAGTCATCTTAACAACAGGAGAAAATATTTCACCAAATTCAATACCTACTTTCTGTGCAAATCCCTTTACTACAAGCCTTGCCTTGTATCTTTTCTGTCCACCCTCTTCTTCCTTGATCCTGTAAACCCACTTGTTCTACAATGTTCTCTTACATGCTAGCAACTTAACCAAATCCCAAGTTTGGTTCTGTTCCAAGGATTCCATCTCCTCATCCATGTCATGCTCCCACTAGACGCGAGTCTTATCCTACATTACTTCTTCAAATTTCTCTGGTTCACCATTATCAGTCAATAATAAATAAAATAGAGAAGGTGTAAATCTTTCTGGAGGTTTACTTACCCTTTGTGACCTTCTCATAGGAGTTTGGGGTACCAGAGGCTCAATCTAGACCTCCTAGACATTCCTATCCAAATCTGACAGTGACCATACTAGTCACCTTTAATTGACGTTGGTTCTGCTAACCAATGTCAGTTTGGATCTTCTGTAACCGATACCAGTTCTACTGACCAATGTTGGTCAGGGGTCAACTGACACCGGTTACTGTGTAACCCTGTCAGTATTACTTTTAAATCCGAGAGTTCATTTTCATTCACAAACTTCTCAACCGGTTCATCCTTGGGTACCAAAATTTGATCCCTGTACATTCTCTTTTCATTCCATTCAATGTCATGACGACTCCTAATAATTTAGAATTCTCTAAATCCCAAAAACGGTATCCGAAATCACCAGATCCATAACCAATGAAAGTGCATCTCTTGGATTTTACATCCAACATTTTTCTATTTTCCATATCAATATGCACAAAAGCTTCTGAACAAAAAAATTTTAAGAAAATAAAGATCTACCTCTTTTCTGGTCCAAGCTTCCTCTGGTATTCCTCCATCTAGTGAACTTGAAGGCCCATGGTTAATCAAATAAACCATTGTATCAACTACTTCTACCCAAAACTGCAAGGGCAATCCAACATGTATTCTCATACTTCTAGCATGTTCCATGATTGTCATGTTCATTCTTTCTGCAACACCATTCTCCTGTGGTGTTCTTGGAACCGTTCTTTCTCTACGTATCCCATTCACTGAACAATAATCATTGAAATCCTTGCTACAGTATTCACCACCATTTTCAGATCTAAGGCACTTTAACTTTGAATTTGATTCATTTTCAACAAGGGCTTTCCATCTTTTAAAAGTATCAAAATCATCAGATTTATGTTTAATACAATAAACTCATACCTTTGTTGTAACATCATCAATGAAAGTAACATAATATTGGGATCCTCCATGAGAAGCTACCTGAGCTTGGTCCCCACACATCTGAGTGTACAAGCTCCAATTTCTGCTCCTTCTTAGTTGCCCCAACTTTGAGAAATCTCACTCTCTTTTTTTTCCAAAGATACAATGCTCATAGAAATCAAGATCTAAATCTTTCAAATCTAATAACTTACCCTTAGCCTTTAATATTTGCATTCCTTTTTTACTCATATGGCCCAACCGATTATGCCACATGCATGCATTTGAATCTGAAGTAGATAATGCAGAAAAGGAATCAATAACATAGGTAGATAAATATAACGTTCCTACCTTCTTACCTCTTGCCACAACAAAAGCACCCTTGGTGACTTTCCAAGAGTCTCTTGTAAAATGTAACCATGCAACCAGATTCACCTAGTTGCCCTGCAGAAATAAGATTCCTCCTGAGGCTTGGCACATGCCTCACATCTTTCAATACCCATGTATTTCCATTCTGTAATTTTAGATGAACTTCCCCTTTACCAGTAATACTGCAAGGTTCATCATCACCCAAATAAACATGCCCAAAATTTCCCTGGACATAATTTCTGAAATAACCCTTATTAGGGGTTGCATGGAAAGAAGCTCCTGAATCTAAAACCCATGATTCAATTCTATTATCTAAAGAAAGAATAAGAGCATCTTGCATTACCTCTGATGTAGCAAGATTTCATTTTTTACCTTTGTCTGGATGTTGGTTCTCTTTATCCTTTGACCAACAATCTTTATTTGCATGTCCTTTCTTTCCACATTTCCAACAAGTAATTCCCTTACTTCTAGATTTAGATCTGCTATCCCTTGACTTTGATTTCCCATTATTCTTACTCTTGGATCTCTCCTTCTGCCTGCCCCTTTTTCTACATTCAAAGCATTTCCAGATGATGATTCCTTTGTACTCTTCATGCGAATTTCTTCATTCAAGATTATACTAACCACATCATCAAACTTCAAAATATTATTAGCAAATGTTGTATTACTAACATCCATTACCAAGTTATCCCAACTATCAGGTAAAGAACATAAGAATAAAAGTTCTTTACTTCATCATCAAATGGTATATCAACCGATTTTAACTAATTTACAATAGATCAGAAATCATTCAAATGACTAGATGCAGATCCACCTTCATGCATCTTAGAACTAAATAGTTTCTTCATCAAATAAAATTTATTTGAAGCACTAGGTTTTTCATATAAATTAGCAAGAGATTTCATTAACTCTATCATAGAAGTCCGTTCTGTAATATTGGAAGCCACAGATGCTACTAGGCTCAATCTTATAGATCCCAAAGCCTTTCTATCAAGAATATTCCATTCTTCATCAGTCATCTTCGTAGGTCTAGACTTTTCATCCAACGGTAAATACAAATCTCTTTGATACAGATAATCCTCAATCTGCATCTTCCATAATTGATAATTTCGGTCGTCAAATTTCTCTACCTTGTATTTGTTTTCTTCTACCATTGTTGTAGCTCCCACTCAATTAGAAAACCCTCTGTGAGTAAATCTGTCAACACACAAAACCCTCAAACAAAGCTCTGATACCAGTTGTTGGGGTTAGAACACCGGTTGTACAGATAATATATATCAGATCTAAGCATACATGCAAATAAAAGTATATATTCTACCAGAAGAAATATACAAAACAAGAGACATAAATCAACACCAGATTTAACGTGGTTCACCCAGTGTGGGCTACATCCACCAAGAAACAAGCCAATCTATTATCCAAAGCTTTGACAAGATATACAATGAAGATTTACAATCTTCCACACCTCTCAGATGTATAGTAATTTCTTTCTCTCAAGATTTTGTTTCATCACCAAGAATTCTCTCTCTCACCAACTTTTCTCACAAGTTCTTTCTAATTCTTGTTAATTCATTCTTACTTCTAAACCCTAGATTTTATGCTTATATAGTCGTTTATAAACTTAGGATAGTTAGCCATGCAATTACAATCAATAGATATACTTTAATGCTAAAAATGGATCTAATTCCCGAGAGTTAATTAAAACATCCTCACACAGGTAACCATTGCCGATTAGCCCTAACCGACACCGGTTCCTTCCTTGCCTGACCAATGCCGATCCTTCCTGACTGATGCCGGTCTTGGGTGACTGATGCCAGTTCCCCCTTAACCGATAATGGTTACTGTATTTTCCAGCAAGTTTCCATTGCATGCTAAACTAAAGTAATTGAGCTCCACAACTCAACACTTCCTTATCCTAATTAACTCATATTGAATTCAACTTCCTAATTCCAGTCAACTGCACTTGAAAATAATCTTCCTAACTCAAATTAGACTCCAATTATATATTCATAGAAGTTTGGGGGCAATTGGATTGTGTGTATAATTCAATTTCTGGATGTAATTTCTTCCACTCTAAATTTTTATTTCCTGTTAAAAAGATGTAAATCCTAGACTAATTCTACTTCGTATTCCCGGGTGATTGCAATCAAACACCTGCAACTTAGTGAAGCTTCCAACCACTACTCAACCTCTATGAAAGAGCATGCATTTTCCTTTACAAATCCTCTTGGATTCTTGAACAATAACTCTATAAATTTTGTTACCCAATATCTACATATTGGAAGCCATATCCAAGAAAAATCTACTTGTAGCATGGTCAAATCCACATTTTGGATTGAATAAAGAGCGCCAAAAAATAAAATTTTACAAGATCACACAAGCGTAAAATATTCTACAATCTTATTCGAGGTTTTTAACAAAGAACTACAAGAAGGTTTGCACATCCATTTTGTTTGTCTTATGTTTATTTAGATTTTCATTGTTCACATTTCTGATTTTTATTTTATTTTTACACAATAGGATTGTCACCATGATTATAAAATAATTAATATGGCTAACCCATTTGTGCATAAACAAACACACACACACAAACACATAACAAAGAAAAGAGAAAAAGGAAAATAAACACAATACATAGAGTAGGTGTAGGCATAAATGTTATAAATGAACCAAGATGTTATCACACTACTTTTAATTGGTCTAAGAAGTAAAAAAAAATGCAACACATATTTTAAAAAGAAGACAATCAACTATGCCCCTAATGTGTGCCACAATGATGACTAAACAATTGCAAATGCCCCCATGCACTTAAACTTATGAAAGGATTGAGAATATGATTAGAATAGAATAGTAGAGTATACTTAGAAAATTATCATGACACTTTTTTTGGATCCATGTTGAAAATGATCTAAGAAAAATTTCCCCATGTGAGGTTATATCACGAAGGAAAAACAATTTTGTGACTTGCCCCAAGCAGAGTAAGTAATCCTATAAAGGGAAGAAAGTGATAGTAGTAAGATTGAAATGATCACCAGTGTAGTAGATAATGTTATGAATTTATCAGGTTAGTGTTGAAATGTTGAAAGATTCACTTTAAGATTTCTCAATTGTAGGATGTCAATGATAAGTGAATATTTTTTAAATTTTTTTTTATGATTTACTATTTTTTTGAATTTTTTAAATATTTGATTTTTTAATGGTTTTATAAATTCTTAGAAAATGTGAAATATAAATACAAATAAATTTAAAAAAACGTGAATATACAACAGAATCGAAAACATAACATGGCTTATTTAATAGTCTAGGAAGAAAACACAACATGTGCGAGAAGTCAAAAGACACAAACAAAGATGAAAACAAACACAATATGAACATGAATGAATGACACCAAAGTTATTTATGAATTAAGATGCCAAGAATTATCCTATAATTTTTCTACAATGAAGGTAAACAAAGTAAAAAAAAACAAACTGAAATAAGAAAAATAATTGTCACAGTGTTGACAAACCACAACAATACAACACAATTTGCAATAATGAATTCTAATGACTTTTATTAAGGATAAAAGTTTTTTGGTTGGGACCCTACCCCATTACAAAAAGGCCAATGTCCAAATATTTAATAAAAAACATAGAATCCAAAACAAGACTAGAAGGACAACCAGTCAACAAAAAACCCAAAAACAACATCAAGTCAGCAGAAGATCAACACAATATCAACAACTTTAAGCAAGAGAGACAAAAACCATCTCATAAAACCCAAGGAGAAGGGAAAGAAAAAATACTATTTCATGAGCTTCTAGAAGCTCTTATTTACATTATCAAACCCCTTTTTGATGTCACTAAAATTAGTTCCTTTTTTGTTTTATCCTGTCCTTTTTGATCTTCAAACTAAGAAATGATGAGGGATAGGAAGTCCATAGTACTCTTTTTCATGCTGAGGATATCACATTGTTTGGTCCTTAATTTTTCCATTTATTTCACAATTTTGGTGACATGATTGCTAATATCCATCCCTATATTTTTTTCAATGATGCCATCAATGCTATCAAATGTGCAAGATTCAAATTTTCCCTTGAGAGTTATAATATTTTCTAATTGGATATCAAGATTAACTCTGGCTTTCAGATCTTCAACAAAGATGGTTTTGGGACCTTTTTCCAATGGAGACAACACCCAAAATGGCTTCTCCCTCCCCCATGATGGGGGGGCGGGGGGGTGGCCGGGCGCGGGGCAGGATATGGGAGGACCTCATTCTTTTTTGAATAATTAAGCATTTTTATCCTAATGGGTTTTTATAGAGAGGGATCCCACATATGCTTGCTAGAAGAAGGGGCAGAGCTGAGAGAAATAATAGTAGGGAGAGAAGTGGGTAGTGGAGTAGGGATAAGGAGAGTGGAGGAGGGAGGGGAGAAAGAATATGGGAAGAGGTGGGGGGATGGAGGTGAGAAGAAAGGAGGAGGTGGGGGAAACATGGGGAATGATGGGAGGTGAAAGGCCTTAGGGAAGGGGATGAAGAATAGAATAGTAAAAATACTTATACAACATAAATATCACTGCATGATGCAAGGGGTTAAATTTATTACCCCATTTCAAAAAATTCACTGAATGATAAGAGAGAGTAGATAATGAAGAATAGAAATATGATCGAGCATTTTCTACGAAAATGATTAAGAAACACAAGATGATAGTTAGGCATTACTAAAAATATTCCCTCAAGCATGATGAATTTTATCACTAAAACCCAATGTGTTTGAAAGGAGGAGGAAGAGAATCCTGAAAAAAAACTCCCTTTTTGTGCACTAAAGATTCACCATTTTCTAAGAATATTTGTTCTTCCATCCAATATCAATATTGTTCTTGTAGAAATTCAACCTTTTCTGTAGAGACCTGTAACCCTAGCTATGACATCTTCATTTATTTCAAAATATTTTCCTTTATACGAAAATTGTCTTTGCTTCCATTTTTTTTACAAAATCTTGAGAAAAATGGAGGTCATGGCCTTTGATCTTTTCCATGAAATTCGTGAAAACCCATTTCTTATAATTCTCCATAGTTCCTCATTATTCTTCCATTCATCTATTTTAACTAGTTCAACTCTATAATGCTCCCCACCCATTTTTGTTAAAAATTTCAAAGAATACCGCGCATAATTAAAATCCCATTTTTTGTTTACAACTTGAAAGGAGAGGGATTTTAAAGTCAGTATCTTAATCTGCCACACGTACCAAATCCAATTCATATGTGAATTATTCCTTTTCATTATTGATGATATTTTTGGAAATTTTTGGAGGGGTCTCGTCAACACTCTGTACTTGAAAATTATTGAGATTGACCCCAATATTTTCCATAATGTTAATGAGTTTATTCCCCTCCCGATAAGTATGTTGCACCATATAATTATGGAAGGTGCTAATAATATGGGTAGCTTCATCCATAATATTTTTGATAGACCAACTTATATGATTGCTACCTTTTAGGTAATTAGTAATGTTTAATGAGTCACCCTCCACAATTATATTTCTAGCATTGATCTTACTAGCAAGCCTAAGCCCCCACATAATGGAAAGAGAATAAACTTAATAGTTTAAGTTTATACCCATGGGACCAAAATACATTTTAATAACTTGAACTTTCTCATTTTTAATGCATCTGCCACCACTTGAATTTCCTAGGTTTCCCTTAGAGGCTCCATCATAATTTAATTTTATTAAGCCTGATATGGGAGGTTGCCAGTATATATGCTCCCTTATGAAAGCCTTTTATTGATGAATATTGATTGAGAAAATATTTATATTCCATTTCTCCAATATTTTGTTGTCCACTTGTTATCCTGCAAATGTGAAACAGGGAAATTGACAATTTCCAAGCACGACAAGGATACCCCTGTACCAGTTTTTTCTAGTCCTATCATTCCCAAGCACACCAAGTCCACCTAGTCATTCCAGTGAACCCCTAGACAATGTTATCTCACCCCCTTGGTGATTCAATAGAGTCAAATCAGTCCCCTAGGTTATTTTAGGAAGTTCTAAAAAGATGTTATCTTCTGGTAGTATTGGGAAGGGCTATCACTGGCCTTCCTAGGACTGGATCAACCCCCCTTGAGCGTAAAAGAAAGAAAAAATTCAACATGTAGGTGAAATGAATACCTTATAACATCATGGAAATGATTTTGGAAGGTTTGGGGAAGTTTTGAAAGACTTGGATCATTCTGAGTAAAAAAAAAGGTTCACAAGCCTATTCAGTACACATGCCTAAAATAGCTATCGGGATTCAGAAGAAGATTTCAAGAGCTCCAGGTGGAGTTAGAAGTAAAATGAAACATCACCAGAAAGAGGATTCAAATACCTACATGAAGTTGAAATAATATTTTTCACAAAACCTTGGTACATAGGATTTGTAGGTAGTTTTTCTCAGGCACAAGTGGAGTCTCAAATCAAAAATCCAATTTTTCAGGGATCAGATGGTTGAATCAAGACATGAGACCCCCACCATTGGATTAAAATTCCATTTCCAGTCATGATAATATAAAATTTCACCAATAAATTTCATCGAGAGCTCAAGTTATCATCATTCCAAGTTTCCCTGTCAAAGGCAGTTCATGAGTTAATTAATTTTTGAGAGGACAAGTGTCAACACCAGGAGCCTGGCAGGATTTCATGTCCCCAAAATCCGTGAGGTCAGGTACACCAACCTTGGAAAAATTTTCCCAGCCCCCATGTGACCTTTGGGACCCTCATATGAACTTCAGGCTTGACATTTCAGCCCCTAGGTGTAATTTTGGAGCTCAAATCCCCTGCAGTTAAATCAAGGACATGTTTCAGCTCCAAGATTGTCATGCAAAATGATGTGCTTCATGTCACTCATAGGTCAAGGAAATCAGACCTTGAAAAATGTTGACATCCTGCTAGGAGAGAGTTTTGGTCACACATGTGACTCGCTTCTAGCCCCTTAGTGCTTTAAAAGCTTATTTTTGAGCACTCATCCCCTGCCGTTGGATCAAGGACACATGTCACCTCTAGGATTGTCATGAAAATTGATTTACCTCATGTCCCTTTGAGGTGAGGTACATCAAGAAAATAAAATGTGCCCATCCCTCTCCCCCCATGTTTTCAAAAATTCAAAATTTTGACCTATTTCCCTTCTTCTAACTGCTTCCACTCCCGTGCATAGCCATACATACATTCTTCCTCTGTAACTTTCTTCCATCACTCTTCCATTGCAAAAAAATTAGACCAGATCAACCAAGGAGCTTAAATACCTTTCCCATGGTGATACAAAGGTCTCAAAAGGAATTCTCATCAAGCTAAGAAGGAGAAACAAAGAACAATAAAAAAGAGAAGAATAAAATCTCTATAGCCAAAAAATGGAAATCTGAACAAATCTTGTAATCCAGTGCATGAATCAATGAACCGTTTGTTTCTGTTTGCTCCTCTATCGAAGAACATAAAAAAAATACCCTCAAACTCTCCTCTCATGTGATAGAGCATCCATAATGAAGAAATCTCCTTTCCGGCTCAACAAAGAAAGAAGTGGGATTTCCCATCAAACTGTTGGGCGAAACGAAGTATAATTGCACGTGAAGCATCAAAATAAAAACCCACATCAAAAATATAATTTTTTTTGCAAATTGAGGAGAAAACTAGACTTGCAATTTTGAGGTCTATTAATGGCTACTACATCTAGAAGCACTACCAGGTCTGAAATTTGAAAGTTTAAAATCTCCTAGACTATTAAGCGGGTGGGTATGAAATTTCAGAGGTGAGATATTGGAAAAAAAAATATCAAAAAAATTCTATCTGCATTAATCCGACATCAAGAATCCCAATTTCTAAAAATAGTAGGGCTCCTGCATAGAGGACTATTATTTTGGGAAAGTTAGCAACAGAAGAAATCATGAAGAAGAAAAAAACATTAGATGTGCACTGCAACTGAGAACTCACCAAAACATGAATTTTTTGCACTTACTAAAAATAGAAAGTTTCCATTATAAGGAAATCATGAAGAAAAAGTGGAATGGACAGAAGCTAGTGGAGCCCTTCACACGAGTACGAGATAGAAGACAATGATGTCTTTTACATGGACCTAAATGACCTTAAGACTCACATGACATCCATAGATCGAAATAAGATAGAAGATCAAATATTCACAAGTGGCTTGTTCATTATTGTAGGACATCCAGTGTCTATCCAAAGTCATGAGTTTGTCCTAGCCTTCTTTCACCACGATGAGCCCAAAACACAAACCATCTGAGCCAAAAATGGCACAAAGATGGTGGTCATTAGCCCTAGAACCATCTTTCCTTCTTTGTAAATAGCGACATCACCCAAAATGGTCATCATCTTAAAGGATAAGGCCTTGCACAAATAGAAAACAATGGATGCATACATGCAAGGGGTTACATTAGGGTCATGGTTGAAAATGGGGAGAAAACCCTCAAGGATGCCTAAGAATATTCCAAGGTGTGAGTTCTGAGAAGGATATTCGAATGTCATCATTCTCCTTAGTAGATTAATTGGTGAAGCAAACACAAGAGACTTCCAGGACTAGATGGGCCTTTCCATCATGACATTAAAGGACTCGGAGAAAAAAAGGGACTATTGGGAACCTTTGGGCCTAGTAGTAGAAGAAATGAGAAACACTCGTCACCAGGACTTTATTGATAAGAAAATATTTGAAACACCCTTAGAAGACTTGTCATGTGTATGGGTGAGGGCCTTGGAAATTAGGTTTGAGGCAATCAATCAGACCATCACAGATATGGGGGAAAAAGAAGAACAAAAATATAAATTACAAGATAGTGTAAATCAGAAAATTCATAAGCTTGGAGTGCCTGTAATGGGTGAAGATGCAACTTCTGATGAGTTGATTGGTCCATTTAAAGAAAACATCAAGAAAGAGGCAAGTAACCCATCATCCTTCACTAAGGATACCCTTAACTTTCTCTCATAGAGTCGGGCCTCCATTACACTTATCACAGAGAAATCTTCATCATGGTTTGTAAAGTGCAAAGACATACACAATATGACAAATGGATGGATAGAAACCTTGAGCTGAATTCACATTCCTCATGCTGATAAAGTGGATCCTACAGCTACTCATTTTAGCAAATATATTAGGGGAACAAAGGCCTTATTTGGAGCATAAAGTTGAAGCCAATTAGGGAGCTAGATCAAATCCACTACAACATATCATCCTTTCCCATGATTCTTCTTCTTCCTCTTATTTTTCTCTCTCTTATCTTCTCATAAAACACTCGCTCTCTTCAATGTTGTATTTTTGTATTTAGGGTTGCAATTTTTAATGACTTAAGTGACTTTAGAAATATAATGTAACTTTAAGTCACCTTGCTAATATAAGAGGGACTTAAATATTTAAAGTGGAATATGAATAGTCTTAATTCATATTAAGGTATTCAAAAAGTCACTGGGAAGATGAAGAGCTACCTCCACTTCTATAAATTGTAACAATCTCCTCCTTTGAGTTTCTTCTAAATTTTGCTTCTTATATGTTGGAGCTATTTTTTGTGAATTTATAAGAGAGATATCCTTGTGAACAGAGTAAGAGATAGCAATTTTCTTCCATTTCTCCTACTAAAAAATGTCTTCTACTTCCCACACTATGTACAAATTCTTCTTGAGCTTCAATAAAGGAATAAATAATTTTAACCTCTTTGATTGAGGAGTTTGTTGGTACTTTGTGTTCATTAATCTCTATTTAGTCTTGTTGCTATTTTGCAGATTTGTTTTCTTCTTAAATACAAGTACATGTAATGAAACTTATTTTTTACTTGCAACATTAGTTTCGCCTTTCTAAATATTCTCACTCCCCTTTCCCTCCATAGAAAATCCTCCCTTATAGGTACCTACAAGAATTTTCCATAGGATCAGTGGAGTCCCCTTTTAGATCCCAACCTGAAAGGCCACTAGGATAAAACTCACATTTTAATTGTGCATGCACATACGGAAGCTGCACCAGTAAAGTAGAGGGACTTAGACTGCCAGAGTGTTGGCAAGGTAACCACCAATTTGTCCCCAAAAATTTTTTTTGCCAACACCTCTCTACACTATTAAGTATTTTTAAGAGGTATCAAATAAGATAAATTCTATCTTATTTCACCCACAAGCCCATTATTGAGTCTTAAAATTGAAGGCTTCTTGTCTTCAAACATAGCAACATTGCGGGTTTTCAAGAATTTCCAAATAATATGAGGAAAATAAATTCTCCCTAACTTATTAACTACTAAGTTTCTAGTAGGGAAGTGTCATTGTTCCCAAGAAACCACTATAGAATCCAAGAGGATCCACTTGATACCCATGAAGTTAAAGATTAACTTCCATAATGAAGTGGAAAAAGAGAAATGCAAGAAGAAATGATTAGCTATCTATTCAAAATAAATTCAAAGAATACATGTATTAGGAAAATGTTTCCCCCTCTTTACCTAGATATCTATAGTCAAATATCTATTATGAATCACAATCCAAAAGAAAATTTTGATCTTGGGGGTAATTTCCTTTATCCAAATTTTATTCCAATAAAATTGGGAAGGTTGTGACTAGAAAAGAATCAAGTAACTAGAGATTACTAAATAATATCATTAAAATGTTTTTTCCCAAATAATTTCATCCTAATCCTCCATCTGAGAGAGATGTTGATTGTTGAGTAATTCTTGTATCTTCCATATATATTGAGAGTTAAACGAAGAGATACCATAATCCTAAAGCTGAACCCATACATTGTTGTTAATAAAATTGTTAACCTTTTCTCCATTATAAACTTTAAAGTGATCATAAAGCTAATATTCATCATTATATTCACTAAGGGGAAGGTGTGTTATCCATTTATCTTTCTAGAAATAAAAGTATTTCCCATTTCCAGGCTTCCACCGAATTCCTTTAAGAAGAAGGTTCCTAAAATTTAAAATAACATTCTAAAAAGTGGAGCCTGAGGGGATTCCATCCTTAGTGAGCCATTTACGATCTTTATTCAATCCAAGATATTTATTTATGATAATAGAGATCTATGGGAGGTACTCTTTGATCATTATCAAACCCATTTTTGTGATCATGGCTTTGTTCATCCATTTGATGTTTTTGATGCCAAGTCCCCAACATTTTTTAGGGAGACGCATCTTTTTCTAAGAAAATAGAGGAATTCTATTTTTTTCATCTACTCTCGACCATAAAAATCTCTTTTGAATCATTTCTATTCTTTGAATAATCATCCTAGGAATTTTGAAAAGATATACAAGGTATATGGGAAGGTTTTGGAAGGTGCTCTCAATGAGTAAACATTTCCTAAGTTGAGAAAGAACAACACCTTTCAACCCTATAAAATTCCTCTAAATAATGTGTTCCACATTGAATAACTAGACATATTTTGATTTCCCCCAGATTATATCTTAGAACATGAGAGTATTGTATCAGGACGAAGAGTAGAGTGATACTTAGATACTTTAACAACTATTGTTAGATCCCATTGATGTTTGATCTGTATTGGATTTAATTCAAGTTTGCCCTAAACAAAGTTATATTGTGAAAGGGTAAAGCATTTGTTGAAAGATTATCTATAATGATCATGAGGAGCATTGTAGAATGGTGAAATTTTTGAACTATGTTACACAGTTGCTGAGAGTTGTCAAACATTTTCTGAATGTTTTGATTTTGGAAGTTTTATACTATTTTTTATTTTTGGAATAATTTAATATTGTTTTTGAATTTTTTGAGAAATATATTTGAATTTTTTTGAGTTATGTGAAGCATATTTGAATGTTTTTTGTAGTTTGAACATATTTTAATGTTTTTTAGTTTTTGAAAATTTTTAAATGTTTTTGTATGTTTGTCTCTCTAAAGGGTTCCACTGCTAGAACACAAGTGAAAATAATTATAAGCATTCCATTCCATTGGAAAAAATGTAGATGATGTAATGATAGGATGTATCACTCCATTTTTTACTCCACATAACTAGGAATATGTGAGGGCTCATCATCAAGATCCAAGAAGGATGTGAAAATGAGGTGAATAGTGATATGAGAGTGAAGATAATGGATGCTAAGAAACAAGGTGTAATAATGATCCATGTAAGAAGAATGAAAGTCATATTCAATCAAGATTATTTGACTGATTCTGAGATGATTTCAATTTATAGGCTTTGAATCAAATGAGATCCATAGATGACCTACTGATTGGTAAGATATGGTTGAAGGAATTATTATCTCTTAAAAAATGAGCAACTAAATTACTTCCTGGGATGTTTTTGATTAAGAATTTTTGATTCAGATTTTATAAAGGATTTATTAATTAATTATTGTTGTGAAGAACCCCCTACATGTTGCCCCATGTCACTAGTAAGAGAAGGGATCAACACTGAAGAAAAAATGTAGGCAAGTATAGGAACCTACCTCCCTTCCTAGTCTCATACATACTAAGATATTTTTTTATTACCTTAAACTTGTTACACTCTCCCTCTTGGATCAAACTTTTCACCCATCTAAGACTAGCCCACAAATGGACTCAAAAATCCACTTTTATATGCATATCATCTCGTAAAACAAAGAGGTCGGTACTTCATGAATAATTTGACAAATAAATCATAATAAAATTAAAATAAATTCATTAAAATGGTCACATATGACCCATATAGGTCAGCCATGCCCAAAACCACTCATCTTGCACCAAAACACCTCAAAACCCCATCAAAATGATCAACTAAAACAACAAATTACAAAACCACAATTAGTAAAGATCTAAAATTCAAAATACATGTGTAATATAACATACAAGAATAAAAAATGGTCACACATTTACTTGGACCAATAAAATATTTCATAACATGAGCCAAATGGCTCATATCCTTCACCAAACAATTATTTCCAGCACCCTGTTTTCACCTTTGGGCATCTATACCACTCCAAATCGACTCAAATATGGAATTTAATAAATATATGTAATCCTCAAGACATTTATAAAACATACATGAAATTTATAGATCATGAAACATCCATATGTTCAAACCATAACAAATTTCCTCTTCACCAAATCAAGGTACCCAAAAACCTATTTTGTAAACTCAATTAGTTTTTACCCTTGATGTCACTTTCAAGACTTAAAAAAGACTTAAATAAGAAAAAATTCATTATTGTTCACTCTATAAGTTATATAAAGCATCAAATCATCCATTTCATGCTTTAACCAACTTAATCTTTGAGCCTAAACAGTCCTATCATGAAAACCAATAAACCTTCTTCTCCACAAACTGACCCATCAAATATCATCATCATAAGAAAAAAATTATACCAATATAAATTATTTTGAATCATATTTCCATAAAATATTGGAACTCCTTCCAACTCTAAGTGGAAGTCCTTCAACAAATCTCATCTCTGCTATCTACTTCTTAAGCCTTTTAGGACTCACAAACTCACCTTGAGCTCAAGTTGCTTCATCACTCCAAAACTCACTTAAAACTTAAAAAAAGAATGGAAAATAATTAGAAATTATTTATAAGCACTAAGAAATGTTTAATAATCATGAACTCAGAAACATAACATTACCTCATCAAGCCACTTGGCAACTTGCTAGAACAAACATCCTCCAAACTTGACCCTAAAAGATCAGGTCATAACTTCTCCATATCATAGAAAAAAAAAATTTGATATACCAATGGAAATATTTCTTAACCATGATTAAAAAAAAACTTAAATAGAGTCCTAAATCCTCTTTTAGCTCCCGTGATGTAAATTTTATAATAAGATGCTCTAAACTACCCCAAAAACAAGTCTTCATAAATAGGGCACACTTTGTAATTTTTAAGCTCAACAATGAGCTGAAACCTTCATGAACATATATACAAACTCAAGGGATAAAAACAATGTCTAATTTAGTTTTCACCTTTGATGGATAACTTTTCCTTAAACTAGACTTCTTCAAGAATAATAAATTTATGTGGGGCCCACACATAGTCACAAGCATAAATACACATTTATGGAAATATGGAGGAGTTTTATACAATATAAAATAATCAATTTGGAAAAATAAATCAAGAATGGGATGGTAAAATCAATCTTATGCAAGTCACTCTTAGCTAGGGTTTCAAACAAACTTACCTTATTAGTGATTGTTCACAGAAATGTGACAGTTAAACCAACTCATTATTTTTGTGAAATATTTATAACTGACCTAAGAATCTTTTCCAAAGATCTCAGGTCCCCATGTAAAGCATACAATTTAGAAAGAGCATCAAAAGTTCCAATTTTGTATAAAAACACAATATTACTTACCATATGTTGACCATGCTAACCTCATGCAGACTCATGAACACTCCTAACACACCTCATGGACCATGAATGACATCAAGAAGATAACCAACCAACTCAAGAGATATCATACCATGGCTAGGCCTACTCAACCATGCACATGGACCTCCTAGAACTCACCAAATCTTGACACTACCAATCAACCTTCATATTTTACCATTGACTACACCACACGGAGACACATACAACACCATGAAGCCATTTTCCATCAACAGAGTTGACATCAATGGCAACACTAACACACAATGACCAAAAAATATCTCTCCATCTTCAGTTAAGTATTGGACATAATTATTAAAACACACAAATTTATCTGTTGAGTAGCCATCAATGAGATGAAAATCACAATATGTATGAGGTTTGTACCATCATGTATTAGGTTATCCTTCAACCCAAGGTATTGTAAGCAAATGTTTTATCATCCTAGCTTATTTTAGCAGTTGAAAGACACTAGAGAGACTTTCTCTGAAGGGTGTAAATTGTCATTTAAGTTTGTGTGGAGTGTTGTATTTGCTATGTTGTATAAGTGGTATTTTGATTGATTTTTCATATATTTTGTTAACATTTCGATTATACGTGACACCCTCATTGATGACATTGTAGTTGTGGTTGACATACCAAGATATATCATGATGAGTGATAGTGTTGTGATTTTTATTGTTATGATTATGCCCATTGTCATTAGAATGAGGCTTGATTAATCCTTCAACATGAAGGGCTTGTTCTATTAGAGTTAAGGCAATGCTAGAGTCACGGTTGGAAGAGAAATGTTTGATGAAATTCTTTGAGAGGTATGTGAAGGTGGTGATATATCATTTGGAAGGTGTAAGAACCAGTCCAAAGATTTTCCTCTTAAATTTCTAGGAAAAAGGAACAAGAGAAAGATATCGTTATATGCCACTTCATGGCATTCTATGTAAAATTATTTGATATGTTTTATTGGATCATTTTTTCACTTGTATTTTTTTAACTTGGGTATCTCAAAATGTTTTGGAAAGGGTGTGCATAAGATTTCCATGCCGAAAGGGTAAGGAAATAATTTATTAGAGTTTAATTATTTGCATTGTTTTTACATACCCGCAATGTTGTCCTTCATCATTTTCCATTCCTGAGAAAATGATGAATTGTGTGAATAATTCATTGTAAGAAATAACGGGGGAGAAGGAAGAAAGATATGATGAAAAAATCAACCCTTATAAAAGGGAATGCTAAGAAGGAAGAGGTGAAAATGTTAACAACATGCTCAACCTCTAGCAAAGTGAAGGCTAGAATGGAAGAGATGATGAAAATATTGAACGATGCAACCCTTAACAATGTGAATGCTAAAATGGAAGTGAGGTTGAAAATATTAATTTGTTCAACATTTAAAAACATGAATTTTAAGATGGATGAAGTCGAAAATATTGCTAAATTCAACCCTTAACAATGTGAATGCCAAGGTGGAGGAAGAGGAAAATGTTTATTAGATTTGAATGAATGTCAAGATGGATGAAGAGATGAAACTTTGAGATTGAAAATGTTGTGCTCAAAATTTTGACAAAGTGAATGTATAAAAGAAACGTGACTTTGGAAAGGTTAGTTTTCTCAATTTATAAAATGGATGTTTAGAAGAGAAAAGGATTAACAAGATGATATGATCAATTCTTACAAAAATGAGTGTTAAGATAGACTAAAGGGTTTGAAATGGTAACTCTTAAAAAAGTGAGTGCTAAGAGAAACAAATGGGAGACTTTTCAACACTTAAAAAAATGAGTTTTGTTAAGGGAAAATAGGAGATTGAAATATTAGTTAGGCAACGCTTAAAAAATAAGTGATAATAGAGATGAAAAGGTTTCTTGATCTTTTACAAAGTGAAATCAAAGATGAAAGAGGGGAAAGAGGCTAGTTTTCTCAACTTTTGAAAAAATGAGTGTTATAAGAGGAGACTTGAAAGCACAATAAAAAATTACAACACTTAACAAAATGGGTGTTAAGAGAGATGAAAAGGAATGAAAGACTTCATGATCCTTTATAAAGTGAATGTAAAGGGGGAAGAGATGAAATAATTTGGATTATTCAATGTGTGACCAAATGAGTGTGATAAGAGAATACTTAGAGAAACAATAAAAGACACTCAATGCTTTAAGAGAGGAGAATTACACAAAGTAAGTATAAAACTGAAATGATGAAAATGTAAATGTCAAAGTATAGAGGTGAATATATGAGGATTAAAAGATCGAATCTAGAAAAAGTGAATGTGACAGATGAGGGGAGAGTGATGGATTAAGGATATCAAATGAGAGAAAAGTTAATTTGAGAGACACAGGGAGAGTGATGGATTAAGAATCTTAAATGAGAGAAAAGTGATTGCTCCAAAAGAGATGTAAATAGGAGTGTTTAAGACATCGATAATTCAAAAAAATGAATGTAAAATTGTGATGATGTAATGGGATGGAATGATTGAAATTAAACAATGTGATGTCAAAATTAATACTTAGATGAAAAATCAAGGTGACCCTGATGGGCTGTGATAAAGCCAGTATCATAATGTCTAAAATTTGATGAGATTTCTTAAGTGCAGATATGGATGTCCACAACTTGAGACTTAGACTTGTCTACAAAGGGCTAAAAAATGAGACAAAAGTGGATCCAAATAAGGAGTATTTGGAAACAAAAAATAGATACAAAAGAAAGAATACAAAATGCGAGTGTGAAACACAACTCATTAAAATGAAAAGAGAGAAAAGAGAACGTGAAAAAAAAAGTTTTTTTATAGATGTTTTGGCCTCTACCTTAGCTTGGATTGGATAATGTGTGGTTTCCTGGGTGGATTTATTAACTAGGTGTCAGTATACCTGAGTTAGCATGGTGCTATTACTACGTGCCAAATTTATTTTACCCCCTTCGAAACCTTGAGTAAATGTTTGACATTTCTCAGCAACTGTGTAACAAAGTTTAACAATTTTGATAATCGATGACTCTCCTCATGATCATTTCAAATCATCTTTCAACAAATCCTTTACCATTTTGCAATATAAATTTTCTTAGGGCACACTTTGATTAATTCCAATACAAATCAAACTTCAACAGATCCAATAAGAGTATCACAAGGAGTTTCTAAGTATACTCCACTCTTCCAGTCTAATCTGATTCCCAAGCCTTTCATAAGTTTAAGTGCTTGGGGGAATTTACATCTATTTACTCATCATTGTGGAACACAATAGGGACATATCAGATTGTATTATTTTTTAAATATGTATTGCATTGTTTTTTTTTACTTCTTAGACCGATTACAAGTAGTGTGATAACATCTTCGTTCCTTTATAACCCTGATGCCTACACCTACTATGTATATTGGGTTTATTTTCCTTTTTCTCTTTTCTTTGCAATGTTTGTGTTTTATTACACATAAATGGGTTAATCACCTTGATTATTTCATAATCATGGTGATAATCCTATTGTACAATAATAAAATATTTTTTTATCTTATATTTATACTCTCTAAACGACGCTCATACTACGAGCACAATTCCTCCCATCCTCATTATTCAACTTCCTTACTTTCTTCCTATCAAGCAGCCATCCACTTCCTTGTTGTGTCATCCACCCACTCAAGGGGGGAATTATTATACCATTCTACCAGTTGGGGCATCCAAATTCTTTTCCAATTCCTATAATTCTATCTAACTGGGGCATCCAAATGCTTCAATACTTTCCGCTTGCTACTCTACATACATATACTATCTTTAAAGCACTATTACTCTACAATAACACTTTAAAGAGGGAAAAATGTAGACACCCTAAAATTACACACAAGTTCCCAGTACTATCCCAATTTTCTTCCTAACTCATATCCCCTTTACGATTGATTAATAAAATTAATTAATCATGTGTATACAACCCTTGGATTAATTAATTTAGCCCATAGTACACTTTAGTTTAATTAATTATCATTTATCAAACAAATTATTAATTAATTATCTTACATATTGTAGCTAATTTAATTATTTATTTAATTATGAAAATACACATTTTCATATTCAACAGACATTTCTTCATCCCATTTAACTCAACTTGAATTTAACTTCCTAATTCCAGTCAACTACACTTGGAACTAGACTTCCCAACTCAACTTGGATTGCACTTCTAGATTCTTATAAATGTGGGGGAAATTGCATTGTGCGTACAATTCAATTGCCTTATGTAATTCCTTCCATTCCAAATGTATATTTTCCCTTGAAAATATGCAACTCCAAGACTCAATCTACTTCTTATTCCTGGGTGATTACATCTAGCACCTAAAGCTCAGTTAAAATTCCAACCACTACTCAACCTCTTTAAAAGAACATGCCTATTCCATTACAAATCCTCTTGGATTCTTGCATAATAACTCTGTTAATTTTTCTACTGAATATCTGCATATTAGACTCCATATCCAAGCCAAACCTGATCATGGCATGGTGAAATCCACAATTTGGGCATCAAATCAAGAGCACCCACAAATCAAATTTTACAAGATCATATAATCTTAAAAGCTTCTATAATATTATTCGAGGTTTGCAATGAAGAGCTACATGAAGGTTTATAAAACCATTTTTTTGTCTTCTTTTTAGTTATATTTTCATTGTTCACAACTTATTGAATACATGGGACACCACTCAGGATGTCAGAAGACACTCAAATCCTTTAAATCTATAAAAGTAAAGACACACAATAAAGCATAGAGCATAGCCCAAATATAATGTCAATCAAGACATAAAAATATACAAGATACAAGGAAATCATATAACCATGGTTGGAAGTAGGCCTATAAGACAAATGCTACACATGAATAACCCGTTATCATGTTAGAAAAATTTAAAGTATGACACAATGTATGAAATTAGAAATATAAATGAAAGTAGTATATATGGCAATGATAGAACCTGAAAATAGATAAATAGGAAAGGTAAATGTCCCATGCGAGGCTTAGTGTGATTGGTAGTGAATAGAACTAAGCATCATACATCATGTGATAAAATTAAGTATCCTAAATTAACCTCATGAATACTATGTGAATTCAAATGTGTGTATGGAAAAAGGATAGAGCATACTATGAATCAAATTAACATGATAAGCAACGTGTAACATAAAATAGTATAAACAAACAAGAATACATCCAATAAATATCTAAGCTAGTTATTTTGAATTTTTGTAGATATTTGAATGAAATTATATGATTAGGAGAGGGTAGAAATGTTTACCATAGTGTATGTGTGCAAAGTGAGGTCCATGAAGTAAGTGTTCCCTCAACAGTCATGTATGAACCTAGAACAAGAGTGTATCACAAGGAAGTAAGGGTAACACAAGAGATACTATATAACAACATCAACAAAGTGAGGGGAAAAGCCCTATAGATTCCAAGATTCCAAATTCATGAGTATTAATTGTAAACAAAAGGATAAATGTGTTAGTCAAAATATGTGTAACATATGTAGTGCTAGGAGGCTCATTAGTATCAACTTCAAGCAATGTAGGGAGAAATATAAGACTCTTCATAAGCAATAGGTGTAATTTGGGAAGATGGAAATCATTAGATATATATGTACTATCCCCTATGACCATATAAATAAATGTAGAAATAGGGGGATTGATTACACCATGGGTGCAACAAGATCAGGTATAAGAATATCATATGAGTCTTGCATAAAAAATTGGAAAGTGAAAACATTAGGAATCATTGTCAAATCAGCACACAATGTTCTAAATTTTGATAAGGAAGGTGTAGAGACTGATGTGAAATTGGAATCAATAAGCATATGATCATTATAAGTACATCTATAGTTATGACAAGTAACAAATTTTAAATCCATGGTCATGGTGACATTGTGAAGGGGGATATGAGTGTGTCCCAACACCTTAGGTATCGTAGATGTAGAAACCATCAAAGGGGAAAAATTTATAGATATAGGTGAGTGTGTAAAAATATGCATCAAGGAAGGAAAATTATGTGGATGAGATGGAGACATAATGGGAGGAGTATCATGGGTGCCAATAAAAAGTTCATCATGTAAAATAATAGCACTGTAGTCCATCATTGGAGAATAATGGGGTGTTGGTAATGTAAGTAGCAACTTCATTATCATGCATGAGAGGGATATAAAAAATATCAACAACAAGAGGTTTGGAATTTATTGTAGCATTATCCATGAAAGAAGGTGTTACAAGGGTGTTGTGTGTAATGGAATGGGTAGAAAGGATTGCATGTATAGTATGTAACTAAGGACTATCTAGAAGGATATTATAAGTGAGATCACGAGGCATAACATAACATAGAACATTAAGAGTTGAAGGGCCTATAATAACAAGTAGATTGATTTCTCCCAAAACTTGCTTAGGTTATGTTATCAAATACACATACATAGAGTAGATACAGTTAGATCAATCATAGAAAATCTTAGTTGATGGAGAAAGGAAATGATGCATATATGAAGAAAAATATCCATTATCAACTAAAACACAATTAACAAACACATTATGAATTTGAACCTAAATATACAATGGAGGAGAATTGTCAACAATGATATGATAAGACAAAAATTTTTTACACAAGCAAGCTATGCATATAAATATATATGTATTGAATGTGATTCTTGATTAAAAAGTGACTATTATCAAATGAATAAAATGACCAAAATTTCATGAAACAAAAAGAGGATTTTTTTGAATCTAGTGATGTAAAATAAAAACATCTAAGGGATTGTCTCAAAATTATGTATTTTTCGAATTATGCCTTAGTTACCAAAAAGTGTAATTTAAAATTTCAAAAAATTGTGTAAAAAAATAGGGCTAACAAAAAGATGTTTTTTCGTTAAATATGTAAAAAAAACCCTGAAAGGAAGTTGAAAATAGATTCGTTATGATAAAGATATGAAGTAAAATGTGATTTGAAAAATTGGGATCCCTAGAAAGTTATCCAAAGGGTATGATGAAACATGAAACCTTAGGATTTTTTTGCATTTTTAATTTATGCCAGGTGATAGATGAAAATCAGGTTTTTTGATATGAAGATAATATATACAGATGAACCCTAATGCAACTAGGGTTTTGGGTTTGGAGAAGAATGAAGTCATAATCCTCTTCCGAACAAACAATTAGCGATTATTAGCTAATTAACCCTATTTACCCTTGTTTTGATCAATAAACCCTATTATTGGCTAAAACCCTCTCTTCCAACCATTCAAAATCACCCCATTTCCCTCCAAGACATCTCAGAAGGCTTCAAAAGCTTATCCTATCCTCTTAATTGACCCTAAGTGGTTAATTAAGGCTCCTCACATGCTAATCACTTGTTAATTCACTAATCATGATTAACAAACTTAATCTACTTTATGCTTTTAGTCCCACATGCACCAAGATGCAAGTTTTCCTCAAATAGAAAACTATAAAAAGACTAAGCACCTACCTTTAAACTTTACACCATACTTTGATTAGTATATCATATAACAAATATGATTAAGAGCCTTACTTCCTTCTTAGATTAGCTTGCTCAATCTTTGCATCCAATCTTCATGTTGGTTAGTAGAGGGATATCTAATATGGCCTTGTAGCCATTGTTAGAGAGATCCTCTCACCATTTTTGGAGTAACAAAAAACCATAATTTGATTTCCCTTAGATCTATTTAGGTCTATGTTAATTAGTAATCATCTCACATAGTAAGGATGCTTGTAGATTGAATGTTTAATTTCATTTAGTTTCCATTAATGCATGCTTTTAAGCTTTGATCATGATGTTTCATTCTTAAGCTTGAGCTTGGCTCTAGGCTATTATGGTGTTAGCCTTTACTAGTTATTCATATTACAAAAGTTTAGGGTGTTATCATTTGGCATGCCCGGTGGGAGCTTTCCCCATTACATTCATTCAATTTGAAGTTTTCTAGATTAGTTTCAAGATTTTTTAGAGTAAATTTCAAGTTTAGTAGATTAATTTCAAATTTTGATAGTTTTTTAAACTAGATTAGTAGTAGATGCTTTATTTTCATGTTCTTTGTAGGATCAAAGGTGGGAAAGTGCTGTCAAAATTACATCAGAATGTCAAAGATTTGAGATTTATCTGATTTTTCTTGCGAAAATATTTGTTTTGACCACCTACAGGAAGGTGTGCGCTCATGATCATCTTCAGGGTGCTCACGTTAAAAGGTGCACACTAATCATCAAGGCATGCACTCATGTCTCAGGGCTCGACACTCACACTTCTCTGGACGTGCATACTGTGTTCTATTGAATTTTTGACCCTCTATGTTTGACAGGAGCCACATACGTGCTTTAAAGTTGTTGTGTCTCTCTTGGATGCACTGCTGTATTAACACTAAATGTTTTTTTGACTAGAGGTACACTGGTGTATTCAAGGCTGCACGGTGTTGTCAAGTGCACGTTGGTGCTATCAGGGGCATGCATATGCTCAAAGGGGTGCACTGGCAGTGCATGAGTGTAAATTTGGCTCAAATTTCAAAGTTGGCATTTCTGATTTTTGGTGCTTATTCTTTTTGTAGGTTTTTAACTGTTTTATTGCAGGGTTTCTACATTTAAATTATATTTTCTAACACATTTACTTAGGTTTTTGATGAATGATTTTATTTTCATGCTTTGTATGAGTTTGGGATAAAGTTGTGTATGCTCTTCTCTTGCACCTTGTGTGATCTTGAGAATCAAAAGCAACTTTAAACCTTCTTTTGCTAACATTAGAGTAAGTGGGAAATTTCATTATTCATTTTTATGCTTAAGGGAATGAACTTTTCATTTGGCATGTATATGATCCTTTAGTTTAAGATATTTTCATTTGATAAACAATCAAGGCTAAAGCTTGTGTATGCTCTTCTCTTGCACCTTGTGTGATCTTGAGAATCAAAAACAACTTTATTTTTTCACTAAAAATCACTTGGATTAATTGGGAATGAACCTTGATTTACAAAGTATTATGGTGGTTATTTGATTTACAATTTTTTCATTGTTATCTAGTTGGGTTGCTTGTTGTGTATGCTCTTCTCTTGCATCCTTGGATGATCTTGAGAACCAAAAACAACATTTAATCCTCTTTTTATGATATTGTAGATATTTTTGGATAACTACTAACTATTTTATATAAGACCTAATTCTTGCCAAAGAAAGGAGAATCTCTTCAAACCAAACTCTAACATTACACATGTGTTGTAGGTTGCCAATGGTGGTCTAAACCAAATTTCCTAATCCAAAAGATAAGAAAACACACCACTTTATTCATCACATTGTATTGCAGGTTTTGGTTAAGAGCTACGGCTCATCCACATAAGCCTTAACTAAGAAGAGGGATGCTCCTAGGAACCCTTAAGATAACAAGAGGGAACCTTGTGAACAAAATGGGACAATGCTCTACTACCCAATTGATTAGTATGCCTTGGTTAGATTAGAGTCAAAATTATCTTCACGTGACCCTAGTGAAAATACAACTGAAACACATTTATTGCTCATTGTATTGAAGGGGGTAAAGTAAAGCCAGGATACTCCAAGACTAGTCAGTGTGACTTTCTTGGAAAACCGAGCTTGCAGAGGTAATTTGTGACACCTAGTTGAGAGAACCAATAGGAAGCTTGTGGCTTGGAGCCAATTTGACTTAGACATCATGTTTCAAAGAGCTCTCACAAAGTGAAAACTTTTTTGGAGTCAAAACCTTGTTATTCGAACAAGGGGAGAGTCCATTTAAATTTGAAACTACATGTTATTCATCACGAGACTTACGAGATGTGTTACTTTGTCCTAGTTTTTCACTTGTCCTAAGACAAGGTGAAACTCTGCCAAAGTTACACTTAGTTTGTTTCATCACCACTTGGTTTACACCTTTGTTTTCTTGTTTCCCATTTGGGACAAAATAAGAACAACATACATGGATACCACTAGAAATAATCATGTCCACCACTTTTGTAGTCTACTTGCATGACTAGGTTGCAATGCTAGAATGTAAGTGTTGAAAGTGTGAATGGTACATCTTCATGTTCTAGTAGGCCCTTTGTCTCACACCCATATTGAGACTAATTATCATTATAGTTAGGTGATATCATCATTGAATTCCTTTGATTTGTTACGTTTCCCACATTATAGCCATATAATTGTGATACTTACGTCTTGTTTCCATTGTGAAACTTGGTCTAAGTCTCTAAATTGTATTGTTACATTGCTCACACGCATAATAACTTCTTGATATACTTAGGCTTAGTTTTTAATCCTAACATTGCCTTGAGTTTTTGTGAGTGTTGAGGTTACGTTGTTCACATCGTGATAACATCATTTTGATACTAAAATATTGCTTTCTTGCAAATCTTGATTAACGTGTCCAAATAGTGTTGTTACGTTGCTCGCATTTGTAACTTCCATTTTCAAAGACTTGGACTTTGTTGGTGTCTAAAACTGGTTTTAGTATACCTTGTTGGAGGATCACGTCAACACTTTCTTAGTATTTAGGTCTTGTTTATTTTAAACTTGACCTAAGTGGTGATATTGTGTTGTCACTATTTTCTTTGAACCTATCTTGGAAAAATGTAGGGAGTAAACTATTTTTGTGACTGGATTTTAGTCTTGTGCTTAATTATCTTGTCCTAGATACTTCTTGTCATATATTACCTTGTTAGTGTGTGTATCATTCTTTATTATTTGGATATCCTTGGGTTCATATTGACCTTTGGATTCGTGACCATTTGTTATTCAAACATTATTTGTGATGAATTAGCGTCATTACGCTCCGTAAATTCACTTAGGGTCCATTTTTAGTCAACCTTAGTAAAATATTTCACGTTATGCTTCCTACCATAAGAATGGGGCATCAAAAACTAGGGGCAGGTCCCTTTGGAGATGACATGTTAAACCCACTTTTAGAAGACAACATCATGGTTGATCATAGTGGTGGTGAGGAGAATTCTCCTCGAGTGAATTTTGAGTTGAATCCCACCCACTTTGATGATTATATATACCAAAACAAACATGAGGTCCTAATGCATGTCATAGAGATAGGAGCAAGGTTACCCTCTATGGTTGACCCTTCTCTCATTATTGGTATGGTTCATGGAGAAGTAGAATGTCCTTCTCAAAATATTAATGACATCTTAAACCCAAGTCATGCCTCTACTTCTGGATGACAAAATGATGAGGAGATACCTTTCAAAAATGATGGAGACTATCATATACCTACTGTTAGAGTTCATTGTGAGGACCATGAAGAGCATGCTCATCATGAGAAACCTCCTCCTTATGAAAATCGTAAAGAAGTACCCACTCAGGAGGTAACTTTAGAGAAACAAGTGCAAGCTCTCACTCGCCAATTGGAAAGTTTGGCTTCACATGTAAACAAGGAACAACTGAAACCTTTAAAACAAGCTATACCAAAAGCTAAACCAAAAGCTTTATACCACAAGTTCAATACCAATACTCCTCATCAAGAGGCACGTAAAGAACCTTATAAGGACTTTTATGTGGAAAATAAAGGTGGGGATACAACTAGATTTAACCATTTTTACAGGCCCACACCACCCACACAAGACCAACTCTTAATCAAGAGTGGTCAACCATGAAAAATTCCCTTATAGCTTTACAAGAAGGAAAAACAGGCAATAGGAAAAAGTACCAATTTGAGGAGTTATGCCCATATCCCTTTGATAGAGCCATGTTGTAGGTACCTTTCCTACATCATTTTGATTTCCAAAGTTTGAAAAATATAAGGGAAAAGGTGACCCTAGAGACCATATTAAGGAATTTTATATGGCATGTCAAGAGGTCATGTATATAGCGATAACTATCTCATTCACCTCTTTCCACAAAGTTTAGGAGGTCAAGTGTTGGAATGGTTTTTACACATCCCTAAGGGATCTATATCTACATGGCCAAAACTAGCTGAACACTTTGTGCGTCACTTTTCATTTAATATAGAAATGATGTCACCATGTTAGATTTATGTAATGAAAAACAACAAAATAACGAGAACTTCACTAGTTTCCTACAATGATGGAAAGGGTTAGCTAGCCATTTCCCTTATTCCATATCAAGAAACAAATGATTATTATATTTGTACCAAACCTCCACCCTGAAATTACATTCCACTTGAAAATGAATTGTGGTAACACATCTGAATAGGTGATCAAAAAGGGTTTTCAAATAGAGAAAGCATTGTTAGCGAGAGGGACCTTAAAACCCTTTTCGCATGACCGTGATCATAATGATTCCAAACCTAGTGACAAGATTTTTTTTGTTCCCAATAAGAAAAAAATGTTGTAGGTGATGGAATAGTAGACTCTAAACGAGTGCAAGTAGTTCAAAACCATGCTCCCTTGAAACTTGCAAAGGGAACTCCACCTACAGAGTACAAACGTCATGCCTTCACCCCTCTATCTGACTCTATGTCATCAATATTAAAATAGTTAGAGGCAGTTAATATGGTTAGATATCCTGAAACTACACCTTATGGGGATGACACACCTAAGCCATCATGGTTTAGGGAAAATGAATATTGTGGATTTCACCGTGTCAAAGGTCATAAGACCGATAAGTGTTTAAAATTAAAGCACTATATTCAAGACTTAATCGACATTGGTGATGTGGAAATGGATTTTTCTACCCCTACCAAATCTCCCAACGTAAACATGGGGATCTTCAAAGAACCTTTCCCAAGGCACAACAAAGGAAAGGAAAAGTCAGATGAGGGACAGTCATCTCAAACTAAGAATGTTAATTATGTTTCAAAGATGGACCATTTTGATCATTTTGATGCCCTAATAGGTTGTGTCAATCCACCTATTGAGCATATCAACAATGATCAAGATTAAATCAAGGGAGTGTGTCATGGAAACGTGACGAGCTCACCTTGTTATTTCAGAACCTCCTCCCCTACTCCTCAAGACAGTCATTATGACGTGTTAGAACAATTAGAGAAAACCACAGCTAAGATTTCAATCTTGGACCTTCTTAAAATTTCTAACATTCATAAAGACATCCTTTGTAAGACATTACAGGGATCAGGAGTGTCCATTGATATCGACCCAACACACTTCCAAGAAATGGTAGCACAGATTTCTCCTATAGAGCATATAACCTTTAGTCCAACAAAAATCCTAGAAGAAAATCCCTCTCATAATTTACCCTTACATATTGAAGTCATAATCAAATGTAAGAAGGTAAAAAGAGTGCTTGTGGATGGTGGATCAGGTTTAAATATTTGTACTCTAAAGCTAGTTCAGGAAACTAGGGTGTACTGAAGCTGATTTAGAGACAAAGGTCATCACCATAAAGGCATATGACAATGAAGAATGGAAGTCAGCCAATATGATCACTTTCTCCTTGGAAGTAGGTCCTATCAATCAAGCTACAAAGTTCCATGTCTTTGAATTAGAGCTCCCTTATAACATATTACTTGACCGTCCATGGATTCATGCCATGCAATCGTACCTTCAACGTATCATCAGTGCTTAAAGTTACATCATGAATGGCATAGACCTCTCACTATTCAGGGAGATCCCCAACCTTTTTCTCATTACAGAGAGCATTTTTGGGCTATTTCCCCATCATTTACGAATGTCCTTCTACAGAGATAGTTGTTCCAGTTCAATCAAAGGCCCTCACTTCATGAGTGGATCCAGATACCTTGTCTCCCAATGAAAATGGTGCTTCTACATCAGAGTCTCCTTTTTCTACGTGGGAGATGAAGGTTAGAGAAAATGGTTGCAGAGAATATGATCTTCAGTAGGCCCTTCTAGTTCAAACCTTCCCCTATCAACCAAAGTGTGTGGTAGGTCATGTTACAAGTTTCAAAGATCCGGGGAAAATTACCCTTTCAATGCTTTCACTCCTCATGGATTATTAGAAGATGAAAATATACTCAAAGATATTGTATTTCATCCTGAAGATGATGAAATGGCTTTATGTTATCAATCACCTAAGTATGTTATCCCCAATCGAATGATAGTTACTATGGGATACAAAGGACATGGTTGTGAGAAAAATGAACAAGGTACACTAGAATTTCTTCCAATACCTCATCATAAAGTGGGTAAGCATGGTATTGGCATCTATCTATATGGGTCTAACCCCTTAGAGGTTAAGGATACCTCTTCTGAACATGAAGAAGATAGTCCATCCAAATGCGAAAGTGAAACAGATTCCCGGTGTAGTCTTTATGAAGACCTTGTCTCCATGAACCTATTTTCTGACATGTGGCTATCCTAACTATAACCCTTTATATCCCCTACCACTCAGACACTAAACCTTATTTACCTATCACTCATGAATTGGGACCAACAACAACATGTGCCAATTGATGTCTTTCAGAATGATGAAGCTATTGGTGAGTTCCTTGGTATTCGTGATAGTATTCCAATAAATGACCACAAGAAAGGCTTCTCCATTCAGCTCAACACATGCACGTACTTTAGGGAGGAGGCTGAGTTGTGTGGTTATTTAAGAAAAAAAAAAATAAGAAAGGAAAAATTTCTACAAAAAAGCCTTGTAAAAAGAACAAGTATAAGTCCTATAGTGAAAACCTCTTTGAGGTGCTTGTGGACAAAACAAAAAGAACAATCAACAGAAAAAATAGTTAACCCACTTGAAGGTGAAAATATCTTTGATCCACCTTTAGTAGAAGAAGATCTTAATCTCCCCCCTGATCCTACATGCATGAAGGATGAGTCCAAGCTACTGGTGGAGGAGACAATATATGTCAATATTGGCATGGAGGAATTTCCAGAATAGTCAAGTTGGGAGCTTCACTATCAGCTCAAGAACAAAAATTTTTTGTGTTGATTTTAAAGAGAATTTACATATATATTTTTGGTCTTACACTGATATGTCAGGAATTGATCCTGCACTAGTGGTTCACAATCTTGTGGTACAACCAGATGCCAAGCCCATAAAAAAATCTCTGAAATATGCATCCTCATGTCATCCTTATTGGTCAAAGCAGAGCTAGAAAGATTATTGGAAGTAGGCTTCATCAGGCCTATTGACTATTCAGAGTGGATTTCCAATGTAGTCCCAGTGTAGAAGAAACATGTTGGTATTAGAGTTTGTACCAATTTCTGAGATATCAATAAAGATTTTCCTAAGGATGGCTTCTCTCTTCTCAACATCGGCATGATTATCGATTCGACAACTATTTATGAGATGTTATCACTCATGGATGAATTTTTAGGATATAACCAGATAAAAATTGCTAAGGAAGACCAACATAAGACAACTTTTACCACCCCATGGGGGAAATTTTGTTATCAATTCATGCCCTTTGGCCTCAAGAATGTAGGTGTAACCTATCAATGGGAAATGATTGTTATCTTTCATGACATGATCAGTGACATCATGGAAGATTATGTGGATGACATATTGGAAAAATATAGGACTTGGGAAGATCACCTAGAGATCTTGTGATGCATCTTTTAGTGTCTAAGGGACTACAAGGTCTGACTAAACCTGAAGAAATGTGTCTTCGGTGTGCTATCTGGAAAACTATTAGGATTCATTATTTCATGGAGAGGAATAGAAGTAGATCCTACAAAGGTTACTACTATAACAAAAATTCCTCCTCCAATGAATATCATACAACTACGGAAAGCTTTCAAGGAAAGATCCCAAAAATTAAAATGTTCATCTCTCATCTTGTAGATCAAGTGTCACACATTTACACATCTTCTAAAGAAAGATGTCAGTTTTCACTAGGGACTAGAACAAGTAACAAGAATTTTCTTTTCTCAAAGCATATTTGGAAAATCCCCCTATTCTAATGCCACCCACTGCAGGTGAACCATTGTTACTCTACATTTCTTCCATGCACTTTGTAATTGGGGCAATGTTGGCCCAATATGATAAGGAACATGAAAGAAAAAGCTGTGTATTACTTAAGCTAAACGTTGATAGCTTACGAGCTCAACTACCCATAAATAGAAAAGGCTTGCTTGGCCATAAGTTTTTATTTTCAGAAACTACATCATTATCTACTAAATAATAAGGTTAAGCTTATCTCAAAATTTGATCCATTAAAGTACTTTTTGTCAAATCATGCACTCATAGGAAAGATGGCCAATTGGATCATCTTTCTCAATGAGTTTGACATCGAGTATGTACACTAGAAATTAGTAAAAGGACAAGTTTTAGTAGATCAACTAGTTGAATTCCCGCTACCAGGTACTGAACCTTTGAGCTTGGAACTCCCAGATGCATCTAAAATGTACCTCAAGGAATCTATTATATGGCGGCTATACTTTGATGGCTCCTTTACCTTTCATGGTTCAGATGCCGGAGTTGTGTTGATCACTCCTTTAGGAAACTGGATCCCTCAGGCATTCTGACTTGGGTTCTCATGTACCAAAAATATATTAGAATATGAATCCCTTATTGCAAGGATGAAATTGGTTATTAAGTGGGACATCATACAAGTGAATGTAATTAGTGATTCTATGTTGATTATAAAATAGGTAACAGATGAGTATAAGGTTAAGGATGAGAAAATTCTTCCATATAAGAGAATGGTTGATTCTTTGAAGGAGTTCTTTGAGCATATTACTTTTCAACAAATCCCAAGAGGATATAATAGAGTAGTAGATGTTATGGTCATATTGGGGTCTATGTTGAGAATCCCACCTAGAAACAATGATATTTCGTTCTTCTTGAAACATCTACGAACACAGGCATATGACATGTCAGATTCTTGTTTGGTATGCGAAGTTGTTGGTCCCTTTTCCCCATGGTATAGTGACATATTTAATTACCTTCACTGATGGAACCTTTCCCACAAACATTTCCCATTCCAATAAAAGAAACCTCATCCAATGTATAGCTCGTTATACCCTACTTGGGGGCACTCTCTTTCATCGAGGCTATGACGGGAATCTGTTACATTGTCTCAATTCAGAAGAATCCATCCTAACAATCAAAGAGGTGCACGAAGGTATCTGCGGGGCCCATACTAATGAGATCATCTTAGCAAAGAAAATACTTAGAGTAGGCTACTATTGGCCTACCATGGAAAATGATTATTACAAATATGTAAAGAAGTGTTTGCATTGTCAGAAGTACGACAATTTGATACATGTACCGGTGTAATCATTACAACCTATCATGACACCTTGGCCTTTCTCAAAGTGGGGGATTGATCTTATAGGTAAGCTTAACCCTACATCCTCATATGTCCAAAAATTCCTTATCACTACCACTGAATACTTCATAAAATGGGTAGAGGTTGTTCTCTTACCTATGTCGGAGGTGCACAGATATCTAAGTTTATAATGAACCACATAATTTTTCCATACGGTATCCCCTCTTCCATTGTAGCTGACAATGGTAAGTCCTTTAAAAAAAAATGTGAAAGTATTATGCAAACATTTTCAAATCTCTCTCTAATTCTCAACCCCTTATTGCCCTCAAGGTAATGGGAAAGCCGAAGCTTGTAATAAAACCCTCATCTGTATTATGGAGAATATGGTGAATACAACAAGCCGTAAATGGAATTTACAAATTCACCCTACCCTCTAGGCATATACGAAGCATCTATCCACACTCCTACAAGTGCAACTCCATATTCCCTAGTATTCGACACAGAAGTTTGTATTACCCTAGAGATCAAGCTCCCCTCTTTGCATATAGAGCGAAGGGATTACCTGAATGAAGAGGAGGACTACAGAGTAGATCAACTGATAGATTTGGAGCTATTAGATGAGAAATGACTTCATGCCCTTGATCACCTTAAAGTTGTATTAGGATCAAGTGTGGTGAAGTTACAACAAAAGATTCATACCTCATGTTAATTTGAGGTAGGAGACTTAGTGCTAAAATAAAATCTGTTCAACTCCACTAAAGATTGAAAAGAAAGGAAAAATTTGAGCCTAACTAGTTATGGCCATATGTTTTGGTCACTAAGTTTGGTTCAGGTGCCTACAATCTTTCTTACTCAGATGGTCAGGAACTTTAGGAACCAATGAACGCAATGCATCTTAAATGTTTCTACAATTAAATGTGGGGTACCTAAAATATTAGAAAAACAAAAAAGTATAAAAAAGAGAAACAAATACATCCAATAGTGAAAACCATGCAATGGTGGCACTTTGGACAATGCCTTTGGTGAAAACCAGTTTCCAGCACCATTGCAGGGTCTATTGTTCACAAGCATTTCATATCTAGGATTGTGATAACTTTATCCTGAGCTAGTCTTTGTCTGCATCTGAGCTACTTTTGAGCCTATCCCTCTTGGCCTTGATCTTAGATGATCCTACTTTTGAATACAAAGAGTTTGAATTTGAATATTCCCATCTCACATTGGGGGAAACTTTACATTGTCCCTTCTTACACATAACGAGTGGCATTCTTCCCTTTTACATCTCATCTAACGCTGGGGGTATCCACGTTTCTTCATTTCCTTATAATTAGCTTTAGAAAAAATCTTAGAAAACACCACAAAAATTCGTATAAATTTTTGAAAATCCCAAAAATATTCAGATATGTTAGTTGAGAAAACTCAAAAACATTCACATATGTTTCTTAGAAAACTCAAAAATAATAGAACATTGTCTCGAAATAATACCAAAAACTAAAAAAAAACATTTCAAAATTGTCCCGCAAAAATAAAGTAGTAGTTTGCTTACTTTAGTTGTTGGTTTATATAGTTTTGATTGCATTAATTTTTCATCTTATGTGATTTAAATTGGATTCATTTACTTACTTATATTGAGTGTTACTTTAATATGTTGTGCATTACATTGAGTTTATTTAATTTACATACTTGTCCATAGTTGTGTTGCTTTGATTACATTTGATTAATTTGTGCTTGTTGTTGTCTTGTACAGTTTGTTGTCATTTCATCATCATATCATCTATCATCACATCTATACATCATATATCAATAAAATCTAAGCTACATCATCATGAACATGAAAATTAAACATGTATGCTAAGCTAACATCATATAATATCACCAAGAGGGGAAAGAGGGACCACCTTCTATCCCCCCCTCAAACATAGACCATAATAAAAATGTGGATTAAACATGCTATCTCATACACAAAATGTGATAAGTAAAAAAGTACATCATCATATATCATCATAATATCTAAATGTCTATGTACAAAATCAATGTGTCTCGATATACATATCAGATACAATGATAATCCATCATGGGCATCATATATCCAAAAATGTGCCTTCATCATGAGGCATACTAAAAAATAATACATGGTACATCCATACAAAAATGTGCCTTCATCATGAGGCATACTAAAAATCATATACATAAGTACATACCATACAAAGATGTTCCTTCATACCAAGGTGTACTCATCAAGGTACATCAAATGGACAGTCAGCCACTGAATCTCCTACCATGGTGGACTACCTGGTCTTGTCCCTGAGGTGGTGTTGCATCTGTAGTGCCCAAGGAAGCTCCATGTACTGAAATTGATGGCTTCTAAGACTGGATCTAGTCCGATCCTGAGGTCCTCTGAGATCTAGACCTAGACCTATTAATAGCTGACTCTAATCAGGGAGTGGCTCTCTGTCCAACTCTGGAATAACCTCATGGTATAAGCATCCCTATAGTATAGGTGGCCTCTCCTACCAATAGTTATCACACAGATATAGTGAATAATCTACATCATGTACCTGATGCTATGCACCACCTATTGAGAGCATCATGCTCTCCTATCTCACACTCAGCCATGTCTAACATGTCAGTTTGGGTCTGATCTGCGGATCCTACTAGCTAGTCTCTCTACTAGTAACTGATCCCTCTCAGTAGTAACTTGTAGCTGTTAGTGACACCCACCTACTATAATTGTTACCTCAAGGTAGTTAGCTCACCTGTACCTATGTAACCTATCTAGGTGGAGATATCCCAGGGGAAATCTGTACTCTTCTCTCCATCCTCCCCTCATGGACTCTATGGTGGGGTCCCCCATCCATCCCTCCATCATCATCTGATCTCCTCTTCATCTCCCTACATATCTCCCCACCTCCTCCATGGACTATGTGGCGAATGCATTGTGGTGGTGATAGGGGCACCTCAGTGGATGTGTAGTGGAATAAGGGTGTTGTGGCAACTCAATGAGGTGGTGATAGTGGACCTGTTGATAAAGGAATACAGTTGTAATGGAACCTATAGTGGAACCTACACCTGTGGAGCCTGCACATGTGGAAACCCTATACTTGTGACTGTGTAGGCATCTGACCCTGAACTGGTTATATCGACACCTATGGAGCCTATCCCTGAGGCTGTGATCCATCTGACCCTAAACTATCTGGGATGCTACCTTCTTATGCCCTAAGATCCTGGATGTATCTAGGCCCTATAGGCCTTCCACCAAAAATCCCAACATGTGTAGCTTCCTGTGGAATGGTAACTCGTTTTGGAAACACTATCGCATACCATGAAAGGTAGTATCATTAAGTCTCCCTAGGATCTAACTATCTGTGGCCATTGGACCCTTAAGGCTATGGTACCACCTGTGCAGAAGTTGTCTAATGCTCGCTATAACCTAATCTGAAGGACCAATATCAAAATTCTCTCGGGACATGCGCCCATAGCACATCTCATCTCTAGGAATCCCTTGGATGAGACAAAAAATTTGATGCACTCTATCCACTTGGTACGACTCCAGAATATGGTCCTGACTCCCAATAATAAAATGATTAGTTACTACAATAATAAAAATCTACTACATCCTCAGGCCACTGGTATAATCTATACTGGCCACCATGTAATCATAGAGAGTTGAACCTCATCAAAATATTTCATGTAATATGATATATCTCTAGTGTGCCCATGTATATCCTCGCTCACTAGTACCCCAACTCAAAATAGATGGCTCGTCAAGGGTGCTAACTCGTAAAACTCCAAGTGGGTGCCTTATCACGATGTGGTCCTAAGCCCATATCTATAGTAATGTTGTTGGACCCACGGTCTTCTAACCGACGGTATGCTATCAAGTGTAAATATGAATATAAATGGGCTAGTAAGCATTGCCCCCAACAATAGACCTCTACGATAATCACTCTATGGATAAATCCAATCAAGAACAAAGGGAAAACCATTCACCAATCTTGTCAGGCAACCAATATGCCACTGATAAGAGCCATCAAATAAATGGACTCCACCCATGAAAGCCATTGATCAACAAAAGCACCTGGTGATGTTAACTGACATACCCCAATGGGGAATGTCAACAACATTGAATATCTCACTAATACTCTAAGAATATGAACATCAATTTTCCATCATAAGTCACCAACTGACCCCTATGATTGACACTCTAAAAATGTGCCACACATGACCTCTAAGGTGATGCTCATCTCACCTTTTGGCAAGCAGGCAACATCTGAACTCTCACTCCATCTATCTTTCAGCTAAGGTTGTAAGAAGGCTACGATCTAGAGTGATATTTGACATCTGATCTATATGTGATAGACCTATAACATATAAGGTCATCTATAGGAAAGACAAGGTCGCGCCATGAAAACATGGCCTCATAGGGCCTGCAGTCACCCTGTGTCACTCCTGCATCACCTCCCATTTGGGTAGGTTCACCTACAAAATAGGCAACACAGCTTTTTTAATCTCATTTTCCTCTATACTACATCATTTAGATTAGTCTATTCATGATTAACTACTTCTATTCATGCCTAATTCTTCTAAAAATTTCTTAAAAAATTCTTCTAAGGCCATGCAAGGTTATACCCTTCATGCTACCAGTGCACCCAGTGGAAACAGCTAGAATTCGCCCCTTTTAACCGCCAGTGCGCCCTCATGTACTAGTAAGCTCCCTTTCCCATGTCAGCATCATATGCATTCTCATGCCAGCACACCCCATGAACCCCCCATGAAAAATTTCAAGTCAGCATGCCCTTTGTCACACCTGTGCGTCATGTCCATGTCCAGAGTAAAAAATTTTCACAAGCGCATGGTCATGCCTATGTTGTTTAGCACCAATCACACACACTTAGCATGCATGTGTAACTTCCCAAGGGCCATGCCTAGTGTTCATGCCATAAAATCCTAAAACTACAATAAATGTGCTTAAAAATGACAACAATTGAAGTTTTTTGTTGCATTGCATACTTGTAGACTATACTCGGGAAGCCGCATATACTCTAAAGACTTGATCGTTAACATGGTGTCTATGAGTTCTGAATCCTCTCCATTCCTCTCCCATGGTCAATGTAAAAATCAATAGTAAAAATGATAAGGGTAGATAGTCAAATAAACTCACCGCAACGGGTTTTAACCCCCCTATGGCTTGCTATTATGTAACTTGTTTTGACCAACCCATGATGTCTTGTTTATCACCTCCTTGAGGTGCACTTAAAGACTGTCATAATTATTGTAATTTATTTTAGCACTCGTTGCACGAATGAATATTTTTAATAAATAATCATTTTTTAGCATGTTTTTTCTATGTTGGGGCATATTTTTGCTTCTCGGCGAACTCTTTCTGCTACCTGGGGGCATATTTTTTCCTTCTAGTGATTTTTGACGATGTCGTATAACTTCGTTAATTTTTCTATGTCATTTTTCTTTTATAAAATTCATAAAACCACTAAAAAATTCAAAATTTTTTCAAAAATCCCAAAAACATGATAACAAATCATTAAAAATCCATAAAAAATGTATAAATTTTTTTTTTTTTTCAAAAAATTGGTAAATGACATGCATGGAGCTTTTTTATTATTGGTAAATAGTTTTTTGAAAGGGACTATACCCTTGAAAACAAAAGAGGTCCTAGAAGCCAGAATAGGAATGAGAATCATTACAAAAAGGATCAAGATCCATATGAGACATAGAAACCCAATGTAACCAAAGAGCAGTTACCCCAAAACAACAAACCAGTTCAAACACTGCAGAAGAGCAGCCAAAAAACAACAAACAAACAACAAAAATTACGAAGGAGTACAACAAGAGCATCCACAATTACTTCTTGGCGGCTTTGTCGATTCTGGATTTGATATTCTGCCAAGAGGTGAACATAGCCAATGTCATCATATGAGTAGAGTCAGTAACATCCAGCTGTTCAATGGTCTGTTTGCTTTCCTTTTCCGTGCCCCAAAGAGTTGCTGGAATTCCACTGAGATTAGAGACGCTGCGGACATGCTGCTCAATAAATTCTTCAATTGCACTAAAAATAGCCATATTATGGTCATGGCGAGTCTTGGCTTTCCCTAGACGGTTGTCCAAGGAGTTCAGTTTTTTGTAGATGTCTTCAACCTGTTTATTATCAATATCAATCTCCTCTTCCTTCTTCCTCTTACCTTTTTGCTTTGCCAAGTTTTTAACCTCTTCTTTCAACAGCAACATGTCAGCTTCTAAGGTTTCCAGACTTTTTGTGGAGTTCTCAATGTGTACCTCCTGTGAACCAGTACTTCTAATATGTAGGAGGTTATGAGCAATTTCCAATTCCTGAGGAACATTCCCTAAAACAGGGGTATCAAGGTTCAGCCTTTTAGAAGACCTAGTAATAGGTCTGGTCGAAGTGGAAGAAAAGTGGGTAGGAGCAAAGGTGGGGGGATGATTGAGGGAGTCGAGAAGGAGGGTAGAGGGGTGACAATAGCGGTGATGGGGACAGAAGGAGAAGAGATGTGGGTAGCAGCAGCGGTGCTGGGTAGAGGAGGAACAGAGACGGGGGAGGATGGGATGCCGGGAGACCTAAGAAGACAAAGCTTATGCAACAAGAACATGAGACCCTAATGTAGAGGGACCACACATGCATGCTTTTGAAACTCCAAAATGGAGCACTCAAGAGAATTAAGTAGATAATGAGGGAAGCATACCATGAAACTCCTGCGGAAGTGATTGAGGAACACAAGATGCTTTGAGGGCACAGTGACGAATCTCCCCTCCAAAGAGATGTAACGCACCATCATACGGGTGACCTCGTCAAAAGGCGGAGGGATAGAGCTGACCTGCAGACCCGCCATGATGAAGAATAGTTTCTCATTACCCTCAACAAATTTCCTCTCCTCAGCACCTCTGTCAATCCTTTTATTAAAAAAATGGTACCCATCCATGTCAAGGCCTGTTGCTTCGGCTATTAACTCTTCATTGATCAAAATCTTCTGCCCACCATATTCCACTGTGTGATCCTTCCAATCCTTCACAAAATGCATGAAAATACTTTGGTCGTGACCTTGAATCTTCTCCATAAAATTAGTGATGCCTCCCTGGCTGAGAAGATTCCAAAGCTCTTCATTATTTTTCCATTCCGGGTCCGCACTGGGTTCTATTTGACAAGGGGCACCTCCCATTATCACCGTGCGTAAGTGTTTGCAAATAAAATTTTCAAAATCCCTATGAGGAGTTCTATAACAGCCGCAGTTACCAGTCCACCTTTCTCTGTTATTTTCCACGTGATGTGAATGATGACTAGGGTAGCCGTTGTTGTTCCCACGAATGCCTGAGTGACTGCTGCTATGTACCTGGGAAAACCCACATGTGTGAACTTCAGTCCCCTTAGAAACCCACTCCAGATCATCATCATCCTTATTACTGACTTGAGAATCCGTAAAGCCCTGTTTAAAAGCTGTTGAAAGCACAATATTTCCCACATGTGCAGCTTTAATCTTCATATATATCCACTTTAAGTTCTCATTATACGTTCCACAACCTTGATTTCCCGTCAAGATTTGCTTGAGTGTTGTTTTAATATCAACATGTGTGGGAGTCTTATTTTTGAAGTCCCACTCCAAATGCTCATTTCTCTTACCCCGAATTTGCATGCTCATAAGTATCCACTTATATGCTGCTTTGAAGCTGTTCAGGAATGTGATCTTTATTATCCCAAATAATGTGATTAACATTTATGCCATAATTAGCCAATGCATCTGCCACCTTGTTACCCTCCCGGTAAGTATGCTTGATCTGAATGTTATTGAAGGTTTGGAAAATACTTATGGATTCCAAGATGAAGTCCTTGATGTTCCAACTTGGAGGTGAACACTGATTAAGATGATTAATGATATTAAGCGAGTCCCCTTCTAGAATGAGGTTTTGGATATTATGAGTCTGAGCAATTCTAAGGCCCCATAAAGCGGATAATGCTTCAGCAAAATGATTAGTTTGAATTCCCATTTTTCCAGCATACGCAGCAATCAAACTACCTTTATGATCCCGGATCACTCCTCCCCCCGCTGCAATTCCAGGGTTACCCTTAGAGGCCCCATCAAAGTTCAACTTATACCAGTTAAGATCAGGAGGATGCCAATGTATCAAAGATCTATCAATACTATTACCAGAATTATTTCAGATATTGTCAGCTCCAATCTGCCATTGGGACAAGATATGCTCTTCATTTTCTGGATAACTCTTGTTCTTGGGGGGTTTAAATCTAGCAATATTTTCTTTAATAGCATTAGAAATTTTCCCAATACTGAGCTTAAAATTCTGTTTATTATTTCTAAAGATAATATCATTTCTATCTTTCCATATCCTCCAAATAACATGAGGTATTACCAAATTCTAGAGCCTTCTAACAACACAATGTTTATAGGGTGGGCTCCATTGGGTCCAGAGCTGACTGAAATCCTTCGGAACCACCCAGAAAGCTTTAAAATTAGAGAGGGAAAAACTCCATATTCTGGTAGCATAATCACAATGGATAAACAAATGACTGATATCCTCAGAGTCTTTTTTACAAAGATGACATCTATTAGGCATTATGAAACCTTTTCTTATCAGGTTGTCAGTTGTAAGAATTCTGCCTCTGAGAGCCAGCCAAAAGAAAAAGTTAATTTTAGGTGTTAGCTCAGTCATCCAAATTCTACTCCATTTAAACTCAGTTTGACTATTGTCGAAGAAAGTATTATAACCAGTTTTGACAGAGTAGTCCCCATCAATAGAATTGCTCCAGACCAATTCATCCTTAACATCCAGCTGACTTAAGGGGATAAGGTCCAACTGATCTTGCAGGGAGGAAATATTTTGGATCAGATCATCTCTATCCACAGAAAGTTTTTTCCATTTCTTTTTGTTGCCATTTCTTTCAATATAATCCTTGATTCTAGTGCCATACTTGTTTTCAAGACTGTCTTTGACCACACCAAATCTGTCCATAAGGTTGCCATTAAACCAGTTATCATCCCAGAATTTTATATCATAGCCATCTCCCACTTTCCATTTACTGCCTTGTTTAATGAAATTTCTGCTCTTCACTAAATTATTCCAAAAAATGGAACCATAGGGAAGGTGCTCATCTTGAAGAAAAGAAAAGACTACTTGTTGATTAAGGTATTTAGCCTTAATTAATTCTATCCAGGGTTGCTTCTCAGAAAGCATTCTCCAGCCCATTTTCGCAATGAGAGCCTCATTCATTTTCTTGATGTCTTTTATGCCCAGTCCTCCTATATATTTTGGAGTACAAACCTTATCCCAAGAAACTAAGTGATATTTAAACTTCTCCTCCATGCCCTGCCATAAGAAGTTTTTCTGAATCCTCTCAATTCTTTCTCTGAAGGTAGAAGGGATCTTATAAAGAGACATGATATAGATAGGCAGATTTTGAAGCGTGCTTTTTATGAGCAGGCACTTACCAGCACTAGAGAGAATGGCTCCTTTCCATCCAGCCATTTTTTTTTGAAATCTCACCAATAGATCATCCCACACCTTGTTAGAAACTTTTTTAGTGCCAAGAGGGAGTCCTAAGTAAGTGGCTGGAAGCACACTTATTTTACAGCCCAGAATTTTAGCAATTTTAAGTTGTCTTTCCTCAGGAGTGTTGAAGAAGAAAATGGAGCTTTTATCATAATTGATCTCTTGCCCAGAAGCAGATTCGTAAAGTTGCAGAATAGCCTTGGTGGCCTTAGCTTCAATGACGGAAGCCAATAAAAGGAGGATTGTATCATCCACAAATTGCTGATGAGAAGCTGCTTGGCTGATGGAAGTGGGCTTTGAGCCTTTCAAAAGACCGTCAATGACTGCTTTACCAATTGTTCTACTAAGACTGTCTACCATAAGAATGAAGAGCAGGGGGGAGATGGGGTCCCCTTGCCTTAGTCCTCTGCTGCTTGTGAAAAATCCCACTGGCTCACCATTAACCACCACTGAGAATCTGACCGTAGAGATGCAAGCCTTAATAATTTTTCTGAATTTGGCCGGAAAACCAAATTTAATTAAGACTTTGTCAAGAAAAACCCAAGAGACCTTGTCAAAGGCTTTATTCATATCAAGCTTAAGGACCATATTTGCTTTTTTATTATTCTCCATAGAGTGTATGGTCTCATGAACCATAATCACTCCATCTTGGATAATCCTGCCTTTAATGAATCCACTCTGCTGCCTTGAGATTAAATCATTCATAATGAATTGAAGCCTGGTAGCAATGATTTTGGTAAAAATTCTATAGATAACATTCACAAGGCTGATGGGTCTGAAGTCTTTGAAGTCTTTAGCATCCATTTTTTTTGGAGCAAGCACAATGTGGGTGTTATTCAGCTCTTTCAAAAGATCCCCAGTTCTATAGAATTCATTCACCGCTCTGAGAAGATCATCCGAACATATTTCCCAAAATTTCTGGAAAAAGTTAATGGAAAAACCATCCGGGCCTGGAGCCTTGTCGCCTTCTAAAGTAAACACAGCTTTTTGCAGTTCTTCAAGTGTGACAGCTTTAGTGATATCTTTATATCTCTGCTCCTCAATTTTGTCTTGGGGAATAGCCTCCAGCATGAAATAAATTACCTCATCATTAATTATATTCCTCTCATTAAGAAGTTTTTTATAGAAATTTAGAGCTTCTTCTTTGATGTTGTTGGGATCTTTTATAACATTTCCATTACTTTTAGCCACTTCCATGATCCTATTACAAGCTCTGTGCTTCAAAGTGGTCATATGGAAAAACTTTGTATTCCTATCTCCTTCATTTAGCCAGATAGCCCTAGATTTTAGTCTCCATAAGGATTCTTCTCTGCTGCAAATCGTATGCAGTTCTGAGAGAATATTCTTTTCATCAGTTTGGTCTTCAACAAATCTCCCCATTGTATTCATTTTGATTTCCAGATCTTGGAGCTTTTGTTTTAACTTCTTCTTCTTTTCAAACACATTGCCAAAAACTCTTTTATTCCAGATTTTAACTTGTTTTTTAACATTTTTGAGCTTTTGAATCAATCTAAATTGAGCAGTGCCTTCACAATTCCAAACCCACCACTCTTTAATTTTTCATAGATGTCATCATGCTCCATCCACATCTTTTCAAATTTGAATGAGCTTCTGATGGGCTTAGTCCAATTGAGAAGATTTAAAGCAATCGGATTGTGGTCCGATCCAATTCTGGGCAGGGAAGAGAGGTGGAAGTCTTGACTGAGAATCCAGCTAGCAGAAATCAGGGCTCTATCCAGTCTAACTTGGATAAGATCTTTTCCCAACCTTCTGTTGTTCCAAGTGTATTTATTCCCATGGAGATCCACATCCAAGAGATTAAGTTCAGCAATAAAATCAGCAAATTCCTCCATACCTGTGGAAAAGCTGGAGATTCCTCCATATTTTTCACCTGGGTTTAGAGGAGAATTAAAGTCACCCATGATAAGCCAGTTAGCTGTACTATGTTGGTTTCTAAAGATCTTAAGATCAGTCCATAGTTTACATCTCCCACTAACCGTATTAGGGGCATAGATATTAGAAAGGATCCATTCACCATTGTTCTCAATAGCATGAAATTTAATAGCAAGATGATTAGTGCTAGCATTAAGAACCATACCAGTACAGTGTCTTTTATCCCAAAGAGTAGCCAGACCTCCAGAGGCTCCCTGAGAGTCCACCGCAGCCATTTCAGAGTTTTCCCAAAAACTCTTTTTACTAATTTCAAGGATCTTAGCTTTCATCTTAGTTTCCTGCAAAATCAAAATACTAGGACTACTAGAATCTCGTAACTCCTTAATGATTCTCTGTTTGGAGTTTCCATTTAGACCTCAGATGTTCCAAGAGATAATCTTCATTTAATAGGAGCGGGAGTTGGGATTTCCTGATGGCTCAATTGACGTTGAATGCCATCTGCAATGTCTTTCTCTGTTCTCTTGGATCTAAGAGTCTTTTTTGAGGGCCTTCCTCTTTTAGAACTACTTCCAAAATCTACTAGTCTTCTAGTAGAAGATCTAGTAGTTCTGGATGTTGAAGTTTCCCAGTTGTCCATTTTCTTTTTCTTTTCACTGTAGAGCGATTCTGGGATCATTTCAAATCCTTTCATTCTCTTTTTTTTTGAGATGACCTCTATGAATCCAGAAGTTAGCTCCTCATCTTCCTTGAATGGTGTTACTTCTCCCTCTTCTTGCTCTCTCTGATTCCTGTCAATAGAGTGTGGATCTATTGATCTGTTACTGAAGCAAGGAGGTATATCTGCTGATCTGTTGCTGAAGCAAGGAGGTATATCTGTTGAGATTTTACTTTCACCCCTTGGAGTGTTTTTCTGCAATGTTTCTTCTGAACCCATGTTATCCTTTTCCAATATTTCCTCAATGATGCACAGAGAGTTATCTATCTCAGTTTCCTTATTGTCATCCAAAGTCTGAGATAGATCATTAGGGATGATATTTATCTTTACAGTTCCTTCTTGTTCATCCACCTCCATAGTCACCTTTACAGGATTTTCTAAGCCCTCTTTGATTCTGATTGGTGCTCCATGCAAAGTTTCCGCTGGGGTTTTTGGATGCCAGACCAGATGTTTCCTTATTGGAGTTCTAAACCCCCTTTTTTTCCTTTTTATTGTAGTTCAACTCAGTCTGGTTAGGGGATTTTTCTTCTCTCCAGCTTTCAATGTCAAGAACCCTGCGTTCCTTTATCAATTCTAAATCACCCTCAGGTTGTTCTTTCTTTTTGTGTTTGTCCTCCTCTGAGGAGATCTCCTTATTGGGACATTTTTTGGTGAAGTGTCCTATGCGATGACATTGCTTACACCTTAAATGAAATGTTTCAAATTTGATTTTTTGAATCCACATTCCACACTTAGATTTCAAGATGATGTGCTCTGGTAGCTCCTGCTCCATTTCAGAAGAAATGCAGAATCGAGAAAAAGCAAGTCTGGATCTATTTCTCATGGGCCCATCCAACCTGATCGAAGTACCTAAGGATTTAGCAATGTTTAGCAAAATTTCATCATCCCAAAATTGCAATGGTAGCCCAGGGAGTCTACACCAGATTGGAATGGTGTTTATATTTTCAATGTTAGGGTCAAACCCTGGATACCATTTTTTCAAAAAGAGGCCCATATTACCCAGCCACCACGGTCCTCCCAGAAGCACCGATTCCAAATCAGTCTGCTGATTAAATTTTTCCAGAAAAAAACCCCGTGGCATGATGGTAATACTTAGATCCCCCTTAGGTTTCCACTTTCTAAGAGCCCATTTTCTAATAAAATCAATATTAGGTCTAGAGCCTAGAAACTTACCAACAAGGGAAAGATTCACTTTGCTCAAAGCCCTATTAATGCAGCCATCTGGGACCATTAGACAGGTAGCACCTTCATTGTCCTTTTCCCACATGAACTACCCTCTTTCAGAAGACTGTGGACCCACTTTTTTGTTAGGGTTTTGAAGAATCTTATTCCAGGCCAAAGGTGTGGATCCCAGCGTGTCCACTTTTTCAGTTTGCATCTTTTCATCCATCTGATTCTGGTCAGTAAGCAGCCTCTCCTCAGCTATGATTGGCCTAGCCTGCTGAGTGTACGTCCATCGCTTTCTCAATTGCGCGCTGTCAGATTTCTAGTGATATTTCTAGTAATGAATAAATGTTAGTAATATAGATTTTCATGTTATTTTACACTTTTGTTCATTTTAATAAGGGCCTATGATTTATACCATAAGGGAAACATGATGAAACAAAGTTTTTTATTGAAAGATTTGATGCACGAGCTATTCCTATATTATTCTCTATCATATCTTATCACTATTAATTTTTCTTCCAAAACACCCAGGGAAATTAAAATCCTTTTCATCCCTATCCTATTTCTTTTATTTCTTTCAATCATATTTTCGATTGTCGATTGACTTCTTCTATCACCCCATCGACACTCAAGGGGGAATCCTTCATTCTACTAATTTTTATTCAAAAATTTACTTGTTTATAATTGTCTACTATGTTTGAAGTGACATCACTTACTTCACCTCAAACATGGGAAAATATAGATGCCTAAATTCCACTTACGCAGTTTTATTGCTAAAATAACACCAACTACTCTCATTTTACCATTTCCATTATAATTAGTGATTTCCACTAATTAACTAACATTTCCCTCTATTTTGGTAAATTAAAAATATTTTTTTGATTACCTAACCTATTTCACATTCAGGATGCCAATTTATGACATGTCGTAAGTCATAATCCTCTTTCGAACAAACAATTAGCAATTATTAGCTAATTAAGCCTATTTACCCTTATTTTGATCAATAAACCATATTATTGGCTAAAAACCCTCTTCCAACCATCCAAAATCACCCCTTTTTCCTCCAAGACATCTCAAAAGGAATTTAAATCTTAGAATAGCCTCTTAATTGACCCTAAGTGGTTAATTAAGGCTCCTCACATGTTAATCACCTATTAATTCACTAATCATGATCAATAAGCCTTAATTGACTTTGTCCATTTTAGTCCCACATGCACCAAGATGTAAAATTTATCCAAATAGAAATATATAAAAAGGACTAAGCACCTACGTTCATACTTTATACCATACTTTGATTAGCATATCATATAACAAATATGATTAAGAGCCTTACTTCCTTCTTAGATTAGCTTGCTCAATCTTTGCATCCAATCTTCATATTAGTTAGTAGAAAGAATATATAATATGTCCTTGTATCCATTTTTAGAGAGATCATCTCACCATTTATGGATTAGGAACAACCATAATTTGATTTCCCTTAGATCTATTTAGGTCCATGTTAATTAGTAGTCATCTCATATAGTAAGGATGCTTGTAGATTAGATGTTTGATTTCATTTAGTTTCCATTGATGCATGATGTTTCATTATTAAGCTTGATATTGGCTCTAGGATATTATGGTGTTAGCCTTTACTATTTAGTCATATTGAAAATTTTTGGGGTGTTATCAAATAAAATAGTAACAAGTAAGATCTATCATGTAAGAAAAAATAAATTATAAGAAATAGGGAGATAAGAGTGACTTATCTTATATTCAAAGATGTTGGGGAAATAATTTGTCATGGGGAAAATTATTGGTTTCCACCAACGGTCACGGGGCTAAGCCCCTCCTTCTTGGGTATGGGGGGGCTACCTTTATTGAATGAAAAGTACCTAAATTTGTGGGGTGGCTAGTAGGTCGGGGATTACACAGGAAAGACTCCACTTGATCATATGGTAAAGTTCTTATATGAATTACAAGGGATGAAATTACATTGAAGGGAGTTAAAGGGGAGTTGGAGAAACAAGGAGAGAGGGTTAATGTTGTGAGTAGGGCACTATTAGATTCTCATCAACAATAACCAGAGTAGGTCAACATTCGATTATAAGAAGATACCAATGATAACAATGATAAGACCAAAAAATAATAGACAAAAAATTCTATTGATTCATTCATCAAAGGAATGATACACGTTTATTGGTTTTGCAAGATTACTATGTTTACAAAGTTAGAAAGTATCTATAGAGAGAGAGTAGAGAAACATAATCATAGAAGTAGAAGAATTGTAGCTATTATTTCTTGTGTAGTAGTGATACAAAGTTTAATTACATACAATAATCCACAATTTCCAACCTCTTGGAATGGAGAAGACATTCTAATTTATGTGTTACAAGTTTTCTTTTCATCTCCCCCTACATGAATTTTCACTATTCCTTCATCACTTGTGACCTTTAATATTACTAGCAAATAAAATAGAGTCTTTTTTCTTGATTTGTAAAATAGACTCTTATAATGTTGCATTGAAGGTCACTTAAGTGAATAGGAAAAAATAGGGAAAAGGTGAATTTTCAACGAGGAATTAGAATGTATAGAGAGAATATGGAAGAGAAATAGCTAGAGAGAAGGGTTGACCAATCCGATGAAGATAAAGATTTTTCTTATGGAGAATTTGCTGCTTTGAAGCATGGTGCTCACAAATTCCTCCTTTTGCAAAATGCACAAACACTCCAGACTATTGAATGAGTGTTTATCAACACCTTTGTTAGGCATTACAATGCAATCATAGGATGCATGTACAAGAATCACTCATGATGGTTATTTCCTAATCCCATTGTGAGATTGAGGATCACTTTCTTACTCCTTATGTTTTCACAATTGACCCTAGTGATCACAAACCATCTTTGTGATGCTTGAATCTCTTGATGATTATATTTTATTCACTAAAATAGATCCTCACTTTGCAGATAGAGGATTACTTTCCTAAATGAGATTCTTATTATATGGCCATCCATTGAACTGAGATGAGGTGATTGCAATGTACTTCTTCTTTGAGGTGTGGTGACACTACAAAGTGTGGAATGAGTGCTTAAGAATACTAAAAAATTCATGGAACAAAGTGGAATTGAGACGGTTTATCATTGTTACATACACTATGATTCATATGAATATCACCAATTTCTTTCCCCTCCTAGCTCTAGAATCCTCCTTGAATGGAATCAACTCATACATCACATGACTCAAATGTTTCTCATGGGAATAGATGATTTCTTGATTATTCACACATAATGGTACTAGATGCTTTGGACTATCTCTTCTTGGATTGTTCCTTGAAGAATATTTGAACATAATGGCTAAGTCAGGCTATGAAGATCGTCAACTCACTCCTTGAGTCTTGTATTTCATCTTTGAACATCACGACTCCTTCATAAATCACTTTTCAGAGTAGGATGCCACATGGATAAAAACATGCTGATGGTACTTAGACATTATTCTGCCTAATTTCTCCTCCTAGAGATAGGTTTCCTATTCCTGATAGAAAGAATAATCCAAGAATGGTACTTGAAGGAATGAATGATAATGAGTTCCATGTTCTTGTCCTCTGCACACTTGAAAATTCTACCTCCTCTATGTTTTGCAATATATGAGCTCATTATTGAGCATGAATAAAGTATTTAGAAATAATTCTCGAGGTATGAATTGCTTGAGGTGACCTCCATATTCACTCACAGTGAGATTATCACATCATTCTCATGATGATCATCTTCTTGGTGACTTCAACTTGAATGAAGATCTTGATTGTTTCAGACCTCATAATGTTCTTGATTTCTATTGTTTCCCAAGAAACTATCTTTTACACACATAGTGCATCAATATGATCTATTCCTTCGCATAGTTTGATTCATATGAGGTCCCTTTCATGAATGAATTCAATTAGGATGCTTCCCTTATGCCAAAATTGGAAAGAATTAGATCACCCAACTTCGTTCATCAGATACGTGTCATGTAGAAACCACCTCAAAATGATGTTTTAGGAGCCTACATAGTGTTTTATGTCCTTTTATAGACCACGAGATGACTTCCCAACCTTGTAGATGATGGAAAAAATCAATTGAGATAAGTAAAATGGGAGTTTTCACAACTTTCTGAGCTCAATTCTAGGACTTACTATTTTTAGTAGTTCTTCAGGACTGCTATTTTTAGCTACTTTTTCACTTCTTGATGTTTCTTTCCTGTTTAGGGGACCACAAATGATAATAATTCACCTCATTTGACCACTTAATATTTTTAGACATGCCTCACCATGAACACATGTTATTTTTAGTAAGTGTATTGCATGTGTTGGATTGTAATGAAAACAATTTTTGAAATTATGGGTTTTATTCCAAAGTTCCCTACTCTAATTTGCAGATGATTCCTTCATCCAGATGAGTGGGAAAATGATTTTTTCATTGGGGTGGAATAATACTAATTAAAACTCACTCCTACATGTATCTTGAAAAATCATCCACCCCATCATGCAAGAAATGGTTCCTACAAAACTAGATTTTTTTAGGATCCTTTGCTCCAAGTTTAAGATATTTTCACTCTGCTAGATCTTTGGGAAAATGTAAAATTATTTGACGATGGAATAATTCTGAGGGGAAACATAGTACTCAAATATCCATAAAAATAATATTCTTCATTTTACAAAAAATGGTTCCGCATGAAATTAGAATTTTTAGGATTGTTTTCTCTAATTTTCAAGTGATTTCACCTGGTCAGGATCTTTGGGAAATGGAGAAGGATATTTATGTTATTTTTATACTATGGTATGACATAAATTAATGAGGTTTGGAAGGTGTGACAACATGAAAAATTCGCCAAAATTACCAACTATGTGGAATAAATGAGCTAAAACTATGTTTTATTTTCATAAGTTTTTCAATCTCCTTGCTAACCATGGTTTGATTCTGGGTTTGTGTGTGGTTAAGAGTGGGTGCAAGTGGTGTAATGGGGACACAAGGGACACCAAGAAAACCAAATTTATCCTTATAATTTTTTTTTTCAACATTTTTGATGGTGGAATTTTTTCTAAGTATGTATTTTCAACTTCTTCGTCACTCACACCCACCTTAACTCAACTTAGACTTCACCTGAGTTAACTTAACTACATGTGGAGGGTTTGGGAGATAAAAATGGCACGGGGTGAATTTTAGTGTCCCTATTATCCCTTGGAAATAAGGTAAAATGGGGACATAAAATTTCTCCCATGGGGAGGGAATTAGGGTGCACATTTGTGTCCCACATGTCTCCTTTGTTCCATGGGGACAATCGAGAAACTTGGGACACCAAGTGCAAAGTGTTCCTATGAGAGGAGGATGAGGGTGTAATTTTTTGTCCCTCATGTCCTCCATGTCCGTAAGGAGTACAATAGGGACAACAAGGAGGTAAAAAGTGTGTCTTAGCTATAAAAGGAAAGCCAGTTTTGCATCCGATGACCAAAAATAGTCTAGAAAACTCACTTTCTTCACCCCATAGGCTTATGATATGATGTATTGGGGTCATATATTATAATATTTTGACTCAAAAAAACATTATAATATTAATGTAATATGTTTCAAAACTTTAATATTCCTAAAACTCAAAATAATATGCCCGTTTTTGTTTGGGACAGATAGACAACTGCATTGTTTGGAATTCATTCATGAAACCTTCAAGCCTTGGAGACAAATGGATGTTACCAAATTATAAATAATTATCATACCTTTTTAATTCCTACTCATTTTCCATATATCTCTTTATGGAGTTACTGAAATCATCTGATGAAGTCAAGTTTCACCATTAGACAGTTTGTTTCATGCACCTAGAAAATCTAATGTTGAGAAAAATCTCCATGAATGATTAAAAATTTCCTAAATAATCCAAAATTCCTCCCAAAAATTTCAAGTTTGATATAAAACACCTATAAATTCTTGAAATTTTTTCCTAACTCTCCCAAAGGATGCACACATGCTCCAAAATGGCCAAACTTGTCCTTTCTAGGCTTCCACCAACACTCGTCTTCCACTGAGCTTCACTAAATGAACTGATGAACCTTATTAAATTACTTTGCACACTAATACATGTTAACCCAATGATTTATGAATACCTCCAAGGACAAGATAATCATGAAACAAGAGGTAGGTTTTCCAAGGGAGAGATCTAGGAGGGTTATAAGGTAAAAATTTACATTATGGCTTAGTTGTCATGGTTTGAGTTTTACATTTTTGGGCTGGTAAATTTACATAAAAAAAAAGGATATTTGGGTTTATTATAGGCTGAAATCTGAGTGGAACATGTTGGATCTATACTAAATATTATTTGTCTAGAAAAATGAGATCTAGAACTACTTCAGACAGGACCACCCAGATAAGGATAGGACCTCCCAGGAATTGGTGTTTGAATTGGGTGCTAGTGTCCTAAAAACAACCCTACTTATGATATTTTCAGGGTCTAAATTTGTATTATTCCTTTCACTCTTTGTTTCATCTAATTTGATGTAGGGTTTCATTTTATCTCGTGAACCTATAAAACAAACCTTATCTACTCGCATAAGGCTCAAAAAAACATTAGATGAAATAAATAATGCATATGCTTGAGTTGGGATAACCTCAGTGGTCACTTAAACGTGATTTTCATCAAGAATTTCATTACATTTCATACTCTATGTAGTTATAGTTTGTGTGTGAATGAATTTTTTCCCTTAAATCTAGGTTTCCCTTGTGTCGATTACACCAAAAATAGCAGGCTATAACTACTTTCCCCCAATATGAATGTACAAGATGGAATTCAGAAATAACCCCTCATATGCATTGAATAATGTAGCCCAAATACAATCTTTGAATGTTTCTCTTTTCCCAAGTAGTAGATAGTAAGTAAGTAGACAAAACTTTTTCAACCCTAGGTGACCCTACACATATTAATCACACTATCATAATTTACACTATTATCACTATCCTAAATCCATTATCACTATAATATAATTTACCATCACAAACCCTCATCTACCTATGTAGAATATAATTTACCCTCCCTAACCATCTTAAAGAAACCTAACCTATATTACTCTATCCATCCTAACTCCCTAACCTTTTCCTACCCAGATTCCTAACATCCCACTATTCATAAAACAACCTCAATCCTTTGATGGCAAGTGGTTTCAACTATCTTCCATCCTTTCATATTTTTTTAAACTTATTAGACCAGATCAAATGTGATCATTACAATGCCATTGATCCTATGTAAACCACATTCCTTCCAAATTTCATAGTTAGAAAAATTAGACAGAGATTGGATTCACGAACGAATTACTGAGATCCTATATAACCTCATGATGTTGGAAGATATTTCAAATTTTGCTAACATTCTTTTTAGAGTTATTCTCCAACACTAATCCTACCATTACAAGCTATGTCATCCTTAACATCATCCAACAAGGTATAATTCACTATTTTACACATTTTCAATCATATTTTACATCATTTACAATTCATAAATACTCATCTTCATGCCTCCATAAATATAGATTGTATTCTACCTTTATTTCAGATATCAATTCAATCCTTTAGTCAATCTACCATTTTAGCAGGGCTTGCCGCCGATCCCCAATCACCATCGATTGGACCCCTACTCCTTTTACAATTTATTTAGCTCCTTATACACAATACAATATCAATTTTTTGTATCCATTATGTCTCTCTAACCTTTCTACACTTTAGCATTTCCAACATTTGACATGCATTAAACATAGTCTATTTTACTAGCCCTTGTTAAAATAGATCATTTTCCCTTGATCACCACTAATTCCAAATCTTTGTTGATACCTATCATTTCCACTTATATTGATATATTATCATCTTATTTTTATAACAAATAATTTTAAAATCATGTCTTATTGTTAGATGAATATTCCAAGATAGGTGCGCCCCATTACAATCATGTACAACATCCTGATCATGTAATAACCCTTTGTGTGGGTGAAATTAGATATCTCACACAAACTTAGCCCATGATTCATTACCCTAATTCCTAATATAAAATAAATTCAGGAAAAATTAGATATCATACGTGAAATACATGATGCGACAAAAAATAGTCCCTTTTTTATTGGATTTTATATTTTTTTGTTTCTTTTCTTGTCAATATAATCTAACCTTTCATCTTGTCATGCCTCGCTATCATTGTTTTAAAAATGTGTAAAAATTGAAATTAAAATAAGAAAGGAAATAACGATCACATGTATGTTCTTTCTTCATTTTATTTTAGTACTACATCTTTCACTGATCTATTCTCATTGAAGTCAACATTTCTTTTGGGCCTTAAAAATTAACTCTTATATCTCCTTTCTCATCTAGTCTAATTAGGATTTAAATGAATTGTATTCACAAAAATACCTTCACACATAACCAAATCACTAATCAAATTAGAATTTGCATCCAAGAAATACTTCCCAAATGGACCTACTTAGATTTCATCACCAAGAGGAAAAACTAACTTGGTGTTTTAGTTGAGTATAAACAATCTAGTGGGTGGTATATCAGCTAAGCACCACACACTCTTATCGATGCGGGATAGTGAAGTGAGGTAGTAGGCACTAATATCATGCCTCGTACCGAAACCAACATAGATCTGGGCCTCACGTAATGTCAGGTATATCAAGGAATTTGACCTTAAAATCACTTTAAACCAACCTTAGCTGACCTTTTATTAGTCCCCTTTCAACCATTTTCTTATTTCACATATTTTCTTTAATTAATTAAGATAATCAAATTTTTTCATACCTTTATTTTAGCTACTTTAAACAACCATTTTTTTTTCTTTGTTGATTGTTTAACTAGTTCATGGTTTTAACCAAATAAAAAATCTCATCTTCAAAACACCAACAACATGAAAAACCCTCTTTTAACAATCCCTATACTCTATCGAGTCCCATATTCAAGATATTCCAAGTTTAATAAATTAAATTTGACGAAATTTAGAGGCCTATAGAGAACCCCTAGATTATCCCAACACTTAATTTGTAACATCTGAATTCCCCTATCTTGACCCCCCTTAATTTTATGAAAGTGTTGACACTACCTTCACTAAAATCTTAGACACAAACCTCATCACTGAAAGGGTATGCATATCACATGTGCCCCTATCTAGGATATGGTCCAAATTATGAAGTCACCACTTGTGATTATTCTAAACTTCGTGACCCCAATTATCAACCCATGATATAAAAAATCTCCCCTTACCCCTCCGCTAGTGACATAGGCACATAACACCTTCTTCATCAGTTCTTATCACTAGATTTGATCTTAACACCATCGAATCACAAGAAACATCCAACCAACTACCATATATGTCATTAGATCCTTCATTGATCTCATCAGCCACAACAAACCACACTATGATGTTCCCTTCCATATCTAATCATGTAACCTCCAATGCTCCTCCTCTACCTCCTACAAGCTCAATTAGTGTTCTACTTACTACGACCCCTCCTATTGCATCTCAATTCACCCCATCATATTAACCTACATCCTTAATCCAAAATACATTATTATTATACCCATATATCTACTCCCCATTAATATGAGTTCCATAATTAGTACTCACCCCTTTTCACAACAAGAATCTACTACCCATGTCTCATAATATAACACCATGCCTTATCAATATAAATCCCAACCACTTGTCAACATTTCCATTCCTATTATTTATCAATACATTCGAACCTCATAACTCTTAGTCTCTTGACATCCCTACAATATTCAATTGAGTTCCCTTTTTCATCACAATATCCCTTTACCATATCATTTGTATCAGAAATCAAACCTGTATCCTTTAACCAAGATTTTTCCTCTTCTTCACACATAAAAAAACCTCAGAAGAATCCCATGTAGGAATTACTAAGAAGAATAACAAGCCTTGAGGCTACTATCATGGGACCTAAGAACACAATCTCATATGAACAAATTTAATATGAATCCACCCACCCATTAATACATTTTAAGGCATATACCCCACATCGAGAACTATCAGAATTCATTAATTTCTACTGTAAGGAGGACCCACAAAAACACATTAGAGATTTCCACCATGCATGCTATCTCATTTTCCATGAGCAAGATATCATGTTGAGGACATTTCCCATGTCCTTATCAGGGCCTGTCATTGACTAGTACAACAACATCCTACAATATTCCCTCTTCTCTTTCACACAACTTGTACAATGGTTCTTAGAGAATTTCTCCATCAAAATTACTCATAATATATCCATCACTCATATTTATGCTATTAAACAATTCAAAGATAAGTATATTGCATATTGGTAGGGGATTTGATCCAAAGGGATCTATAGAAACACCAATTCATCAAAACAACTAGGATTATAATGAAAAATGAGAAGAAGTAGGAGAAAATGGTTAAGTGATAGAACCATCACTTTCTAAAGAGCATCGATTACATAACCACTGACATGCAGTCACCGAGGGTTATGTAACTGCCCCTATATATTCAACGACATTCATGTTACTATATAAAATAAAAAATAAACCCACGACTAGTCACGGATTTGGAGCGTCTAGGCTGTGTCGCTTCCTTGGATAAATTTTCCTATTCTCCAATGCATGAGAGGATGTAGAAAGTAATCTATAAATACAATTGGAGCACATGGAAATGAGTGAGTAATAAACTGTTGGTGTTGGAATTGATTTGTAGAAACAAGATGTATGAGCATAGAAAACAAGTAGAGAGGGTAGAAGTAACTTTTTTATCTTCTTTTATTTTCTTGTAATCTGTAATATTTTGATTGGCCAATATAATACTAGGAAGAAAGAGAGATTTCCTTTCTTGACTAGTTTTTATCTCAATTTGGGGGTTTCTAGGATAAATATTGTATTGTGATCTTAATTATTCATTCTTATTTTTTGCAAGTAGTTCTAAGCACTAGAATTCATTCACTATCCTTCAAAACTACCATTTTAATTAAATTAGAATTAGGAACACAAATTGTGTGATTTTGTAAGTTTCTAAAGTAGAATTTTACAAATCAGGATTATCAATAAATTATCCTTCTCTCTTCTACAAACTGAGATGATAGAGTTACTCACTCAGTCTCATGTTAAGCATATATCATCAACCCTCTAGATCCAATCCTTTCAGATATTCAATGAAGCCTATACCATGGCCTGGAAATTAGATCTTTTTGTCCTTAAAGATGATAAAGTTAAACTTAGGTATAAGATACCAAAACCTTAGTCTTCATTTAAACCTTCCTCTAGCCATGACAAATATAAAGTGTTAAAAAATTAGTTGTTGTAAAATCCACATCTCAAATTTTTTTGGACTACGAATGAACCTGAAATCAACGTAACTACACACCTATTGTGGAGTATTATAACATGGTCTTCAAAAAAATCCTAGTCACATGCATGATTAAACTTCCTCCTATCCATCCTATAGACATACCACATCTAAACCCCAATGGTATTAAGATAATTATTATTATAAGCACCTTCAAGTTTGAGGCTGCCACATCAAGAGGTTTCATTCATTTAGAACTGTCCTTTAGGATCTCATTGACCAAGGTGATTTGTAACTTGAAAATTTGAACCCACCTCCAAATAAAAACTTGGATCTGTTTAAACAACCTTTTATAAATCATCCCCCACCTACTAGTCAACCCCAATCCAATGTCATTAATTCTCATCATAATATTAATAATGTCAGAGATCTCCCACTTACACCCTTAACACCCAATTTTTCTGAAATAGAGGCACTAGCCGAACCATCCAACTCTTCCAGTATTGTAACTACCAAGATCACGAGTCCTCCTAAACCTATCACATCCTCTTCAGATCCACCCATTGTCTCTTCAAGTGTGATTCAGATCCCCTCATACATGCTTCAATACACCCAAATTGTTTTATTAGAATTGACAAAAATAACTTTATCATTCACTTTTCTCAAAGCCAACCCCTTGTTAAAACTAGATCAATATGCCAAAATGCATTAGAAAACTGAACCATGAATAAAATACACTTCAAACATGTTCAACATCATCTATTAAAATTTCTCAAATCATTATTCTTCAGTCATAACTATTCAAGTCCTTTAATAGCTCATCATTTGTCAAAAATGACTTAGTACTCATTTACTATCACAGGAACTTACCTTTCTTGTCCATAGTCTCTGTGATCTAGCACTGAAACAAGCATTTACCTAGTTTTATCCTCACCTACCATTATTACTTTTTCATAACTCACAACAATTTTAGATATAAAAATGAAATGCCTTTAAACACACAAGGCTCCATCCTAAACATTTGTAAACAAGACTGCTCTATAAATCCTTAAAACATGATTACTTGCTCTAACCATGTATTTCAAATTTCATAGCTACCTAATAGGCCGTGTAAGATTCATTAGTTTTAATTTAACTATCCTAACATGCCCCTAAAATTTAAGGGCTTGATTCAACATTCAACTCTTCGTACTCCACTTTTTACAAATCTTGTCTTTAAACCCTCATAGGTCTTCTTAAACAAACTATCAAGCTTATCTAAGTTTGTCGAAGGATTCCATACTAAATAAGGGGATCTTTGAGAGCCCAAAAATTTATTTTTCATTCTTTATAAGTTTCATAAACGCAATCCAAGCTAAACATATAGTTTCTTTATTAATCCATTCATCCCATTTGCCCTTGACTTTATTCTAACTCCTTAACCCTACATTGTCATGAAAATCTCCACAATTAACTCTCCAAAAACTAAATTTACTTCAAAATACCCAATAATGGGTCCTTGGAATGATAAATATAAGTTTTCAGAATGTTCTAATATGATTTAGTGGCTCACTTTCCAAGTCCTAACTAAGGCACCTTGTGACCTTCACTGTGAACCCGAGAAGGGTCGTTTTGCTATATATTTCATTAAAATTAGTTTTAAGGAATAATATTTGTCACACATGTTTAAATATACCTTCTCTATGATATTTTCTTACCATTGGAAGGATTTGACTGGGTTAAAGGTTTCCATCATCTTGATTTAAATTGTTCTTACACGTTAAGACAAGGTATCTTGACATGTTTTTCACTTTTTTGAATCCTTCAAGCTTATAGGGAGATAAAACCATTATCATATACCTCCTTATAACTTTATAAATGTAATAAATATGTTTTAAACTATATATAATCCCTTATTGGTTGCTAAAACCTTGTGGCTAGCTCTAAGACTGTATACCATGGATCATCAAATGAACACTCATATCTTCAACCTCATACTAATATCATATTTTAGATAGTCTCAAAGCCAGTATGGATAGAGTATTTTATCAATAACAATCATAGAATAATCAACCATTAACACACATTTTCCATTAATATGAAAAACCATCAATATCTTAGAGAACTTCTAACTTACCCTCCATCACTATACTGGTACAAATTTCTTGAGATGATCTTCTTTAATGATTTCAATCCCTTTAGGGATAATATACTTATCTAAAAACCTCCATAAAAACCTCTAGGAAACAATTATAATTACCAAGTATTCTTTCCCATTCAAATATAACAAATATCATTCAAACAATAATTAATGAATAGATATGGACTGTGACACAATTTTCCCAAATTTAACACTTCTTGGTATTATTGGTCCCACATGTGATTTTTAAAACACTTTAAAGGATATCAAATTATCCTTCTTATATAATTCTGAACCAATCATATAATTAAAGTTACCTATGAATTTGAGATTTCACCAAGCCTTACCAGTATCCTATGGACTTATTCTCAAACCTTGTTCCTTATGTACACATCCATTCTCAACCACTAATTCATGATATTTTTCATTACATGGAACCATTTATTCATTCCCATATAATCCATTGAAACCTTTTGAGATAGGCATACTCATTCATCAAACATATAATACAATTACTCACTTCTTACCTCTCAACGCAGTTCTCTTCTTGGTACTTAATGGCTTTCCATACCCTTTAATAACCTGTTTATATGGTTTTCCAAGTTTCCTCCTATAGCATTTACATTATTTTCATAACATGTGGAGACAATCACACACCAATATCAATTAGAGAAGGCTTCATTTTATTAAACATTCAGGGAACACAACATTATAATGTTACATTCCATGTATAACATTACACGTTAATCATATTCTTACAATAAAGGAAGCTTCCATTAGATAAGAAAAATAAAATTCATATCTCCTTGAGCCTTAGAGGCTCTATCATGAAATTATCTCCTTTCTAACCTTTACAATCTCGATTTCAACCTCTACTCTATTCGAATTCCTCATACACAATAAGAAGTATTGAGAGTTATTTAGGTTTCATGCCTCTAACTCAACCATGAATGAACTAACTATAGAGAGTTTACAACTAGGTAGGGTCAAGAGAGTGTTCTTAAGACATGAACACCTTATTACATGAAAACTAGAACTTTACTAACCCCTAACATGACTTAAGACTAACACTTAGACCTAGGATACATTATAATTCTATTTGAATATTCAAATGTGGATTTTGGAGGGAAACCTCCAAAATGCCACTTATTACATCATGAGGGGTCCATATGGACCAAAACACTTACAAAACACCAGAGACACCCTATGAATTCTAATCAAGACAAAATTGGATTATGTACATGATGATCTTGCATCATACTCCCCATGTGGAGAGATAAAAACTATGTACAAAATGCCTTCTTTATTTTGTTCCAATTGGTTTCAACTTATAGCGTTCTTCTCTTTGTTGTTATGTTCTCTTCATTATCTTAAACTTAATTCTTCTTTGAATCTTCACTCTTTATCTTCATCCTCTTCATCTTCTCTTTACCCTCAAGAATGAGGTATTCATGTTTTGTTTTCTTCACTTGAGCTCTTAGATGAACTTATTTTCAATACTTTTGATCTCTTCTTCAATCATACCTGCACATTCACAAATACAAAAAACCTTAGATTAAAAAACAAGAGACTTTTGAGCCTCTTCATCTTCTTCCTCTTCATTTTATTCCATTTTTTCAGTCTTCTCTTTCATCTTCTTCAACTTCTTCTTCACCATACTTCACTTCTTCACCATATTCAAGCACATTCAAGTGCCCATAATTCATCCTCTAATTTTTCTTGACTTATATACACAAACTGAAAATCAATGTTTACTTTCTTTCCTCTGAATTCTTCTTCAACACTGAATGCTTCCTTGATCTCATCTCTGATTTCTTATTTCCTTTTTTGTTTTGCCTTCTTTTCCTTCATTTTCAACTTGTTTTCTTCTTCTCTAATCTTCCTCTTCAGTTGTAATCTCTTTTCTCTCTTCATGAGTGACCTTAGAGGCCACTTTACCACTTTCCTTAACACTATTTTCATCTCTATATTCATTTTTTCCTTTGCATTTATCTTACTTTTCTCTCTAATTCATCTAGTGGCTCCATGATTTTCTTAACTCTCTTATCTCTTTCTCTTCCCACAACTTTCTTTTTCTCTCTTCTTTCCTTTTCTTCTCTCTCATTTTTTTCTCTTTGTTAGTACTTCTCATCAACTTACACAACTTTGTTTCTATCTCAGCCTCCATATTATTTCTAGCAAGTCTTTTTCACCTTGCCAAGTCTCACCTAGGTTTTCTTTCTTACCTAGTCTTTTGAATTCTTTCACCATCTCTTCTTTTTCTTCACTTTTTTACCTTTTAAAGGATAAACCTATCATTTCTCACACATTCAACTCACAAGAAGGAAACAATTAGCTTCAATCAACTCAACCACATTTACCAAAACAACTATATACAATGAAGTTCTTAGCAAAAATCAACTTTTACCTTACAAATTAAATGATCAAACTTATTTAATTTTCTAGATCTGATACCAAATGATGCAAATAAATTCAAACATGCTTCAATTCAACAAATATTTTTCTTCTAAAGTCAAAAAAAAACTCTACTCCAATCTCTACTTTTTGACCTCTCACAAGCCAACTTGTAGCTAAAACTTGACAATATGCTAAAAAATTTCATTAGAACAAACAAGACTCAAAACCACTTAAATGGTAATTATTAACTACACCAAATACTTTCTCCATTCATAAATTTCATTGTATTAGATTTTTAATTACCTTTCATTTGATCAATCTTCCCTTAAAAACTTATACTTTTTTTCTCAGGTAAAAAATCCTTTTTGCTCTTTTTGCCAATTAGTTCCAACATGTTTCTTCTACTAATTATCAAATTTGCAATTAATTTACTAGTTATCTTGCATCCTCACCTCCTTTCACCATTCCAATCAAAAATACATTCTTTGAAATGACATTTAAAATTATCTTTCAAATCATTCACCCTTTTTTTTTCTCAACTTCAAAATTTCTATCTCTTAAGACATGTATTCTTGCTCCAAACTCATGAAAACTTTAATTTTAGCTACCCTAATTTTTTGCTCTAAAATTAGGGTTTAGGTTTTGTTTTCTTATCCTAAAATTCTCAAACACCTAAACTCTTTAATACACTTATTCAAGAATGTACAACTCTCCATATAACTTTTTCATCTTATCTTTTCTCTTTGCAAGGTTTTTAAACATGGGTTTATAGACTTATTCATTGCTTGCATTAGTCTCCACATTGAATAAACTCTAATTTTATTTTTTCCTGGCACTCTTTCAATGGAGTTATCCCTTCTATTATCTCAAGAAGTTTGATCAACCTCTCTCAAGAATGAAAATAAACTTCCTTTGTTTCCAAATCAACCTCAATCTTAACTCCTTGTGTGTTTACCTTACTCCAAACTGTCATTGTAAATAGGGTATTCAAGTTTACAACCTTATTTAACTTCAAATTCTTCTTACTCCTTCAAGGTCTTCCCCATTTAATCATAAACTCTCATTTAGTTTTCATGCTTATTCCCTTTAAATTGTCTAAAATCAACCCTAGCTCACTAAATTCATTTGAAACCTTCCTAAGCAACCTGTGCAATGGTATTTTTAGCTTGTATACTATCATTATTTATTGTTAACTTAAGTATTTGTTATCACATGTTTAAGTTATCTTATAAAATATCTTTCAAACTATTCATGATTTCAAATCTATCAAGTTCCATTCATATTGTTTCTAACTTTCTTAATTGTTGTGAAATCTGGTTGTTCTATTTTTACACTTTTTTGAATCCTTATTTAGACTCTATCCTTCATTTATCAAATCATTCTTTACTCAATATTATCCTTACTTTACATTTCCAAAACCATTTATAATCATTCTCTATGATACTCCCTTATAGGTGTAAAGGTTAGTTTCAATATTTAAATGGATAATTTATCATCAAATTTCAAACTCATTTCTTCAACCTAGATACCCTAACTGTCATAGTTCACATCCTGCAAATCTCATATGAATTGATTATTTATCAATAACATAAGTGATAGGTTTAAACCATTTAAATTACATTTCCTTCAATTACAAGATATGTATAACTCATCCCCATATCCTTTCTAACAGATCACTTCAACGTCAAACAATTATTTCAAAACCCTAACTTATGTACAACTTTTTAACATGTGTCTTGTAAACACATTTTGTAACTTAGACAAGAGTATTTCCCTGTTAATCTAATTAATAACACCTACAAAACCTAAATTATAAAACATTCCTTTGTATTGATAATTGGTTTCCTCCAACTAAAAATAACAATGATCCCCTTCAAAAAAATTCATTTTGAATAGATAGGTACTCTGACACAATAAAGGGGATTCAATGCAAGATTTTGACACTTCTTGATAAAAACACTCCTTTGTGAAATTTAAAATATTTAATTCATAATTATATCTTATACTAAATCCAATGATCCTTCCTTACACCAATAACCTTGAAGATTTCATTTTTACCATAACCAGTAACAATATTACTCTCAGTTATTCAAATGAAATTGTTTTTACAACAGTTAAGGAATCATTTAAACTTTCTCACTAATCAAACATATTTCAATTACAAGGCTTCAAGATTCCTTCATAATTTGTATCCATTATAACAATAAAATCATTCATTCTTTTCAAATAGAGTTACCAAAACATTTACCTTACCTTTCAAAATCAGTTTCTTTATCATTCTTAGTAACTTGATCATGCAATGTTGTAGTTTCATATCACTATTTCTCGTAGTTTTCAATTCCATATTTTATGCCTTTAATATTATTTACAATTTCTCCTTGTCATAATGTAGCACATTATACAAGTATAAATTAATCTCTCAAACTTATTTCTTAATACCTATAACAACACATAGAATGATCATTAAGACCACCATGATACACATTCAAACATATTTTGCATATAATAAAGAAGCTTTCATTAGATTGATTAATCAATAATTATACAAGCTCCTGAGCCTTAGAGGCTCTATACAGAAATTATTTTTCCTTCTCCAACCTTTTACTTATCTCTTCCACAACCACCTTTTCCCTATTCAATTCTACATGTACAATAAGAAGGATGAGAATTAGTTAGGTGTCACCCCCCTAACTCAAACCATGAATCAACTAACTATAGAGAGTTTACAAGTAGGTAGGGTCAAGAGAGTGTTCTTAAGACATGAACACCTTATTACATTGATGTAATTTACTAACACCTAACACTTACTAAGTCACTAACACTACTAACACCTAGGCTAGATTACTTATAACTAGGCTAATTTTAATATTCAAATGTGGATTTTGGAGGGAAACATCCAAAATGCCACTTATTACATCAAAAGGGGTCCATATGGACCAAAACACATACAAAACACCTAAAACACCATATAAAGGCTAATCAAGCCAAAATTGGATTATGTACATGATGCAAGCTTACCATGAAATAGGCATCCCCTTTCCTTCCATCTTAGGGCATCATCCCTCATATAATTTCATGATTACCATTATAGAACCTAGGATTATTCCTTGACTAGAACCTAAATGTGTCACATAAATGATGACCCCATTATCTCAAGCCTTCCTCAAAAACTTCCACAATCACCACATATGAATCTATGATAGAAATAGAGCCATTCTCTTCTTATTCACCTAATGAATCCACATACACAGAAGAAACCATATTCATTATTCCTAAAAAAATTTAAATCAATATGATCACCTTAGGACCACTTAGTTATCAAACTAATGATGACACTAGGACCCTTCCACTAGCATTACCCGAAATGGTAGTGAAATAATCCCTTACCATAAAATTATTCAATTCCATGATGATGCATCCATCCTATCCTGCATGGGGGTTAAGGACCATTATCTTCAAAATACTCTACCACATGACACATCTACTGTCCTTAATGAATCCACTATCAACGTCAACATAGGAAATTCACAAGACCCTCACATACTCAAAGTCTTTGGATTTAGAAGAATTACAAGATTTCATTTCCTTCCTTTCTAAGAACATTCAGGCCTTTGTATGGTCATATAGTGACATGTCAGGTATTGACCCTAACATATTCATCCACAACATTTTCATGATCCCAAGCACCAAGCAATTCAAGAAAAATCTATGTAGAATGCACCCTCATGTAGCCCTACTCATAAAAGAAGAGTTATAATTCCTTCTCTCTACTGATTTCATCCTACCCATTAATTATCCATAGTGAGTTTCTAATATTTTACCCATAACCAAAGCCTTTGGATAGTTATGTATCTACACAGACTTTTTAGATCTCAATATCACTTTTCCTAAAGATGGATTCCCTCTTTCTAATATCGATCAGCTTGTCAACCTCATGGTAGGCCATGAAATGATATCTCTCATGGATTTTTTTTCTGGCTACAATCAAATATTTATCATGACTGATGACAAACATAATAAATATTTCATTACCCCTTGGGGTAATTTTTCTACTGTGTCATTCCCTTAAGATTCAAGAACATAAGCATCACTCATTAATGTGTTATGACCTATATCTTCCATGATCTCATCCATAAAACCTTAGAAGAATAATTTGATGACATCTTAGGTAAATATAAGAACCCAAGATACCATCTCATCATCCTTGACGTCATCTTTTCTCACATTATTTAATAAGTTCTATGTCTTAACCCAGCCAAGTATGTATTTGTTCTTCTCACCGGGAAGCTTTTAAGGTTTATCATTTATATTAGGGGTATTGAAGTAGGCCATGCCAAAGTCATGGCCATCATCAAGATGCCACCTCCCTCTAATATAAAAAAAACTTCATAGTCTCCAAGGTGGAATTCAATTAATATTCTGCTTCATTTCTCACCTTTTATATTATTGTCACACTTTTCATCATCTCCTCCGAAAGGATGTCCATTTAAAATGGGATCACATCTATCAGAAGACCTTTGAAGACCTCAAAAAATATATCCTATTATCACCTGTGATCACACCTCCACAACAGGGGAAGACATTTTATCTATATATATATATCTTCCACCGAATACTCCTTAGGTACCATGCTAACAAATTGAGATGAGAAAGGTAGAGAGAAAATATTCTATTAAGTAAGCCACACTCTTCACAAATATGAAACTCATTAAATTGGACAATAAAATTTATGTTGTGTCTTGTACTTTACAACTTCCAAGATTCATCACTATCTCCTTAATCATAATACTTATGTCATCACACGATTTAATCATCTCAAAGCCATGCATTATAAACCATAACATAGTTATCACATCACATGATGGATCTTGTTTATGACTTAATTTGACCTAGAATTCATGTCACAGAAATATATCAAGGGGAAAGCCATCACCAAAAAAATTTAAAAAGCTCCCCTTCCTAATAGTCAACTACCTCATGAACAATTTCTAGATGAATCTATTAACACTATCAATCAAGAATACACTCCCCTCACAATGACACTCTTTTTCAACAGTTCTAAATGTCAATAGGGGGGAGGTTTCGGTATCATCATCGTACCTCCTTGGGGGAATTATATTCCTCTCTCCTTCAAATTAAATTTTGCATGCACTAACAACATGGTGGAGTAAAAATCCCTCGCTAAGGGTCTTAAAATTGTTGTCATGACTGGTGTTCAAATCCTTGACATCTATGGATATTCCCATCTTATCATCAATCAAATTAAAGGAACTTATCAATGTAAGAATGAAATTTTACAAAAATATAAAAAACATTGTTAACTACCTCCTAGAATCATTCAATCACTATATAATCCAAATAGTTCCCCACTCATCCAAAAAAAATCATAGACATGATGGATTATATTTTTTCTCTCATCCCCTTATCAAATTAATATTCCAATTTGTTCGTTGTTGTGTATAGAATAGATCAACCATCTCATACCAAATAAATCCCTTATGTTAATATTGCCAAAAAAAACCAATCAGATCTCTATTACACTCAATTTTGTGACTATATTTCTCAGTATAAAATACCTTCCAATATATCTAAGAATGATAAAATATATTTTCTACAATGCACTAACCACTATGTCATACTAGGCAATGTCTGTCACAAATACAAGTTTGATGGCCTCCTACTTCGATGCCTCGAATATCACAAATTCACCAATGTTGGAAATTATGTGGTTGTGTTGTCAATGATTTCAACCCCATCAATGGAAAATTCTGTCAAATGGTCATATGTGTCTCCATTTGATGCTATTCAGGTTTCAAACATGAAGAATTAGTGATTGTGTCATGTTTTGATGAGTTCATGGTGTTCTGGAACATGTTTGAGTATGCCTATTCATGATATGAGTTTTCTTGAGGTGATTGGTTGATGTTATGAGGTGAAACATGGATGTTATAATGTGTCATGAGTGTACATGGGTCTATATATGGTTGACATGGTCATTTCATGGTTGAGTCAGGTCATTCCACGCTTGTTTCTAGCCCTAGAGCATGCATAATGAAGTAGGAATATGATATTTGGAGCTGATGAGTCTTGTTGAATTACGGGGAAAATTTTATGACAATGTACTTGAAGTATGTAATGATTTTTAGGTCATAATTCAGAGGTTAGATGCATATTTGAGGTCCTTAGGAAGCAAACAAGTGAGAACATGTAGTTTAACAAAGAAAAATTATATTAGATGGAGTGTTTTAAATATATTTGGGATAAATGGTTAGAATGAAAGGTTATATCAGTTTATCATGCTGATTCATGCAAAATTTTAGGTCATAATACTGAATATTTTTCAACTTATGCAAGTTTTGGTGAGACCAGGTAAGTAACAGTGTATTTTTAGAGAAAATGTTGACCTTCTGATTCTCGTTGTGAACTATATGATTTACATGGGGAACTGAGATATTTGGTACATATTTTTAGTTCAATTATGAAGGTTTAAAAAATATAATTACTTGTGGTTTTATCATCACATTTTTATGAAATATTGTTAAGAAGCTAAAGTGGTTTGAAACCCTAGCTAGGAGCAGCTGGGAAAAAAGTGCTTGTACCAGTCTAGTTTTGATTAGACACTCAAAAGTGATTATTGGATGTTATATAGGAATCTTCCATATTTACAAAAATGTATGATAGAGAATTTGGTGATATGTGGCACCCACCTGAATTTGATATTTTTTGAAGAGTTGCAGTTTAAGGAGAACTAAATGTGCAAAGTGCGCCCTATCTTTGCTAACTAGTTTTTGGGGCAGTTTGGAGTAGCTTGTGGTAAAATTGACATTGCACAAGCTACAGGGGGGTTAGGAATCCATTAAAGATGTTTTTTTAAGATGGTTTACATATATTTCTAATGTTATATAAAACTTGAATATTGAACAAGGTATACAAAATTTATGAGTTGTTCTTTGAGGCTCAAGTTTGAAGGATGATCATTCTAGCAGTGTATAAATGGCTACAAGAGGTAAAGTGATGAATATGAATTATTCATGATTAGTGAAAGTTGATGAGTTATTAGGAATAATTTATAAGTATGATACATGATTTATTTTAGTGTGGAAGTGAGTTTTGGTATGTTTAAGAAAGTTGGGCTAAGTGTCAGTTCTTGAGTCCAAGTAGAGATAAAAAGTAGTTTTTAGAGATTGATCTATTTGAAGGAATTCCACTTGTAGTTGGAAGGATTTATTATATTTTATGGAAAGGTAATTAATATATATTTACAATGAACTATTTATTGAGTCTTGGTTAGGTCATTTTATGTGTCATTCAGGTCATTTTTGTGAAAAAGTTTGTAGTGGAAGTTTCAAGACAAGGTTGATCTTACTGAAAAGTTACATTTTTTGGAGCATGAGATGGATGAGGTGAGGCTTGATATGACCTGAAAATTTAATATGAGTTAATTTGGAAACTATTTAATCCATTTTTTAGGTCTTGGAAGTGATATAAATGATGTTTATGAGTTGATTTTTGAAAACAAGTTTTTGGGCGGGTTATTTTGGTGAAGACAAACGTGGCTGTGGTTTGAGAAGGTAATTATTTCATGAGATATAACTTGTTTAGAAGTGTAAAAAAGGTATTTAAATTTACTTTGAGTGGTCACATTCCATATTTTATGTGTTTTTTAGTGATTTTAAGGCTCAAAGATGAAAGCAGGTTGTGGATAGCACCTATTTGGTGAAGGTAATGAGCCATTGGGCCCATTAAATGAAATAATATGATTCTTTCATGAAATTTTATATCATGGTTGATGTTTAAATGCAATTTTAAACATTTTCAGTGATTTTTAGAGCTTTAATAAAAAGATTTTTGGCATGAGGGAATTTTTTTCATTCTGGTGATGACAATTTGAAGATTTTTGGTGCATTGAAAGTTGTTTTTGGCTAGGAAGACCTATATGGGTGACTTGTATCTATTTTTATAAATTTATGGGAATGTTTTAATTATTCATTTTTCGAATCAAAGGTGTATGGTTGACATTATTTGGGTTATAAAAAATAAAAGCATATAAACGTGGTGTTTTGGGTTCTTTTCTGAACTAGTGCTCTTGTTGGGGAAAGTGTGACCCATGTAGGAGTGATTTTCAGGTATGTGTGCATAATTTTAAGGATTATTAATATCATGAAATGTTTAATACTAATTTAATACATGATAGAGAAGTGTTTAGAGCCAAGACAAGTTGAGAAAGAAGAAGATTGTGTAATATTAAAGACCTAGGGTTTGAGTAAGAGTTTGAAGGTGTTTGGAGATGAAATTTGGGATCAATATCAGCTATGGTATCCACATATTTTCAGTGGTAATACTTCTGAAAATATCTTATTGTTATTTATATTCATATGATTCTCTTGTTGTGAGCTACATCAACAAGGGTTTAGGGGTAGGTGCTACTTGTGGGGTTAGTGCCTCATTAAAGAAATCTCTTGTGATGTGTAATATTAACTTGAGTCCATTGTTATGCGTAATATAAGAAAAGGTTTAGGGGTTAGTGATCTTTTTGGGGTTGATGTCTCACTAAAAAAATCATATAGGATGTGTAATATTCTTTCAAGTCCTTACTTTGAGTAATATAAGAAATGGTTTTAGTGGGTTTTATTCCCCTTGAGGGTTTCCCACTTATATTTGGTGTCTTGTGTTATCTCCTTTGATTATTACACATGCAATTGGTTATTGCAAACATAATAAGTTTACATGGTTTATGAATATTTAATGGTTAAGTTGAAATATGAATCTAAGCAATGGAAAGTAAATTTGTAATTGTTGTATGATGGATTTACCCCCCCTCTTAGTCATCGTGCTTCCAAAAATTGGTATTAGAGTGAAGTTCTTGAGAAGAAAGTTTCACCACTTGAATGATATCCTACTGAAGAACATGTATGATAGATTTTCAAGCTCAAGTTGATGTGATTACATTGGTGAGATTGAGATATTTTTTGAAACCCTTAGGGTTTGAAATTTGGCAATGCATCTATGAAGTGTGTACTCCCTCTCCATCAGGAATATATGATGAATATTATCATGGAAAATAAAAATTAGGTTATTATGTTGTTTTTAAATCAAAGCATCCAAATAGTGAGGTTGAAGACCTGAATATTGATGATGAAGGTGACCTCGAAGTTTATTATGATATATGTGACCCGAAAGGGGTTGATAGAGATGATGATGTTCTAGAAGAAGATATTGAGAATGTTCCATATGTGTTTGAACTTATATTGGTAAGATGCATATATTTCAAGAAGCCCCAATCATGAAATCCATCTATGATGAGGTCAAAGAGATTCATGGAATAGTGTTGACTAGTGTTGACTAGTGTGGTTGAAATGAGCAAGTTAGACAACAAAGACGATATCCCTAAGAAGTGTTCTTGTAGCAGTGATTATGAGTGGATGAAAAATTTCATTCTATTAGAAATATTATTTAAGGATGTTATCTTCAAGATATCACAGAGAAAGGAAAGTATCACCCTATGTATATAGTGCAGTTCAGTTCCTATCATGTATCCTACAAGGAGTGTGGGCATAGATTTGAAGATAAGTGGAGAAAGAATCCTGGTATGTATCTTGTCATCATTAGTCATTCATAGGTATTCTTATTATGTTGATATGTGTCTGAATTTCAAGGTGTTTGATTTGTTGAGTGTTCTGAGTTGTATTTGCATCTTGAGAAGTCATGATCATGACTATTAGGTGCCTTATTCTACATGTTGTATTTTGAATTCAGAGTTGTTTTCATAACATCAATGTTCTGAGTGATGGTAGAATTCCTAAAATGTCTATAAATAGGTCATAGTCTCATGAGCTTGGAGTAGTACTCAAAATTGAGGTTGTATACCATTTAAAGTCTAGATATGTATGTGTCAATGTTGAATACTAAGGTCTAAATATTTGTAGGAATGTCTTTCAAGTGATTCATGTGTGTAAGTAAGTTCAAAATTTGAGTCATTGTTTGAGGTCTGATTATGTTGTTCAATTAGTCATGGTCATACTATTATCTCTAAGAAGTTATGTTTCATGAAGATAAGTTTATGTCAAGATGTTCTAGCATGTCTATATCTCTTTATATCAGTGACTATGAGCTTTAATTTGTATACAATGCCAGTGATGAGTGTGTACAATTCATCGTTAAGGTCTTAGTATTAAGAGTGTCATGTGGTTTAAAGCCATCAATGAAGGATCTAGTTTTGGGATTCATGAAGAAGGCTTAAAGCATCAAGTATGATCAGTTAGGACTGTAAAGTATCTGAATCATTTTTAGTCAAGATTGAAAAAATAGTGTTTTTTGACCATAAGCGGTAGAGTATTATCAGAGTGAATGACATTACATTCAGGGTAGAGTGCAACCTATTTGACAAGTCCATGACTATTATACTGCATCATTTACTGAGAGGAGTCTTATAGAATAATATACTAGAAAGGGTTTGAACTCAAAACCCTGGTTATAGTTCAAGTTTCTTGTCAAAGACAAAGAGTTGGATAAGGTCTGACCTTTTAGAATATGTATGATAAAAAAGTCTTACCTCAAATGAGTATCTACATGTGCTATTTAGGTCTGTCAAAGTGGTATTCGTCTAAGGATTGGATTCTACTATGAAAGTTCATGTAATGAAGGTCAATTTGAGTGGTGTCTCAGGGCTATGCTACAGTCCTTTGGAGAATTGTGTTTTGCCTTTTGAAGTAAATAAAGTATACTAGGAATATGTGTCAGGGTTAGAATTTTCTCAAAAGTTGGAGTTGATTGTTCTAAAGACCAACAGAGGGCCAAGTTACAGTGATAAAGCATAAAAAGGCACTGTGAAATGTGCATCTACAGGCTTGAAGAATGGAATTTCCAAAAGCAAGATCAAGAATTTTATGTTATCTATGATGTCTATGTATACAATTTGTCTTCCATGTTGATGATGAGGTTATTTTATCTATGATAAGTCTCATGGAGTATGTGAATTGGTTCAATATCACCAAGGTGTAGGAATAGGAGTATGAATGATTTGTGTGCTCTAAAAATTGTATCCTTGTGCTGAGAGCTTGTTCTTTACTAAGCATATTGTGATAAGGTTTATAATTCAAGGTTGTACCTCAAGTACTGTGAAGGATGGTGTAACTATCAAGGTCATAAAAAGTGTCTCGTGAGTCAAAGTATGAGGTATAGTCTTGCTTAAGTATGAAAGTATGTGTATGATACAAAATTTCTAAGAGTGCTACAAGTGCATTAAGATGAATACTAGAAGAAATGATGACCTACAGGTTGGAAAGGATTATCCAGGGTTTTATTGAGGATGTAGAGGTATGAACATGAGATCCACTGGTCTGTGAACATCTGCAGAGTAAAGGGAAAGGTCCATTTATTGCATTAATCCAAGAGCCCAAGCATTCCTTCAAGCATTAATGTGGTGTGCTAATAGTGGTATATCTAGTATGTGGAACATCCCAGAGCAGGGTGATGATATAGAAGATTTGTAATGTTTTCTCTCAAGGTCTACAAAGGAATATCATAAAAATGACATGGTTAAGAAAGAATGTATTCTAGGTATTATTATGTTGCAAAAATTCTCATGTTGTCCATAAATGAAAAATATAGTGAAGCTATAGGTATCTATGTATGAATATATTAAAGAACATTTTAGAGGAAGAGGTAGAGAAACAAATATGAGGTCTGTGTAGGTATGGTAGGTAGCTTTGACAAGCTACAAGAGCATGATGTTTTCTTTATGTCTTGATTCCTTTCGATTATCGATTTATCAGGCCTAACTATGCTAAATATGTGCTGAGGAAATTCTCTGCCACATTAAAAATGAAAATGTTGCCATCAAAGTATGTGGCAATTGAGGGGTTTTCTAGTTCATGTAATGTTGTCTTGGAAGGATACAATGGCTTGCTATAGGAATGCAAATATCCCATGAAACATTGATAGAAGAAGTTTTAAATTATAGATGCTACCAAAAGGATAGTCATGGTATAGTAGTGGATGAGGTATGGAGGTCATAGTATTGACCAACAGTTATATGAGGTACCAAGTGGACCTATACATCATGATAAGGGTTTTGAAACCTCAATGGTAAGTTTATTAGACTATGATATTCCTCATAAAATTTGAAGAGGCTTAAGGGTTATTCCCGTATAAATATGGTTGACAATGAGATCAGGGTAGCATATATCTTGTTCCTCTTAATGTCTGGGCATGATAGGTAAATCTACAAAGTGCAAAGGTAGTTTATGGGTTGTATCATCCTTCTCATTGAAGTCTGTGAAAGTTCTATATGATGGTGTCAATATGACTGGTAAGGGTTATTTGTTAAGAATTGCATTGGGGTTTCCCAAGTGGCATAGCCTCATAAATGTGCTCAAGACTTTATTTATTTCCTACAAAGGTTTAAAATGAGTCTGATTTTTTTCTATGAAAGTTATACTTCATGTTTGAAATGGTATCTTTATCAAGGAATATTCATAGTGTGTAGGTTCATTGAGGTTTTTGATAGAGAATGGGATGTTTGCTACGAGGTTATCATACAAAAATTGATGTGAAAAAGGTCTACAGAGGTACAATTCAAAGACCGGTTTGATAAGAAATGGTCATGATGGTTAAGTGAAAAAGGACTATGCTACATTATTGAGCATCATGCAGACCTACAAGTCAGAGAGCAATTAGTGTTTGAAACATATGTGTTGACAATGGTCAAGGTACTATGTCTAAACAAGAGTTGGAGGTTGATAGAGGACCATGTAATCTTTTGAATCATCAACGTTAAATGGTACATTGATAAATCTCATGACTGTAGGTAGTTATTATAGTTGCTTACATCTTTGAAACATGGTTTCTACAAGTTTGAAAATTCTTTCCAAGAAAGGGGGAGCTGTGTTCTAATCATGGAGTCAAGTGAAATTTATAGATCCTAAGGTGCTCAAAATATATAACTAAGGTAAGTTGGTATGTTCACTGGTTTCTAGGAAATGGAATTTGACTTAAATAGATGCGTTTGCATGTGAAAGAAGGGTTAAATTTCTAAGAATGAGCTTCATGGACCATGAAAAAGTGTTTGATTCATCAAGAAGGCAAGTGAATAATTTTGCATTTTCTACTAGAATTGGACTGCAATAGGTCCATGGGAGATTTTCATGTGCTTGATTTGTTATGTAATGGATTCCAGAGCTATGTGAAGGCTCATTTTGCATTGAAGACGAGGTTCAAAGGTGAATATGGTCCAAAAAGGTAAAAAATTTATGATTGATGGAAAAATTTTGTTTTTCAATGAGAGGTAAATACAATAATGAGATATATGACAAGATGAGAATTATATGCTTAGGGGGAGCATTGTACAAGTCCATAAGATCTTCTTATGTTGCTGAAGGAGTCAAAGAGGTGAATTTCAGTCCTAGGGGGAGCAATTTGGTGTAAGTTAAGTTTATGCATTGTTTTCATTGTGTGTTGTCATTTTTAATTCCTAGGAGACATTGTATCATTTTTCATAGATGGAAAATGGGGAGAGAGGCATTAAAAAACATGGTAAGATTCATGTATGTGTGTTGGTCTTGTTTGTTGCCATCAATGTTTTTGAATGATGGTCGCCATCAATGAAAAAGGAGGATATTTTTGGCCATTGTGTGGTTATGTTGTCATTTTTGTCAACCCCATTTATGGAAAATGGTGTCATGTGGCCATATGTGTCTCCATGTGATGGTATCCGAGTGTCTAAATATGAAGAATGAGTGGTATTGTGTCAAGTTTTGGTGATTTCATAGTGTCCTGGAGCATGTTTGAGTATGTCTTGTCATGGTATGAGTCTTTTTGAGGTGATTGGTTGATTTTATAAGGTCAAAAATGGATGTTATGATGTGTCATGAGTGTACATGGGTCTATATATGGTTAGTTTATGGCTGATTTCAGTTCATTCTCAGGCTTGTTTATTTCCCTAGAGCATGCTTGAATGAAGTAGAGATATGATATTTGGAGCTAATGAGTCTTGTTGAAACATGGGAACACTGTTATGAAAGTGTTGTTGAAGTGTGTGATGAATTTCAAATAGGTCAAATTAAGAGGTTAGATGCATATTTGAGGTACTTGGGAAGAAAGTAGGCGAGAACATATAGTTTAGCATAGGAAAATGAGGTTTGATGGATATTTTTAGAGATATTTGGGATAAATGGTGAGAATGGACAGTTATATAAGGTTAGCATGGTGCTTCATACAAAATTTCAGGTCATAATATTGAATATTTTACAAGTTATGCAAGTGTGTACATGAATTAGTTAGCTATGCAAATAAAATCAAGACTAACACCTAATAGCCTCAATACAATGCTAAACTAAAATCTATGCACCATCATGCTAATAGATAAACAAGTAATAAATATCAACACTATGTATTAGAATCTTGAAAATAAACCTCAAGATAACATGCTACCACTTATTACTCTACTCTTTACAAAGTTAAATAAATGAAATGGACCTAGGTAGATCCTTTAGCTATTAAAGGGTTGATAATTGTTTCTTGATCCAAGAGGATTGAAGATGGACATTCATCAAGTCATGGAAACAAGGCCTTTCTTGATTAACTCCATTTATCTTCACAAAATAACTTGGATGATTGAATTCAAATGGATGATACTTAGCTCCACTCTAATAAAGAATGCTCTAGGATGATGAAATGGCTATAGTATAGGATATATTCTCATTTAGGTGTAATTATAAAGGTTGGAGGAGGGCTCCTTATATATACTAATGGATAAAATAATATGTACATCCCTTTACATGTGGGATAATAGAGAGGTTGGGTTAGTTGTGGATAAGGAAGGTTTAGGGAGGGTTGAGTCGACCTTAGGAGAGTTTAATTTATCCTTTAGTGACCCATGGGAATTAGCGGTGCATATAATTAATCAAAAGTAATTAATTAACAAGGAGATGAGCCTATTAGGATAGCTTAGAAGATAAATAGCATGATTTAGGGGAAATGAAGGATTAAATTAGATAAAGGAAAGTTTATTTATCTAATAGAGGTGAAAACTTAATTAATTTAGAATAATTAATTAATTCAAGCAGAAAGGGGCTTAATTAATGGAAGGTTGTTAATTGTCACATTTTCTAGATAGAAGGGCCAATTAACTAGCGTAATGTAGTTAATTAATGACGATAGAAGAGAAAATGTACTATATTGGTGATATGTCGTCAATTTGTGGGAAAGGGGATAATTAGCACAATTTAAGTATTTAAATTGTTGGAGCTAAATTATAAGTGTCTACATTTTCCCCTCTTTTGGGTGGCGTAAGTGATGCCACTTCAAAGATAGTAGATAGGTAAAATTTTGAAGGGGTAGAAGAAAAATTAGTAGAAGTGAGAGATGCCCTGTCGAGTCTCGATGGGGTGATGAAGGAAGGTGATCGATGATCGAAAAAGATGAGAGAAATGGAAAGAAAATGAGGGACAAGATGCCCCAAGTGGAGGAGAAGAATGGGTAGGGGTAGGATGCCCCAAAAAAAATGGAAGAATGGTGTCAAGAGGAGAATGATATAGAAGAAATGTGAAGAAAGGGATATAAGAACTAGACTTCACCCATTGCATTAAAAAAACCATATTGTCATCATATAGCCAAAGATATATGTTATTGGTCCATATTAAAAGTATAAGCATACGAAAAAAAGTAGAATGACATGAAAATGCATAGTACGAACAATTTTCCATTACTAAAAAACACCAACTCCATGCAACATACAAAAAGAAATGTAATATGAGAAGTAAACAAGCTCATGTAATAGGGAAATAAGTACAAACACACATACTTAAACCAACAATGGTTAAGACTATTATAAAAATGTTTTTTTATCAAGATGAAAATCCTGAATGTTTGTGATTGATAAAAAGGGTTGAAAATGATGCCACGGGAAAGAAAATATGTGAGGGAAAGTGATGGAGGCTGCAACAGTGCAATGATAAAGCATTGTGTGTAATTAAAAATTATCAGGAAAATGAATGTGCCCCAAAATATCAATGAAGAAAGCATGCTAGATTTGTAAATGGTTGTAAAACTGATGATCCATGAGTTATGTTATTTACGAACACGTGAATATTCCAACAAGATATGGGAGAAAGTTGTTGTCGTGCAAATGTCCAACGGGGAAATTGATAATTTATGAGCACGAAAACTATACTGGTCACCCCCTATTTGATGTAAAATTTATCCCCTAGGTGATTTAGGAAAGTCTATCCATTCCCCTAGGTGATTTTAGGAAGTTCTGAAAAGATGCTATCTTTTGGTAGTATTGGGAAGGGCTATCGCTGGCCTTCCCAGGACTGGATCAACCCCTGGAGCAGGAAAAAAAGGGTAAATTCAACATGGAGATGAATTGAAGACCTTAAAACATCATGGAAATTATTTTGGAAGGTTTAGGGAAGTTTTGAAAGACTTGGAGCAGTCTGAGTGAAAAATAGGGTTCACAAGCCTAGGCGGTACACAGGCCTAAAACAACTGTTGGGCTTCAAAAGAAGATTCCGGGAGCTCCAGATGGAGTTAGAAGTAAAAAAAACATATATCCACAAATTGGATTCCAAGACCTACATGATGATGAAATAATATTTTTCATAACACCTTGGCACATAAGATTTACAGGAAGTTTTTCTCAGGTACAAGTGGAGTCTCAAATACAAAATCCACTTTTTTAGGATCATATGGTCGAATAAAAACATGAGACCCCCACCATTGGATTCAAAATGAAATTTCCAGTCAGGATCATATAAAATTTCACCAATAAATTCCATCGGGAGCTCAAGTTATCTTCACTTACCCTCTCAAAGGCAGTTCAGGACTTAGTCATTTTTTGAGAGGACACGTGTCAGCACCAGGAGCCTGGCGGGATTTCATGTCCCCAACATCCCTAAGGTCAGGTACATCAGCCCTTGAAAAAATTTCCCAGCCCCCATGTGACCTCTGGGACCCTCATATGACCTCCAAACTTGACAGTTCAGCCCCCAGGTGCATTTTTGGAGCATCCATTCCCTGCCATTGTCGGATCAAGTGCCACATGTCAGCTCCAGGACCACCGTGGAAACTTTTATGTCCCTTATGTCCTTGAGGTGGGGGACATATATGACATGGAAAAATGTGTCTCTGGATCCCCTATGGGGAGTCATTTGGACACCCACGTGATCGAGTTTCAGCCCCCAGGTGCATTTTTGGAGCATTCATTCCCTGCCGTCGGATCAGCGCCACATGTCACCTCCAGGACCACCGTGGAAACTAATGTCCCTTATGTCCCTGAGGTGGGGGACATCAGGCATGGAAAAATGCACCCATCCCCTATTTGGAGTCATTTGGACACCCACATGACCAACTTTCAGCCCCTAGGTGCATTTTTCAAGCAAATCCCCTGTCGTCGGATCGAGGACACATGGCATCACCTTGACCACCGTGGAAATTGATGTCCCTCACATCCCTGAGGTCAGGGACATCAAGGACACAAAAATTCACCCAGACCCTCCATGTGCATGTTTTGAAAATTTTAAATCCAGCACTTAGCCATTTCTTTCCCCTCATTTCTCCTTCACAGCTTCATACCTTGTCATGGCTCCGTGCATGTTTGTCCAGACACCCGGTCCACCATTGTTGCTCTGAACCAGCTCCACCATGGCCACATAAAGTTTCCAACCATGAATACATAGCAATATGTAGGCCTCAGAGAAAAATGGAGTGAAATGATGAAGAACGGGAAGAAAATGAAGGTTTTTTGCCAGATAACCATGAAGTCACCCGATCGAAAAATATTCATATCTCACAAGATACAAGTCAGATCGAGATGCCATCTTTTGTAGAATTCCTCATTTTTCAAGGTGATCAAGATGCAACAAACAAGAGGTCAAATGGTGCCCAGAATCATTTTCTCCAACAAAACCCTCACTTTGTGCACTGGCTCACATTCGTTGGATTTCCCATCATTCCGGCAATGGAAACAAGCTAAAAACTTGCACATGAGCTCCAAATGAAAAACCTATCACAATGGAGTTTTTTTCATTGCAAACAGAGACAAAAACCATACCTACAAATTTTGAGCTCCATTAATGGCCACCATGGCAGCTCCGTGCCTGAAGCCACTGCCAGGTCAAAATTTCAAAATTTATTTCCAGGCATTCTAGCGGGAAAAAATATGTGAAATTCAGGAGGGTGTGATCATAATGAAAAGAAGAGTCCAAAAAGTATGTTCCATTGCAAATCAGGCACTGGAAACACCCTTTCTAAAAATAGTAAGTTTTCCTATACAGACTTGCTATGTTTGGAAAGTCATCATCAAAAGCAGCTGAGACAAAGGCAACATGCATTGAAGATTACGAGAGAGCTCGAATGAGTGTTCAGAGCAAAAAACAATGGAAATGACCACTTACTAAAAATAGTAAGTTCCCTATATGGGTGTTTACCAAAAATAGTAAGTCACCCCAAGAAGTGGTCGAAGCAAAGGCAATGTGCATAGGATTGAATGAATATTTTCATCACATCAAGATGATCAAGAAGAAGCAAGGATCACCTCTTACTAAAAATAGTAAATCTCCCTTCTGGGAATTCACTAAAAATAGTAAGTCACACTCAAAGATAAATTTTCGCATAATGGGACATTCAGAACTTCGTCATGTTAGAGATTTCATCAACAAGGATCAATGGACTTCATCAGGAATGACATCTCCTCTTCCTCTTCTCCCTCTCTTTCTCTCTCCTCTTCCCCCCAACTTTCTCTCACTTTAAATATTCTAATTTTGTTGGGGTTTGCACTTTTTAATATGACTTAAGTGACTTTAGAAATATAATGTAACTTTAAGTCACCTTGCTATTATAAAAGGGACTTAAATATTTAAAGTGGAATATGAACAGTCTTAAGTCATATTAAGGTATTCAAAAATCATGAGGAAGATGATAAGTCACCTCTCACTTCTATAAATTGTAAATCCATTCCCATTTCAAAGGGTTGGTGATTGATCTTGTAAACTCAAGAGTGCATTGTACCTAGAGAAAGCAAAGGAGATAGCCATTTTCTTCTATTTTCCCCCACTCTCAAATTTCCTCCATTTCTCCACTATGTACAACTTTGGTTTGAGCAATCAATAATAGAAGAAGGAGTTTCTAGCTTTCTTTGACTAAGGGGTTTCTTGATACTTTGTGATTCATAAATTCTATTTGGTCTTGTTGTTATTTGCAGGGTTGTTTCTTCTCATGAATGCATGTGTTGAAGTTTCTAACTAGTGTGTGTGTAGGAATCTGATTTTCTACCTGCAACATTAGTTCTCCTACCTCTTTTCTCACTCCCCTTTCCCACTCTTCAGACAAAGTCTTCCCTAGCAAGAGATTGCTAGCTTTTCCACAGGGTTAGTGGAGTGCCCCTATTGGATCCCCAGTCAAAAGGCCACCACAGAAATCCACATTTTCATGTGCATGCACATACGACAGCTACACCAGTTAAGTAGAGGGACTTAGATTCCCAGAGCATTGGCAAGAAATCCACAAGTTTTTCCACCCAAAAAATTTTCTCACCAACAGTTTTTGGCACCCACCGTGGGGTAGATTTAGCAGCATCTGCACCCAAAATATGACCGCAAGGTCTCAAAATACAAAAAAAAAAAAATATTAAAAAATTAAAAAAAAAAGAGTTCATGAAATTCCATTGCTGAAAGATACACTGTTGATTTCTACACGTGACTTTTCACATTCCACAATGTCCTTTCATGTTCCCACTTCAAGAAATTCAAAAGGCTAGCTGAAAGAAGACACACCAGGTTGAGAAAGTCGAGAGGTGTTGATGATTTCAATTTCGAGGCTTCACAAAATCAACAAGAACAAATTAGAGATAATCCATACTTCTTCTCTCAAGCCTCCTCTCCATCTGGCTCTTCATGAAGTTCACCTAGAAATCCTATCAAAACTCCTGTGGATACTCCCCCCTTCAAATTCTCCCATTTTTCAACCACCATTGAGCATTGAGCTCCCAGAAGAAGAAGAATTTGAAGAAGAATTTGTAGAAGCAAGAGTAGAAGTAGAAAAACAATGGAAGATGAAGAAGAAATACCTCAACCCATTGTTCCATGGGGAAGGAATACAAGGGCCCACTTGCTCTTGAACCACCTCTCCATGATCTACCAACAAGTTCCCACAAGAACTTTCCAAAGTTCAAAGGTGACAAAACACAACATCCTGAAGAACACATCACTGCTTTCACGACATCATGTGGAATTCTTGGTGTCCAACATGAAGACGTTGTTGTGAGACTATTCATGGAGTCCCTCCAAGAAAAAGTAGAATGGTTCTACCTCCTTCCTGCCCGATCCATCACTGGTTGGGATGACATCAAGGCTGCCTTCGAGGAAAGATTTAAATCAACTGAAGACTGTCAAGACCTCTTGGTGCAGTTGGCTCAAATGAGGAAAGGAGAAAATGAAACCATGAGAGACTTCATGGCTCATTTCAAATGGTTGCTTCACAGGATACCTGAAGAGGATTCACCATCTCAAAACAATGTCAAGAGATTCTTCATCAATGCTCAATCATCAGAAGTAGGGTTTTTTATGTGAAGAGCCCAACCAAGGAACATTGTAGAAGCACAAAGGATGGCCATTGAACTTGATGATGATCTCATCCTCTCTGGAAAGATCAAGAATCCATCAAAGGGAAAGACCCAACATCCTGGAGATGAGAGAACCAATCCATCACTACAAAAGTTGGCAAATGAGATGGCATCTTTGAAGAGGGAATTATTTGAATGAGTATCTTCTCAAAGAAGCAACATAAATCAGATTGTAGGAGCACCCCAAAGGCTCACCTTGGAGGCCCTACCTATGAACATAAATTGCAGATTTCAAGAAGGTGAAGAAGAGTTTGAACAAGAAAGTGAAGGTGGTAATTTCCTAGAAAATGATGAGTTTGAGAATGATACACAAATCAGATTTTGTGAGTATTATGGAGGTGATGTAGAAGATGAAGGACATGCACCCAGTTTCTCATGTGTGGTATTCACTCATTCTCAGTCTGAGAAAGGAACATCTCCTTCCACTACTGTAAAGAAAAAGAAGGTTGAAGATCCTCCTGTGGTGACTCCACAAAATAAAATAATCAGTCAAGGATCCCCACTTCCATCTTCCATGAAGTCTGCATTGTTGGAGCCTGACCCTGTAGCAAGTAAGAAGACTCCCACAATCCCAAGTAAGTCTTCTGATGTCTCTTCCAAGTCTAAATCTAAATCTGCTCCTACAAAATCTAATACCTTGAAAGCTCCTAGTGTGCCTTTCAAAATACCATCCATTCCTCAAACATCAAATCCTACTCCTAAGCCTATCCAGACTCCAAAATCAGTCCCTTCACCCCCCTTGTCTGCATCTACTCCCTTTGACTTCATAGAATATGCAAACAAGGCCAAAGTGCAGATTACTGAAACTGAATATTTGCGGACTCATCCTGAACAATTTGAGAGGTTCGTCTGATATATCAGGAGTGGTAGTCTAACACCCAATGTTGTAACATCTAGTTCCAAAGGCATGCTACCAAACTCACCTACACCTCCCTCACAGAACATGCTTTCTCTGAGTGCATCAAAGACTGATAAAGTTGAACCTTTCTACGTCTCCCTTCTTATTGGAGAATATGTACTGAACAATTGCATAATAGATTCTGGTGCCTCAGACAACGTGATGCCTTTGAAGGTCACCAAGGCTCTTAAACTTACAATGACTCCACCTAGTGGCTCTTGTTACTCTTTGGAATAAAAAAAGGTCTCACTTGTAGGGAAGGTCAAAGATGCACAGGTGGCTCTCGCCAGATTTCCAGACAAGAAAGTTTCAGCGATGATTTTGGTAGTAGACGTCCCAGCCTCATTCAGAATGTTGCTGAGTAGAAATTTCTACCAAGACTTGGGAGGGAAAATTCAGATGAATTGGTCTTTTGCAACCATACCAGTGAAGGGAGACATGGAGAAATTACTTCCTGAGAAGAAGATGAGGTACATGGTATGAAATTCTGGAAGCCCAGAAGCTAACATCTTGTATCAAGATAGTAGGAAGATGAATCACTTAGTGGAAACTGAGGAGGAAGAGGATATTCCCATCTTGATAGGTCCAGACATGCCTTCTCGAAGAGATTTGGATTTTGAATATGCATTGAGGAGATTTGAGTTACAAGAGGGCAGCCCTAAATTTCTAGATGATGCAGACCATGAGGAAGAGGAGATGGTTCTTGATGATTTTCAAGAAGAAAAATCAGCTTATATGATTTTCCAAGATGAGGAGTTATTCTCATTCCCATTTGGGGATGAAGATGATCTTAGTCAGGCCATCTATGGAGAGACAAAATCAGCTTGTGATGAGCCCATGAAAGGTTTGAAAGAAATGTCTGTACAAGAAATGCTTAGAGCTGTAGAAGAAACTGAAGATCCTGAGCTCAGTCTCGAGCTCCTGATGCAAGCCACAAATTTGCAAGACAAGCATGAAGCTGATTTGGAAGCCTTAACTAATGTGAAGGTTGGCCATATTGAGATAAGGCAAGATGAAACATATGATGCCACTCTTGAGCTAATGATTGATGGATGCAATACCGAAATGGAGATATTTTCTTTCCCATTTGAAGATGAAGACTCTTTCCATGACGAAGAAATTGAAGAAAGGAGTTTCAGACCTCTAAAGATGAAGCTCTTTTTGATGAAGGATTGGTAGAGTGCAGTGATTCTTGAGATGATGAGGTAATCCCTCTAGATAGTTTCCTTGAGCTGGAAAATAAATATTCTTCAAAGGCATATCAAAATGAGCTGCAGGAAACAATGAAGCATAACTCTGTGCAAGAAATATTGGATGCAGTAGAAGTTGTGGAAGACACTGAGCTGATTCTTGATCTCTTCACTAGTGCCATGGACATACAAGACAAATATGAGTTTTCCTCCGATCCTCCCATCAGTACTCAAATGCCTCACAGTGAAGTAGAGATAAAGGATGAATCAAATGTTTCTCATGGAGAAGATGTCAATGAGCATAGACCTCAAAAAAAAGTAACTCAGAATATACAAGGAATTTGAATGAAAAGAAGCCCTGGGGCAGCAATGAGATGTTTGATGGAGAATCAGCTATATGGATAAACATGGAAGGAAACTGGCACTATGAAACTGACTTCAAAGAACATGAAGGTAGTGGAATTTCCAAGCAAGGACTTGAGCATCAAGAAGTTCACATGGAATCACTCCTACCAAGTACACAGATAATTGTGAAAGCACCTGGCTTTCATAAGCAATTGAGGAGGGGAGGCTACTTTCTGGAACCCATCAATGGCTTCACAGAACATCATCACTCAGTGTTTCCCACTCAGGGGTAACTCTTGAGGAAAGAAAAGTGCTTCAGTGAAAGTGGGTTGTCCCCCACCTTGTACCATAGGTGATTGTTAGGTGTGTTTCCCTTTCTGTTGTGTGTGTTTCCCTTCCTGTTGTGTGTCATGTGTTTCTTTTCCATCCTTTTGGTGTGTGTGTGTGTTTCCTTCTTCTCTCTCTCTCTCTTGTTGTAGGTTGTACATGACTCTGCAGGGCCCAATGGATAAGGCACTGGTCAACAAATTATATGGTCTAAAATTGAGATTCTAGATTCCCATGTCATGTCTTCACTATGCTCAGTCCATGTCATGTCCCCAAGCTAGAGCCAGTTGTTGTCGTGTAAATGTGCAACAGGGAAATTGATAATTTCCAAGCATGACAACTATACCCCTGTGTCAAATTTTTTCATGTTTTATCATTCCCAGGCACCCCAAGTCAAATCTGTCAGTTTGGTCACCCCCTATTTGATGTCAAATTTATCCCCTAGGTGATTTAGGAAATTCTATTCATTCCCCCTAGGTGATTTTAGGAGTTCTGAAAAGATGTTATCTTTTGGTAGTATTGGGAAGGGCTATCACTGGCCTTCCCAGGACTGGACCAACCACCTTGGAGTGGAACACAAAGGGAAAAATTCAACATGGAGGTGAATTAAAGACCTTAAAACATCATGGAAATGATTTTGGAAGGTTTGGAGAAGTTTTGAAAGACTTGGAGCAGTTTGAGTAAAAATAGGGTTCACAAGCCTAGGCAATACACAGGCCTAAAACAACTGCTGGGCTTCAGAAGAAGATTCTGGGAGCTCTGGATGGAGTTAGAAGTAAAAAAAACATACTTCATGGAAATAGGATTACAATACCTACATGATGGTCAAATAATATTTTTCACAACACCTTGGCGCATAGGATTGGCAGGTAGTTTTTATCAGGTACAAGTGGAGTCTCAAATCAAAAATCTGATTTTTCAGGGATCAAATGAATGAATAAAGACATGAGACCCCCACCATTGGATTCAAAATTAAATTTCCAGTCAGGATCATATAAAATTTCACCAATAAATTCCACCGGGAGCTCAAGTTATCTTCGTTCCAAGTTACCCTCTCAAAGGCAGTTCAGGACTTAGTCATTTTTTGGAGGACACGTGTCAACACCAGGAGCCTGGTGGGATTTTATGTCCCTGAATCCCTGAGGTCAGGTAAATCAGCCCTTGAAAAATCCCTAGCCCCCATGTGACCTCTTGGACCCTCATATGACCTCCAGACTTGATAGTTCAGCCCCCAGGTGCATTTTTGGAGCATCCATTCCCTGTCGTCAGATCAGGCACCACGTGTCAGCTCCAGGACCACTGTGGAAACTGATGTCCCTTATTTCCCTAATGTGGAGCACATAAAAAATGGAAAAATGTTCCCAGCCCCTATGGGGAGTCATTTGGACACCCACGTGACCAACTTTCAGCCCCCAGGTGCATTTTTGGAGCATTCATTCCCTGTCGTCAGATCGGGCGCCACGTGTCACCTCCAGGACCACCGTGGAAACTGATGTCCCTTATGTACCTAAGGTGGGGGACATCATACATGGAAAAAATTTCCCATACCCTATGGGGAGTCATTTGGACACCCACGTGACCGACTTTCAGCCCCCAGGTGCATTTTTCAAGCAAATCCCCTGTCGTCGGATCGAGGACACATGGCATCACCTTGACCACCATGGAAATTTATGTCCCTCATGTCCCTAAGGTTAGGGACATCAGGGACACAAAATTCCTCCCAGCCCCTCCATGTGCATGTTTTGAAAATTTTAAATCCGATACTTAGCCATTTCTTTCCCCTCATTTCTCCTTCAGAGTTTCATACCTTGCCATGGCTTTGTGCATGTTTGTCTAGACAACTGGTCCACCATTGTTGCTCCAAACCAAATTCTCCATGGCCACATAAATTCTCCAACCATAAATACATAGAAATATGTATGCCTCAGAGAAAAATGGAGTGAAATGATGAAGAACGGGAAGAAAATGAAGGTTTTTTGCCAGATAACCATGAAGTCACCCGATCAAAAAATCTTCATATCTCACAAGATACAAGTCGGATCGAGATGCCATATTTTGCAGAATTCCTCATTTTTCAAGGTGATCAAGATGCAACAAACAAGAGGTCAAATGGTGCCCAGAATCATTTTCTCCAACAAAACCCTCACTTCGTGCACCGACTCACATTCGTCGAATTTCCCATCATTCCGGCAATGGAAACGAGCTAAAAACTTACACACAAGCTCCAAATGAAAAACCTATCACAATGGAGTTGTTTTCATTACAAAATGGAGAAAAAAACCAGACCTACAAATTTTGAGCTCCATTAATGGCCACCATGGTAGCTCTGTGCCCGAAGCCACTGCCAGGTCAAAATTTCAAAATTTATTTCCAGGCATTCTAGTGGGAAAAACTATGTGAAATTCAGAGGGTGTGATCATAACAAAAAGATGAGTACAAAAAATATGTTCCATCACAAATCAGGCACTGGAAACACCCTTTCTAAAAATAGTAAGTTTTCCTATACAAACTTGCTATGTTTGGAAAGTCATCATCAAAAGTAGTTGAGACAAAGGCAACAGGCATTGAAGATTACAAGAGAGCCCGAATGAGTGTTCAGAGTAGAAAATAGTGGAAATGACCACTTACAAAAATAGTAAGTTCCCTATATGGGTGTTTACCAAAAATAGTAAGTCACCCCAAGAAGTGGTCAAAGCAAAGGCAGTGTGCATAGGATTGAATGAATATTTTCATCACATCAAGATGATCAAGAAGAAGCAAGGATCACCTCTTACTAAAATAGTAAATCTCCCATCATGGGCATTCACTAAAAATAGTAAGTCACACTCAAAGAGAAGTTTTGGCACAATGGGACATTCAGAACTTCATCGCATTAGAGCTTTCCATCAACAAGGATCAATGGAATTCATCGGAATGACATCTCCTCTTCTTCTTCTCTCTCTCTTTCTCTCTCTCTTCTCCTCATTTCTCTCACTCTCCAATGTTATATTTTTGTGTTGAGGGTTTGCACTTTTTAATATGACTTAAGTGACTTTAGAAATATAATGTAAATTAAGTCACCTTGCTATTATAAAAGGGACTTAAATATGTAAAGTGGAATATGAACAGTCTTAAGTCATATTAAGGTATTTGAAAGGTCATGAGGAAGATGAGGAGTCAATTCTACTCTATAAATTGTAAAGCCATTCCCATTTCAAAGGATTGGCAATTGATCTTATAAACTCAAGAGTGCATTATACCTAGAGAAAGCAAAGGAGATAGCCATTTTCTTCTACTTTCCTCCATTCTCAAATTTCTTCCATTCTCCACACTATGTACAACTTTGGTTTGAGTAATCAATACAAAAAGAAGGAGTTTCTAGCTTTCTTTGACTAAGGGGTTTCTTGATACTTTGTGATCAATAAATTCTATTTGATCTTGTTGCTATTTGTAAATTTGTTTCTTCTCATAAATGCATGTGTTGAAGTTTCTAACTAGTGTGTGTGTAGGAATCTAATTTTCTACCTGCAACATTAGTTCTCCTACCTCTTTTCTCACTCCCCTTTCCCACTTTCAGACAAAGTCTTCCCTAGCAAGAGATTGCTAGCTTTTCCGTAGGGTCAGTGGAGTGCCCCTGTTGGATCCCCAGTCGAAAGGCCACCACAGAAATCCACATTTTCTTGTGCATGCATATACGGTAGCTACACCGGTTAAGTAGAGGGACTTAGATTCTATTTAACCATTGCATCTTTCGCATGTGCATGCTCATGAAAAGGTGGATTTATCTGATGGCCTTTCGACCAAGGATCTAACAGGGACACTCCATTGACCCTGCGGCAAAGCTAGCAGTCTCTTGCTAGGGAAGGATTTTTCTAAAGAGTGGGAAAGGGGAGTGAGAAAAGAGGTAAGAGAACTAATGTTGTAGGTAGAAAATCATATTCCTGCACACACACTAGTTATAAGTATCATCACATGCATTTATGAGAAGAAACAACTTTGTAAGCATCATTAAGACCAAATGAAATTTGATGAACACAAAGTATCAAGAAATCTCTTAGTCAAAGAAAGCTATAAAATCCTTCTTCTTGTATTAATTTCTTAAACAAAGTTTTACATAGTGGAGAAATGGATGAAATTGAGAAGGGGGGAAATGGAAGAAAATGCCTATCTCCTTTGTTCTCTCAAAGTACAATATAATCTTGATTTTACAAAATCAATCAGTAACCCTTTGAAATGGGAATGGCTTAAAAATTTATAGAATAGAATATGAATCTTCATCTACCCCCAATGCATTTTCATATGTCCTCACACAACTTAAAACTTTTTAACTTACTAGGAAAATTTTAAGTCCCTTTTTATAACATAAAGGTGACTTAATTTACATTATGTTTCTAAAGTCCCTTTTAAGTGACTTAAAGGCATATCAAAAAGTGCAAACCCCAACGAAGAATTATAAAATTTGAAGGGAGATAAAGTTGGGGGAGAGGGAAGAGAGAGAAGAGGAGAAGATGTTTCCCATGATGAAGTCCAATGGTCCATGTTCATGGAAATTTTTGATGCGGCTCCAATTGTACCAAAAACTGCTCTTTGAGTGTGGCTTATTATTTTTAGTAAATGCCCAGATGGGGGACTTACTATTTTTAGTAAGTGGACATTATCACTAATTTCTGCTTCAGATATTCATTTGGGCTCCCTCGTAATATTTAATGTCCACTTCCTTCATCTCAGCTACTTATGATGATGACTTTCCAAACATACCAAGCCTATATAGGAAAACTTACTATTTTTAGAAAGTGTGTTTTTTAGTGCTTGATTCATGATGGAAAATACTTTTTTGGATTCGTCTTGTCGTTATGGTCACACCCTCCAAATTTCACATAGTTTTTCCCACTAGAATTCCTAGAAATAAATTTTGAAATTCTGACCTGGTAGTGGCTTTAGGCACGAAGCTACTATGGCGGCCATTAATGGAGCTTGAAATTTGTAGGTCTGCTTTTTGTCTCTGTTTGCAATGAAAACAACTCCTATGTGATAGTTTTTTCATTTGGAGCTCTTGTGCAAGTTTTTAGCTCATTTCCTTTTCCACAATGATGGGAAATCCAATGAATGTGAGTCGATGCACGAAGAGAGGGTTTTGTTGGAGCAAATGATTCTAGGAACCATCCATAAGACACAAGTTTCATCCATTTTGGGCCATTTACCTATTTTTGCAAAAAAAAATGATTTTTTTTGCATCCTCCATCACCTCTCTCATCCATTTGTAGTACATTTCCTTCATGTGATCATCTTGTTCTTTTCCAAAGTTTTCATTTTCTTGTATATTTTCTTGCTCACTATCATTCTTAACTAACTCAAAAGGCCTCAAACATGTATATTATCTGTGTTTATTCTTCTTTTCCAAAGAAATCAAATTTCTCTTAGCTGTAACTTCCCTTTCTCTTCATTTTCCATTACACTAGATTTTTTTTGAAATAGTTTATCTATTTTTACTCATGCAAAACTAATCACCATGCTTCCTATGCTCATCATTCCCATCCATCCACTCATGCTTACTTGTTACATGATTGTAAAATTCACTAGTAGAGTACCTTTCATAATTATTTAATAGGAATAATTATTCACAGCGAGGACTCTCAGGGTTATCAAGGAGTAATGGTCATCAAAACTTACTCACCTACGGCTTCACGACGGGTGAAAATGGTTAAATATATCTCATGCGAGAATTAAGGGGTAAATCATTACGTATCATGTACATTTTCTCTCTCAGCCCGTGCCAAGAAGTTATTCTTCATACCATGGAGAGTGATAAAGATGATGGGGCTGTCATGTTCATGATTCCCACATTGAAAAACATCCAATCAAGTTCTAGGAGTATGTTTGTTCATGCAAATGATGGCTCCTTCATGAGTGAGCTTAACCTTGACCTTTGTAATTTCACACATATAGCTTACATTATTTAATGTTTTATCCCTAGTAAAATGTGCATGCACACATCCTCGGGGGCGTAGGCATCCTCGAGGGTGCACAGGCACCACAATAGAGTGTGCGTGTACACTCACATGCCAAATTTCACCTACACGTATGCACATGCACCAAAACTTACGCGCAAGCACCCTGAGGGGATAGACACATGTGCCTATGTGGGCACACCAAAATAGCTGCGTAGACACCCTGAGGTACGCATACACATGCACAAGTTGAGTTAGTAAGGAATGGGTGTGCATACATAAATATGGGTGCACAGGCACAGAGGAGGTGTGCAAACATACAATGCACGCATACACTGAACGAGGTGTTCACACACCCAAATGGGCATGCTAGCACCAAAAAGGGAAAAATTTCCCAACATAGAAGAAAAAGATACAAATAATTAGAAAATTGAGAGGAGTGATTTAGAAAGGAAAGAGAAAATTAGTATATGGTAAAAAATAGAAGAAATAAAGGAAATGTTAGTTCCTAATACTTGTGGTGTTATTTATGTGGGCATTAGTGCCTAATACTTGTTTTGTTGTTTCTGCGGGCATTAGGCTAAGAAATTCTCTGATGAGGGTGAGGATCTTGACTTTGTTTCTACGAGAATGAGGGTAAGTTTCATTCCCAAGCCATATGATGAAGTGAAAAATATGATTGTTAGGTATATTTCTCTAGAAGGGTGATAGAAAATAGTCCCTATTAAACACCTTTTCTTTCTAAATCATTTTAGAAGGACTTTTATGGTCTTCTTCCTGCACTACTTTCTTAATTCCCTTCAACACTCTATTCTAAACTTTCAGAAGCACTCCCGTGCTATCCCTCTCCACCAGGACATCATCTTCATGTTGCATAAGCTTTGTGTCTCCAAATTACCTGGCTTCCTGACTACTTCCAGTGATCCACACATCACCGCCTCCTCTACTCCTACTCCCATTCTAGGTACCCCTTCCAAATCCAAAACCAATAACCACAAGATTCCAAAAAACTAGCACCCCTCACTCTACCTAGATTCTAATAAGCACCAAAGAGCTGGAGGTTGTGCAAAATTTTCTACATATCAGCAATGTTGGTATAGATATGGCCCTACATCAGGAGGGGAATCACATGCCTCATAGATTGGAATCTTTGGAGAAAGAGATGAAGTAGCTTAAAAAAAACTTGCAATGCATGGACAAGCAGAAAGGCAAAAGAAAAATTGATGAAGATAATGACATTGGGAAGGATCAGATTATTGATATTTATAAGAAGATGAATTCATTGGATAATAGATTCAGGAGATAAAAAGATAGACATGATCACAACATGACTATCTTCAAATCCATAAGTGGCTCTTTAGAGCAGCATGTTTGAAGCATTACCATGCTTAGTGGGATCCCTGACACTATTTGGGGGGAATGAAAAAGAGAGGAGACAGACCATCTTGCAGTTGAATGCTTCAGAACCAACACACATCACCACATTAGCGTTGCTCACGTCGCTACAAATGATCTCGTCCTAAGATGAAAGATCATCCAAGAAGTAAACTCACTCGGGTAGGAGGGAGTCATTTTACTTGCTGATATTTTTTGGTATTTTTGTTGTGACTTTGCTACTTTTTTGTTGTTATGTTGAAGTTTATGTTCTATTTTGTTTCTTGTTTGTAACTATCTCTTGGTTATTGATGGACATAATGTTCTATCTAGATTTTGATCCTTTTTGTCACATATTTATAGTTATATCTAGCTATTGAGACCTTTTTGTAACAGGTATAGTCCCTTTAAAACTATTTACCAATAAATGCCATCTATTACATTAGATCACATGCCTTCTGACAACATTGATAGAGAAATGGTACAAAAAGAGCCAGTGATTTTGGTTCCCTACATGGGAGATTATTGTTACCTTAGAGGATGTCTAGCACATTATGCATGTCCCCATTATTGGCTCCTTGATTGAGTATACCAATGAATTTAGACAGATTACAGAGGTGATCAGTGATGTCTTCTGTAGGGACAAAATACCCCATCATGGTATGACAATTTATTTACATTGTTGTATATAAGATTGCACCATTCACTGGGGACCATTATATTTGATGGTTCTTATCAGTGGGTTTTTAACTCACTAATAAGACAGGGAATTCATTTTCATTGGGCCTTGATTACCATTATTCACGGTCTATATAGTGGAAAGAGATACTGTTGGGGTTAGCGCATACTAACAAATCTATACTGGGACCTTCATTTGATCACATACCACCATCAGAAGATGGTGGGACCTACTTCGTTATTACATATTTGGTCATGGGACCACATAGCTATTGGCCGTCTCATTAGCACATTGGTATGTGTGAAGCTCCAGAGGAGCCTATAGTCATGGGATGGGTTCTTGTTGGGGATTATATCTAAGGGCACCTAGGTGGTACATACTATTATCGTTGAGAGTGTGATGAGTTACAACAGAGAGACATTATCTGGAGGAACTACATGGATATACAGTGGCCAGAGGATGGGGTGGAGCTCAAAATTTGCATGGTAGAGAACTTTCTCCTAGGTAGCCACAGTTATATTATAGATTTTTACAGGGTTGACCAATGCCAACAACAAGTTGGGCATCATTCAGGGTATTCCTCAGCCTTGATATGTGGTACACTCGTCTGTGATGTGGAGAGGCATATCATGGGCCACCGTATTCAGATAGTAGAGCAGGGATAGTTTTGAGTAGATGGTACCACAGGTTTGGGCCCCAACATGACAGATTAGGGACCCTGGGATGACACCAGATTACCTGGCTTGGTATGCCACAGTTTTACCCCTGGAGCTGATTGACCATACCAGATTGTGCATGGGATGTAGGTGTGAGACCACCACTAGAGATTCCCTACAATAGTGATGAGGGTGATGATGCAGAGGGTAGTGGTAGGGGAGGTGATGATGATGATGATCCATTTGATGGACAGAGGCATGATGGTGGAGATGATAGATAGGGTCCATTACAGGGTCCTAGACCAAGGCTACAGAGACAAAGGTAGGTCCCAATGATATAACAAGTACCACCCAGACCACAAGGTCTGAGGCATAGTCCTCCTCATAGTCCTATGAGAGGAGGAGAGGGTGGAGATGACAGGGGATAGCTAGCTTCCTTGTAGCAACAACTTAAATAGGTCATAATCAGTCCAACTTCGGGTAGTAGCAGAGAGGGACTAGGACCAAGCCCAAGCCCAAGCCTAGATACAGGTTCTTATAGTGGAGTGGGACCATGCCAGAGCTTAGGCTAGTCAGGGAGGGGTTGGTATTTCCTGGTTTCAGCAGGTGTGATAGATTACCTCATAGATGCCTCAAATTATGGTTTTATTATAGCAGTATCAAGCACAGGTGTAACAGTTGACTATAGATATGGATCAGCTCCAAGCTGAGCGAGTAGTGGGTCATGCTGAGGTTGTTAGGCTATCCTTGGAGGTAACATCCTTTTGATGCACATAGTGGGGTTGTGGTGACACCACACACACAAGGATTTAGTGACAACTTAGGGAAGAGCCTCCTACTACCTCTCTTTGTATTATGAGGCCATTCTAGAGGGTCAGCAGGCACCAAGCTATAGCCAACAGCCGAGCGGATTGGTGAGGTCACAGAGGCCATTAGCATCTGGTAGATCAGTGAAGAAACTGTGGGGGAAGACAATAGGTTAGCGTGGTGCACAGGGTATGGGTCCTCCCCCAGCTCATAGGCCACATAGTCCTGATGAGGGTTTGAGTCAGATGTGACTCTCATGAACTTATATATTTATTTGTACCTTTTGATACATGTGTCTTATGAAGGCTTTATTACTTTTGACCGATGTATATGATGTATCATTTTGATGTATGCCTTTGATGAAGGATTTATTATGACCTATTCCCTTGATGGACCATTTTGTACCAATGATGTATATCCTATTGAGATAGACATTTTATACACATATATATGGACACTTGATGTTGTATATTTTCATGTTGTGATGTATCTTATGATGATGATTTATTATGGATGTTGATTATATCATGATGTTGTATGGTTTTATTTCATATGTTTGTGTGTATCATGATGATGGCTATGATGATGTTTCCCATATGTTAGATGTATGATATATCCTTAGATGATATCAAATGTTGTGGTTTATGAGATACTTTATTTTTCTTTGCTGGGTATGGGATGATATGATGATATTGGTGCGGGGGGGATAGATTTTGATATTTTTTATCCCTCTTGCCCCCATTTGATGATACGGTATGTGATGATTAGCTTAGCATTCATGTATGATGTACACTTATCTTTTTATTTATATATGATGTATAGATGATGTTAGATGTGATGATACAGATGGAGATATGATGATGTGATAACAAAACCATGCAAATGCAACAAGAAAACACTTACAAATATTAACAAACCTATCAAATATACATTTCTAAACAACATGAATTAACACAACTATGTACAATTATTTACAAGCATGAAAAAAACACATACTTCATATGTACAAGTAAGAATGAATCTAATCTAAGCAAGAAAAGATGAATCTAACAAAATATGCTTTAAGTGAAACTATACAAATGTACAAGAAAGGAAAACTATACAAGCAAAAATGTACACAAACTAATAAACAAAGGAAAGAAACAAGATAAAATCAAGTAAACTAAAGCTATGTTTTTGTAAGATTTTTTTAGTGTGTTTTGCGTTTGTGGGAATTTTGTGAAACAATTTTCTATTGTTTTTGTGTTTTCTATTTTTCTATTGTTTTTTGGATTTTCAACATATTTGAATGTTTTTGTGTTTTGTATTTTTCTATTGTTTATGGATTTTCAACATATTTGAATGTGTTTTTATGATTTTCAACATATTTGAATGTTTTTGGATTTTGAACATATTTGAATGTTTTATGTTTTCTAATTTTCAACATATTTGAATGTTTTTGTTTTCTATTTTTCTATTGATTTTCAACATGTTTTTTGATTTTCAAAGGTTTTCCAAAGCTATGTACAGGAAACTGAGAAACGTGGATGCCCTTAGCGTTAGATGGGAATATACAAGGGCAGGTGCCACGTGTTATATATAGGAAAGTGAAAGCGTGATGGTGCCCCCAGTGTTAGATGAGGAATATACAAATAAAATCCCTTCACCAATTTACAAGAGGAGAAATGACTAGATCAAGGCTTGAGAAGATAGGATCACAAGGAATCACGGACATAGGTGTGGAACTAGCCCTAGAGCTAAGTAAAAGTACCCCTTAGATGCAAGATGATTGTGAACAACGAACCTTCCCAAGGTGTCAGAAGTTGGTTTTCACCTAGAGATCCATCCAAAGTGCCACAATTGTGTTGTTTTCACACATGGATGACCTGTTTTCTCTTTTTCTTTTTCTCTTTTTTGACTTTTTTGTATTTTTGATCCTTTTTTTACTTTTTTTCTTTTGTTTTTTTAATTTTTTTCCATGTTTAAGCATAGAACCACTTAAGGTACATGGACATTCATAGGCTCGCAGAGCTCATCTCCATTGGGATGAGAAAGTTTGTATGCTCCTGTTCCATATTTTCCCACAATGACATAAGGTCCTAACCAGTGTGGTTTGAACTTTCCTTTCTTCTCTCTTTCTACCCTTGTGTTGAACTGATTCTCTTTCATGACCAAATCTCTGACCTCAAATTGACGAGGTATGATCCTTTTTTTGTAGTTCTAGGAGACTCTTTTTTTGATATACCTTGAGATGGTTAAGGGTGCGGATGCACTTTTCATCTAGGAGTTCCAATTCTTCCAGCCTGGCCACTCTGTAATCCTCATCTTTTTCTAGATAATCCCTAAGAGATATCCTTAGGGAAGGAAGCTCTATTTCCAATGGGATGATAGATTTTATTCCAAACACTAGGGAGTAGGGTGTCACACCAGTAGGAGTGTGAATGGAGGTCCTATAATCCCAGAGGGTTGGGTGAATTTACAAATTCCAGTTGTGACCTGTCTTACTCACCATCTTTTCCATGATCCAAACCAATGTTTTGTTAGTGGCTTCAGCTTTCCCATTACCTTGAGGGTAATATGGCATAGACCACTTTAATCTTATTTGAAATTGATGACAAAGATATTTCACTATCTTGTTCTTGAATGATTTTCCATTATCAGTAATAATGGCTGCAGGAATACCATACTGGAAAATAAGGTGATTCATGATGAAATTTGATATCTGAGCACCTGTAACATATGTTAATGGAACAACCTCCACCCACTTAGTGAAATATTATGTGGATGTGATGATGTGGGTATGACCATCAGATGAGGTAGGGGTGAGCTTCCCTATTAAATCCAGTCCCCATTTGGAAAATGGCCACGGTGTTGTAATTGGTTGCAATGGTTGTGACGGCGCATGGATGAAATTTCCATACTTCTGACATAGAACACATTTCTTGACATGGTTGCAACAATCTATCTCCATAGTAGGCCAGTAGTAGCCCACCCATAAAAACTTCTTTGCTAGGACCATTCCATTTGTATGGGCACCACACACCCCTTCATGTACTTCCTTGATCACTTGGACTAACTCTACTACATCTAGACAACGCAACATATTCCCATCATAACCACGATGATAGAGCATACCTCCTAGGAGGGTGTAATGGGCTATTTGGCGGATAAGGATTTGTTTTCAGATCAGGAAATGTCAGTAGGGAAGGTACCACTTTTAAGGTAGTCATAGATAGGTGCATACCAAGGGGAGTAGGGACCAACAAATTCACATGCCAGACATGATTATGGTATATCATATGTAGGTTGACGTATATTTTCAACAAAAAATGGCATATCATTGTTTTCTAGTGGAATCCACAGCATAGAACCCACTATCACCATTGCATCTATAGATCAGTTTTGTGCCCTTGGAATTTTCTCAAAGGTAATACACACAAAGTATTCTTTTAGAGTTTCCACCAATTTCTTGTATGGGATGAGCTTGTCATCCTTGACCTTGTACTCATCATTGAATTGTTTGATAATCAGTTATGAGTCACCAATGACCTTGACATGGTGGATATTCCACTTGATTGTCAGCTTCAACCCAGTGATGAGCACCTCATATTCTACAATGTTATTTTTGTAAGGAAAAACAAGACAGAAAGCTTGTGGTATGGGGTCTCCTAAAGGAGTGATTAGTACTACTCTTTCCCCTGAACCATGGAAAGTGAATGATCCATTAAAGTGGATATGACACATGACAGATTCTTCAACATACATTAGTGATGCATTTGGAAGCTCTAGACTTATAAGCTTTGTTCCAAGTAAAGGTTCTTCTACTAATTGGTTGGCAAGTACTTTTTCTTTTAAATAATTTTTGGTGTACATATTCAATGTAAAATTCACTGAGCAGAATGATCCAATTAGCCATTCTACCTGTAAGGGTGGGTTTTGACAATAGGTATTTAAGTGGGTCAAATTTAGATATAAGCTTTGTTTTATTATTCAATAGGTAATGGCCATATTTTTGAAAAGAAAAAAATAGCCATGAAAGCTTTTTCAATTTGGGGATAGTTGAGCTCATAGGAAATCAGGGTATGGCTAAGGTAGTACACAACTTTCTCTTTTTGGCTTAGGTCATATTGTGCAAGAAAAGTGCCAATAGAAAATTGGGTAGTGGATATGTATAGAAAAAGTGGCTCACCAGGGGTTGGAGGCATGAGGACAGGAATATTGGCCAAGTATTGTTTAAGAAAGGAAAAGTCTTGTTGTTTCTTTGGTCCCCAAATGAAATCAACATCCTTCTTAAGTAGATGAGTAAAGGAATGGCACTTATCAGCAAGCTGCAAAATGAAGTGGAAAATGGCTTGTATTTTTCCTTACAGGTTGTGCAGCTATTTGATATTCTTGGGAGGAGGCATTTCAGTAATGGTAGTGACTTTGGCTGGGTCCACTTCAATCCCTCTCCTTGATACAATGAAGCCTAGAAACTTCCCTGATAATACTCCAAACACACATTTCTTTGGATTTAACCTAACCTTATATTCCCGTAGATGTTCAAAGATACATCACAAAACTTCAGGGTGGTCTTCTCTTGTCTTGGAATTTCTAAGGATATCATCTACATAGTCCTCCATGATGTCATGCATCATATCATGGAATATTACTATCATGGCCCATTGATTGGTTGCATCAACATTTTTGAGGCCAAAGGGCATTACCTGATAACAGAATGTTCCCCAAGGGGTTGTAAAGGCCATCTTATATTGATCTTCTTCTGCTATCTTGATTTGGTTGTATCCTAAAAATCCATCCATAAGAGATAGAATTTCATAGCCTGTAGTTGAATCGACAATCATGTCGATATTGGGAAAAGGAAAATCATCTTTCAGACATGCCTTGTTGATGTCCCAAAAGTCTGTGAAAATTATGATGCCAACCAATTTATTTTGTACTGGAACTACATTTGATATCCACTCAGAGTAGTCAATGGGTCTGATGAACCCTACTACTAACAGTCTCTCTAACTCCTCTTTAACCAGAAGGGCCACTCGTGGATGCATTTTCCTTAGCTTCTGTTTAATAGGCTTTGCATCTGGATGCACTACTAAGTTGTGCACCACCAAATTTGGATCTAAGCCTAGAATATCTTTATAAGACCATTGAAATATATCCACAAATTCTCTGAGAAGCAAGGTGAATGTCTTTTGTTCTTGTGCTGAAAGAAAAGCTCCTAGCTTGACTATCTTTGGGTCTTCTTCTATTCCAATATTTACGTCAATGGTTTCTTCTACCAACATTTTTGACATATCCTCCATATGTGTAGGATCAGGAGGAAGGTTGAGATCTTCTTCCAAGGGCATCTCTATGATATTTTCACCCTTAGCGTGGTCACTTATTTTTTCCATTGATTTTTTTACTTGTTTGTCAGCCAGTGCCTCAAAGAGGTTTTCACTGTGTGACTTGGAATTTTATTTTTACCGAGGCTTTTCTTTGGAACTTTTTCCCTTGATTTTTCTTAAGTTTTTTTGACCACAAAGCTCAGCTTCCTCTCCAAAATAGGCACATGTATCTAAGTCAATGTAGAAACCTTTCTTATGGTCCCAATCAGAATTGTATCTCATATGCCCATAAACTCTACAATGGCCTCATCATTCTCAAAAAGGTCCAATGACACATGACGTTGTTGGTCCCAATCAACAAGGGAAGGGTAGACAAGGTCAATTTTAGGCTCAGTTGGGGGTTAAGGTAAGGACAATAGTATCCATGAAAAGGTTCATGGAGGAAAGATCCTCATATTGGCTATAGTGGGAATCTGTGTCACTGTCTAAATAATCAGAGCTATCCTCATGCTCAGAATAGGTAGCATCTTGATCATTGGGGTGTAATCCATAGGGTCAAATGCCGATACCATATCTTTCCATTTTAAAATGTGGAAGTGGAACTGGTTCTCTTGGTCCTTGCTCATTCTTTCCACATCCTAGGCCCTTGTAGCCCATAGAATACATCATTCGGCTAGACTTTTCATACTCAGGGATTTGGTAGCAGGTCAGCTGAGTGTCCTCTAGGACCCAAGTTGTAGGTGGGTCCAAAAATTTCTCTTCTGCAAGTAATCCCCTAGGTAAGAATGTCCCAATAGTTTGTTCATCTCTAGGCCATTTGAAATGATAGTTGGGTCGGCCTCTTGTTTTAGGTGACAAAGATAGGTCTGAAACTAGGAGAGCTTGTTGCACATTGTATTCTCCACAACCATACTCCATAAATTTCATCTCCCATGAATCAAAAGGAGAAGTAGATGTAGAAGCTTCACGAGTGCAAGAACTTAGGGAGTCTGAATCTACCCATGATTCCATAGCTTCTGATTGAAGGGGAACAACTATATCAGCAGAAGGACATGCATATGTACCCTTACAGAAAAGCTATTGAGAGCTCTGCAGTGAGTGAAAGGTTTTGGATCTCCTTGTATTGTAATAGTGTGTCCCTCATGTTTTAACTTGATGCACTGATGGAATGTTGATGGTATGGCCTGCATGGCATGAATCCATGGGCAACCAAGAAGCATATTATATGGAAGTTCCAAGTCTAAGACATGAAACTTGGTATTGTGACAAGTTGGTCCTACTTCCATCGACAATGTGATTGTTCTAGTTGACTCCCACTCCACATTTTTGTAAGTGGTTATGGTAATAATATGGGACTCTAGATCTTCCTCTATGTGTCCTAGTTGTTTAATTAGTTTCAATGTGCATATATTCAATCCCGACCCATTGTCCACAAGCACCCATTTTATCTTTTGACGGGTAACAAATAACTCTATATACAGGGGAAGATTATGTGTGTGATCTTTGTTTGGGATTTCCTTGTGATTAAAGTATATGTGTTCAGTTCGGTGTAATTTTTTTCCACCATGTGGCTTGTAAATGTGAAGGGTCTACTTCCATTGGCACTCCTGACCCCTAGAGAGTTTTGTATAAGTCGTCCTTATGTACATTTGATATCTTAAGAATATCTAAGATTAAATCTTGGTAGATGTCTTCTCAAGTTGTTCTAAGAGGTTGTACTGACCATCCTGAGGGGTTGACAGAGAGGATTTTGGGATCATGAGATGAGCGCGCCTTGTACCACAGCACAATCCTTTCCCTTTATCCTAATGGTATTCACATATTCATTAGAAGAGTGGACACATCCAATGAGTGAGTCATAATAATTATTGTCACTTTTGGTATATAGATAGTTTGCAACTTTGTAACTTTGGGATGACTCTCCTTGATCCAGCCTTTTCTCATCTGATTTTCCATGTTTAGGGAATGGTTCTTTGAATATCCCCATCTTTTCATTTGGAATTTGATTTCTCTCTAGGGTGTCAACTTCTATCTATCCATTCTTAATGAGATCTTGGATGTAGTGGCAAATTCTTAGGCACTTAACTATCTTGTGTCCCTTAACACAATGAAAATCATAATATTCATGCTCTTTATACCATGATGGTTTAGGAGCATTTTCATCAAAATTTTGTCATTGTAGGATAAGTCACCATGTGGACTGCATCCAATTGCTTCAATATTGTAGACAAAGACTCATTAAGAGGAGTGAACGTCCTATGCTTAGGTGGTGGTTGAATAGGTCCTTTGGTCAGTTTAAAAGGTTGACCAACTTGAAATATTTGCACTCATTTGGAATATGTGATTCCATCTCCCACCACATTCTTGTTTTTGTTAAAGATCTTTGGATTTTCCATTGGTTTGGTATTTTGATTATCTTTAGAAGGTGATTTGATTGTTCCTTTTGCAATGAGGGATTTTTCTATTTGTATGCCCTTTTCAATGACCTCTTCAAAGGTATGAACACAATGCATTTGTAAATGAAAAGTGATGTTCAGGTTTAGATTACACAAGATGCTCACAAGCTATTTTTTGGGAAACGTATAAGGGAAGCAACTGGCTATCCCTCACCATCTTTGTAAGAAGCTTGTGAATGTTTCATTAGGGAGTTGTTTAGTACTACACAAGTCTTCCATAGTTATGTCACTTTCTATGTTGTATGAGAAATGTTCGAACAAACCTTTCTGTAGTTCAGGCCATGTGAAGATAGACACACGAGGTAAGAGAGTGAACCATTCCAAGGCTTGTCCCCCTAGAATATTTGGAAAGAGTCATATGAGGTAATTGTCGCTATATGCCATTGGCATGCCATTTAAAGATATTTCACATCATATCGTGGGTCACCTTTCCCTCTATATTTAGTCAAATTTTGGCATGTCAAACTTCTTAGGAAAGGGTTGAAGCATCATAGCTTTATCAAATGGATGGGGTCATAACTCTTCGTATTGGTAATTTTTTCTATTCCCAACATTACTTTCTTGAAGGCTTGTAAGCATTGAACATGGATTGCATTTCTTGTGTAAGTAATTTCTCTTTAGTAGGAGAAGCAAGGAATATATACGATTGTATTCCATATTTTCTCCTTCTTGGTTTTCCATGTGAAGTTCACTAGTTTTGACCTTAGGCTTCACCTTATGCACATTTTTGTTTGTTTCCTTCTATACATGAGATGTTAGTAAAGCTAATTTTTGACTAAGGTTTTGGATTTGTTGTTGAATAGTGACTTCTTCCTCAAGAGGTTCTTCTTCTTCTTCATTACATGGAGGTTATTCTACATTTTCATGTTCTAATCTAACTCTACGTGGCATCTTTGATGAAGGGAATTTTATAACCCACCATATTATTTATTTCCTACATTAGACGTGGAAGCATGCCCATGTGTTAGGATATATTCCATGTTAATGAGATGTTTTTCCTCTTCATTAGCCTCATTCGCGGGTGGAATTGTCTCATGTTATGTAGGCATTCTAGCTCCTAATTCCACCACTCTTTCTAGCACCTGATCTTTGTTTCTAAAAAGGAATTCATCTAATAAGGTGGGTCAAAATCATGAATTCCAAAAGCGTGGTGACCCTAACTCATCACCACTATGATCTACCATCTCCTCACTTCTTTCTTTATTAGAAAAGTAAAGGCCCAGATCATGAGCCAATAAAGGGATTTGACCCTTGTTTGTTTGAAGTTTTCCAAGTTTGTGCTTTGGGATTTCAAATGCCTTGATTTGAACTTTTGGCTCCCAATTTTCCATTTTAGGGGCCATGATGTATGAGATTTTCACCAAGGTGTTTTTCAATTGGCATTTGATTCAAAAGGTATTGATGAAAGCCTAATTGAAATCTAAAAATAATGTCAATAGTTCAAGAGATATAATGAATGTAGTGGATAAATGTGCTTAGTGATTGTTCTAAATCTTGTGTCAAAAGTGATAAATAAGATACAATCACATGATGTTTAGTTCCATGCCTTTAACCAAATGATATACGGTCCTAAGTCTATTGTCCAAAATGGTAGTTGGTGTTTTAAGCGATAATTCACAATGTAATGACTGTATCAAATTGAAACTCAATATTGCAAACAAAGAATTCACCCCCAAGAAGTGAACTTTGATAATATGCTTACGTGATGGTTGAATTCAGGGCGAAAAGTCAGTTTCTAGGGTTGACCCTCATATTTGTCTAACTCCCCTGTCCAAGAGGAAGAGAGTCCAAGTTCCAGAAAATTCTTGTTTTTGAAAAAATTTTTGGATTTTCCGAAGGCAAACTATTTTGATTATCCAGGAGAAATCGTGAAAAATTTTTCCTTTTACAATGAAGGATTTTTCTATTTACGTTTTCAAAAAGCGAACCTCTTCGAAAGGTATGAAATCAGCACAATGCATTCTGAAACGCAGCAGCAATGTCAAGTTTTACGCGGCGGGCGCGAAGATTCCACAAGCTATTTGACAGAGAAATGTTGCAAGGGAAGCGACTAACTGCTGATCCCTTCCATTGGGACAAGCGGGACAAAAAGAATATTACCGGCCGAATGGGCCGAAATGAGTCAATTAGGGAATTGTCTGGGACGTACTACAAAAGTCTTCCATACGTTAACTTTCTATGCCGGAAAAATGGCCGAAATGAAACTTTCTGTAGTTCAAGCGATGTGAAGATAGACTCACAAAAGAGAGTGAACCATTCCGAACCGGGTGAATTTGTCCCCCTAGACGGTCTTGAAAGAAATGGGACATATGGGACAATTGTCACGAACCGGCCGGTTCGACCCGAAATGGAAAGGAGCATGTATAAATCTTTCACAAAGGGATATCATGGGTCGCGAAAAGCCGAAATCCCTTTTTTTTTGTGAAGTTTTGGCATGTCAACGTTTTAGGGAAAGGGTTCAAACGGCCATAACTTTTGACTCCGAGCTCCGATTTTCATAAAATTGGACTTTCTGGAACGAGCACGATTACTCTCTACGAAAAAACTTGATTTCTTAATTTTAATGAAGGGTAGATATATTTAAATAAAAGAAACATATTCGGCTCCAGTCAGTCAATGCTCATTCCCGTCAAATGACAGAAAACGCTTGCCAGACCCAAAATAGCTGCCCGCACTCAGAAGGCCATAACTTTTGCATTTCTCAACGAAATCGCACAAAATTGGTACCGTTGGAATCGTGGTTCCGAGCCCGATGTACATGAGATTAAGAAATTCCAATTTGATGATAAAGGTTGATTGATTTTTTAAGAAAACGTGGCCGGGTTCAGAACAGTGTTTTATTTGGTAGCTGGGAGTGCAATTAAGAGGCATGGTCATCATTCATTCTCTGCTGCAGCACATGGGACAGTATGGGGAGCCTTTTCCAAGTAATGTATACCCATTCCCACTCAATTTAATGCCTCTTACAGGTGGTTGAAGGACAGATTTCGGGATTTCCATTTTCCCTTCTCTTGTTCCTTCTCATTTTTCTATAAATTAGTGTTGGGCTCATTGTAAGGTGAGAGTTTTTATAGGTATTCTGCTCAAAATTGCTTTGTGAAGCCAGTGTGTTGCAGGCCCTTGTAGTGGACTCCTTGCATGGTGATCCAGGCCCTTATCTTGTAATAGATTGAACTGTGCATATCATGAAGCAATAAAATATCAGTTTGTGGATAATCTTCCCCTGCTGTGTTTGACCTTGCATTCTTCTTGCCCCTTTGAATCTTTCCCAAGTATATTGTGTCTATTTATTATGTTCTTGCAGGAATTCATTATTTTGTGTGTGCTTGGAATCTTGTGTGAATGCATTTTGCTGATTATGAGAACTTTCACCTCTTCTAGTGTGCACTTTGCCTCTGTATTTCAAACATTTGGAGATTGACTCTCACACCCTCCTTTTCTGGTGAATCACCGCTTTAGTGTAGGATTTCAAGATTTATGATTCTCTAATGAATCCCTTGGAAAGGTTAGAATGTGTCCAAGTGATTCTCCTGCATTAGAGTAGATTGTGGCAGGTAGTTTAGGAGCTAAGAACCAGCTTTCTCTGGAGGTCTATCTCAAGTAGCAAGTCAACCACAACTTGGAGATAGTTCCTATGTTATCCAATCACACTGGTAGTTCGTGTTTCAGAGTGATCAAACTAGATGATTAATCAAAATGTCACTACTTATGTTGAGTTCAAAGTGAATGAACAAGGCGTAAGTAATAACAAGGAGTTAACATGATCCCCAAACAAAGTATACTAAAAGAAAGTCTGAATCCAATCAAGAACTATATTTCAAAAAGTGGCAGTTATGATCATGAGTGACACAACAATTGCAGAAAGATATGTTAACCAAACTTTGTGAGAAAGTAAGTTAATTAATATCAATATGATATTGATATAACATGCACAAGTGGTAACACTCAAAACTTTTCAAAATTGAGGTAGTAATTGAAATCAAAATAAAGCTATAGTATACCTAGGAATTGTTAAAGTGTTAATAGTGTAACATCACAGTATGGATATTTAGGTCAAGTTTACATTAAACAAGATGTAAATACCAAAGTTTTAGAGACATGATACAAACAAGATAACCATTTAAAGGAGAGTCAAGGTGATGAATCCATCCTAACTACGATTTACAATCTTGACTTGGGTACCAAGGCCAAAAATGATACCAATGATATAAAAACATTTTCACACACACTTTAGAGGTTTAACAACTCAGCCTCGAAACATGGATGAGCATAAACATGACACAAAAGTGGAAAATACAAAAATTAGTAACACAAGGGTAGTCACTCTTCTTCTGAATCAACAAAGTGTCAAAAGAAAGTGAAGGAAGTAGATCAATTAGTGTTGGGATTTAGAAAAATTTCACCTGGCCCTCACTTCAATAAGTAAAAGTTTATTCCTCATTATAGGGAAAGTGAAAAACTAAGAAAATTTATACACTTCACACATTTCAAAAATGATGAATAATTTAGGATTTCTCCCTTTCAATAGCTCAAATCATGGTTTTGAAATGGTCAAAGTTGGCTCTTGGTCAAAGATAGCTTCCTAGGTGGTTCACTCAACTAGGTGTCACAAGTTATCTATATGCGAGCTTGAATTTTCCAAGAAATTTCACCAAGGATTATCCTCGGCTTTACTTTACCCCCTTCAAGTACAGTAGGAAATAAATACATCCATCATGTACTCTCATTGGGTCGTGATATGGATAACTTTGACACTAAATCAGAACAAATGGTAAAACTAGTCAAGTAGGTTGTGCAGAGCACTTCTTGTTTCATCCACAAGGTTCCCTCTTGCGTGGACTACTTTAGGGTTCCTAGAACCACCCCCATTGTTGTAGCTTAAGGCGTTATGCCAAAGGGGTTATGTTCTAGTTGAGTGGATAGGGACGTACCCTTTTCCAAAACCTACAAATACAATGTGATGTTTGTGGTGTGTTTTTTTATCTTGTTTAGTTCAATGTGGTTTTCTTGAACACCTTTTGGCAACCTACACGGAAATTGTATTAGTAGTTTTATTTGTCTCAATTTATTCCTTCTTTGATGAGTGTTTTTGGTCCTACACAATGGATTAGCAATTTCAATTCAAACAAAGAGCAAAAACTCCATTTCTGATTCTCAAGATCATCCTAAGAGGCAAGAGAAGAGCATACGTGACACAAGATCTAACTAAGAAATAAATAAATGGAAGATACTTAAATCAAATCTGATACATGTTTATTTCAACCAAATTTGATATTACCAATGTTTTTCAAATAAAAAGAAAGATATAAGAATCATTTCTGATTCCCAAGATCACCCAAAAAGGCACGAGGGAAGAGCATACATGAATTTACTCTTATGATTAAGCATGTAATGTTTATCTAAATTTGATACAATTTAAACAAAAGCATGTAAATACACCCTACAGAACAAAAATTAATCAGTTGAAACCTATAATATGTTAGTATTTTAATGACACAAGATTTTGTAAATGTTAAACTGATATTCAAAACCATATTGTAGTGCCTATGCACATATTAGGGTATATGCACTTGGGTTATGGTTCCTACATGCCTCTGTGTGGACTAGAATAGCTACAAAGTGCCCACATATCAAGAGAGATATATGCACCTACCTTATCATGCTTGGCTAGCAAGATAGATGTGTGCAGTGGGAAGAAAAATAGAGTTCAAAAAAATATGACAGTGTGTGTAGCTGGAAGAATTATGTTGCACTAGGAAATGGGTGTATGCCAACTATATAGGATATAAAGTGTGTGTACCATCATAAGTATGCATGCAACTATAGTTTGGGTGCCTGTGCTGGTCTAAAAGTTTTGATAGGAAAAAAGGCCTACAATACTAGAATAGTGTGTGTGCATTGGTAGAATAGTGTTTGCATTAGGACATGAGTGCCTGTGCATGGTATGAAAGTTTTAATAGAAAACAAGGTACAATACTGCAATAGTGCGTGTGCACTAGTAGCAAGTGATGTCTGTGCTAGGAAATGAGTGCTTGCATTGGTCTGAAAGCTATGATAGAAAATGGGTACAATATTGCAGTAGTGAGTGTGCATGCTCTATAATGATGTCCTGTGCTAGGAAATGGTGCTTGTGCTCGGGTTGCATGTTCCTACAACAGTTTTTGATAAAAATAAGGTAGAATACCGTACAATAGTGTCCATGTGTGCTGGCAGAATGATGTCTACACCAGGAAATGAGTTCCTGCATGTTCAGGATTTATGTGTTGCACTGGTTCTGAAATTTTTGACATAAAACAAGGTACAATACTACAACAGTGTGTATGTGTTGGAAGAATGATGTTTGCATTAGGAAAATGAGTGCATGCACTATGGTTTATATGCCTACGGACCCCTACAAAAAATGTACCTAGTGATGACATCAAAATAGAGCACAATGACATAAGAAAGCTCAAAAAAATCAAAATTTTAACATGTTAGCTCAAAATTGATAGTAACCCGTCAAAATTAAACCCCTAAACAAGACTCAACACATGAGAAGTTAGCAAAGATCATAAAACATTTAACATTATTTCACACATGTGCATATCAAGGGTTAGCCAAATATTGAAATAACAACAAAAATTGAACTATAATGCTAAGGGACTAAGGATCCATCCCACTGGGCATGCCAAATGTGTACATGGATTAGTTAGCTATGTAAATAAAATCAAGACTAACACCTAATAACCTTAATACAATGCTAAACTAAAATCTATGAACCATCATGCTAAGAGTTAAACAAGTAATAAACATCAACATTATGCATTATAATCTTGAAAATAAACCTCAAGACTAACATGCCAAACATTTATTTCTCTACTCTTTAGAAATATAAATAAATGAAATGGTCCTAGGTAGATCCTTTAGCTATCAAAGGGTTGATATTTTTTGCTTGATCCCAAGATGATTAAGGATGGAGGTTCATCAAGTTATTACAACAAGGCTTTTCTTGATTAACTCCATTGATATTCACAAAATATCTTGGATGATTGAATGCAAATGAATGATGCTTAGCTCCACTCTAATGAATAATTCCCTAAGATGATGAAATGGCTATAGTATAGGCTCTATGCTCATTTAGGTGTAAGTAGAAAGGTAGGAGGAGGGCTTCTTATATATCCCAATGGATAAAAGAATATCTACATACCTTTACATGTGGGATAATAGAGAGGCTGGGTTAGTTGTGGATAAGGAAGGTTTAAGGAGGGTTGAGTCAATCTTAGGAGAGTTTAATTTTTCGTGACCCATGGGAATTACGGGTGCATATAATTAATCAAAGGTGATTAATTAATAAGGAGATGATCCTATTAGGATATCTTAGAAGATAAATAGCATGATTTAGGGGATAGGAAGGATTATATTAGATAAATCAAAGTTTATTTATCTAATAGAGGAGGAGAATTAATTAATTAAGAATAATTAATTAATTCAAGTAGAAAAGGGATTAATTAACGAAAGGTCATTAATTGTCTTCTTTGTTGGATATAAGGGCTAATTAACTAGGGTAATGTAGTTAATTAACAATGATAGAAGAGAAAATGTGCTATATTGATGATATGTCATCAATTTGTGGGAAAGGGGATAATTAATGCAATTTAAGTATTTAAATTTCTCGAGCTAAATTATAGGTGTCTATAGCAAGTTTTGGTGAAACCGGGTAAGTAACAATTCACTTTCAGACAAAAAGTTGACCTTATGATGCTCGTTATAAAATATATGATTTTCATGGGGACATGAGCTCTTTTTAATAGCTTCTTAGGTGAGTTATAAATGGTTCATAAAAATAATTATGTGGTTTCATCATCACATTTTTATGAACAGTCGTTAAGAAGCTAAAGTGGTTTAAAACCCTAGCTAGGAGAATCTTGGAGAAAAGTTCTTGTACCATAGTAGTTTTGATTAGATCCTAAAAATTTATGATTTTATGTTATAGAGGACTCTTATAAATTTCTAGAAATGTATGCTAGAGCATGTGGTGATATGTGGGCCCCTCCTGAATTTGATAGTTTCTGAAGAGTTATAGTTTAAGGAGAAGTTATAAGAATGAGGTAAAGTTTAAATTGACATTAATTTTATCCCTGGATGTTTTCTAGATTTCCATGAAGGTTTCAAGTCATGGTTGAGGTGAAAAAGTTTAAATTTTTCCCTATCTTTGTTGTTTTGTTTTTGGAGAATTTTAGAGAAGCTTGTGTTAAAACTAACATTGCAGGAGATATAGGGGATTTATGAATCCATTAAATTTGTGTTATGAAGATAATTAAAATATATTTCCATTGGTATATAAAACTTTAATATTATACAAGGTATGCATAAGTTATGAGTTGTTCTTTGAGGTTCAATTTTGGAGGATGATCATTCTCATAGTGTACAAATGGCTACAAGAGGTAAAGTGATGGATATGAATTCTTCATGATTGGTTAAGGTTTATGAGGTATTAGGAATCATTTATAAGTATGATACATTATTTGTTTCAGTGTGGAAGTGATTTTTGGTAGGTTGGAGAAAGTCGGGCTAAGTGTCAGTTCTTGAGTCCAAGTAGAGATAAAAAACAATTTTTAGAGATTGATCTATTTGAAGGCCTTATAATTGGATTTATAATGATTTATAATATTTTATGGAAATTTAATTTAGATAGGTTTCCAATCAGGCATGAATCAAGTCATGGTCAAGACATTTTTTGAAGAAGTTTGTAGTGGCAGTTTCATGACAGGGTTGTTTTTGTTGAAAGATTGAGTTGTTTAGAGCATGATCTGTATGATTCGAAGCTTTATATCACTTGAAAATTGAATATGGGTGAATTTTGCACCTATTGAATCCATTTGGAGGTCTTGTAAATGACATAAAGGATGTTTATCAACTGATTTTAGAAAACATGTTTTTGGGTAGGTTGATCTGGTGAAGACAAAAGTGGTTGTGGTTTGATTAGGTTGATGTTTCATGAGCTCTAACTTGTTTAGGAGTGTTATAAAAGTATTTCCATTCCATTTAGGGGTCACAATACATATTTTAGGTGATATTGAGTGAGTTTGAGGACAAAAGATGAAATTAAGTTGTTGATATCAACTATTTGGTGAAGGTAATGAGCCACTAGGCCCATTAAACAAAATAATCTGATTGATTCATGAAAATTGAGACCATGGTTGATTTTTAAATTAATTTTAAACATATGTGGTTAATTTTAGAGCTTGACTAAAAATAGTTTTGGAATGAGATCATTTTTCTCATTCTAGTGATGCCAATTTGAGGATTTTCGTGCATGGAAATTTATTTTTGGCTAGGCTAGCCTATATGGGTCACTTGTAGCTGATGTGATAAAGTTAAATGAATGTTGTAATGATGAATTAGGTTGAAAAAAAGGTTTATAATTGACCTGCTTTTGGTTACAAGAAATAAAAACATATAACAATGGTGTTTTGGTTTCTTTTTTAAACTAGTGCTCTTAGAGGGGAAGGTGCGACCCATGTAGGAGTGATTTGCAGTATTTGTGCATGATTTGAAGGATAAGGAAGAGAATGAAATATTGAATACTGATTTAATACATGAGAGAAAAATTTTACAGCTAAGACAAGTTGAGAAAGAAGAAGATTGTGTAAGATTGGATTCCTAGGGTTTGAGTAAGAGTTTGAAGGTGTTTGGAGTTTAACTTTTGGATCACTATCTTTTATGGTTATCAGCATATTGTTTAGTGGTCATAATTCTAAAAATATCTTATGATAATTCATATTCATATGATTCTCTTGTTTTGAGTCATATCAACAAGGGTTTAGGGGTTGGTGCATCACTAAAGAAATATATTGTGATATGTAATATTCACTACGAGTCCTTTGTTGTGAATAATATCAGAATCTTTTAGGGTTTTTTGCTCCTTGTGGGGTTAGAGCCTCATTAAATACATATTTTAAGATGTGTAATATTCTTGCAAGTCCTTTATTTGAGTAATATAACCAATGGTTTCAATGGGTTTTATTCCCCTTTAGGGTTTCCCATTTATATCTGGTGTCATGTGTTATCTCCTTTGATTATTGCACATGTGATTGGCTATTCCACACATACTAAGTTTACATGGTTTACAAATATTGAATGGTTAATTTTAATGATGAATATAAGCTATTCCCCTCATCTCCACTAAAGCCAATAATATTGTTGACTTCATCCACCATCACATTATTTTTTGCTTTGGCATTCCTCACAAAATTATCATAGATAATGGAAAATATTTCAAAAACAAAAAGATTCAAAAACTTTGTGACACCTACAACATCAAGCTTAGATTTTCATCTCCTTACTATCCACAAGAAAATGGTCAAGTAGAAGCCTCTAACAAAACACTCAACAAAATCCTCATGAAAAATTTTTGATCAAGCTGGCAGGAATTGGCATCTCCAAATTCCATTTTCCCTTTGGGCCTATCAGACTAGCATCCATACTCCTACATAGGTGCTACTCCCTTTTCTTTAGTGTATGGATTTGAGGTTTTCCTCCCTCTTGAAGTCCAAATTCCATCCCTCCACATGTCCCTCAGAGATTTCATTTCTGATGAGGAGTATCGTCAGGAGCACTTAACACAACTTGAATTGTTAGATGAAATTTCCACTAACATCCCTTGAACATCATCATGTCTATCAAGAATGCATCAAAAGAGCATACAATAAACATGTCAAAGAACATGACTTCAATATTGGTGATCTTGTCCTCAAAGAGAATCAAAATGTCACTACTATTGGAAAGGAGTCAAAGTGGGAAGTTTTCTCCTAACTGATTGGTCCATATATCATCACTCATAAATATGGGTCTAGAGCTTATCACTTAACCTCCCTTGATGGTAAACCTTAAAAGGAACCCCTAAATTCTCTACACTTGTGACCTTTCTATTGTTAACACATCTACTTCCATGACATTAGTTACATCAAATATCTCATTCCATCACCAATCTATCACCTACTATTGTAATGATTTAGAATTATGTGGTCTCCCATCAGTATCCTATATTTACGACCTTAAAGATGAGGACCACGGATCTGCTCATCACATTTTCCACATGGATAAGTTCCTCCTGAGAAGTAGGAATCCCTTAATCATTACTTCCATCTTCCCCTTATTTTACCAACTAAAAACATGCTAAGGGTACACATGTGTAGTTTATACACACATCTTTTCCCCTCCCCAAATGGTCTACTAGGCCTGCCCTCAGCTTAAACAAAGTCAAAAATATATGTATGGATGCATACTATAAAAAATATAGACTGATCCCTTGAAGGGCAGCTATTAATAACATATTACATCAAGTATTACCATAAAAAATATAGATTGATCCCTTGAAGGACAACTATTAAATATTACATCAAAATATGGCCATCAAAAATCAAAAAATTATAAACCAATCCCTTGAAGGATGGCTACCCAATATTATAATGGCTACAAAAGGATTCCCACATCAATCAACCTTCACATCAAAATTCAAAATAATCAAAAGCATCCTAGGAAAGCTTCCCACATCAATCAAATTTCCCATCAAAAAGTAAACTTCCCACATTGATCAGTTTGTAACAATAAAAATACAGCTGGGGCACAAGCCTATAAACCATCAAAGGAGAGCCTATTCTCCCCATACAAACTACATATGAACCCTTCCCATGTTGAAAGAAGGTATATAAGCTCATTCCATATATCCATGATCCTACATGTGACTAATTATTGTTAGTTATATGTTAACATTTGTTACAAGGCCTCAAGTGCATTGTCATACATATTAAATTTACCATCATATTACATATATATCAAATCCAGTTGAACAAAAAACATCTTACATTTACTCTTGACCTTGATAAAGTGCATTAGAAACATACAAAGATCACTATACTTAAGTCATCATACACAAATCAACATAAATCATATCATACATACATCATACATCAATACATCTATATAAATATCTCAAAATCACATCAAAAACTCATATATAACATTAAATCAAAATCAATCACATCATATGAAGAAAAAATCATATACATCATATATATATATATATATATGCGCATGCACGTACATCAAAATTTTATACATAAATTTCCTCAAAAGGGCTCTAATACATCTGAGTCATATACAAAATCTACCAACTAAGCGGTAAACTAAAAATAAGATAATCTATCACCACCCTGGCCTCCCTCTGGTCCTCCATCATGTCCCAGATCTCTCCAAGGTTGTGTAACACTACCAGTGCTCACCGAGGTGGCCTGTTGAGCTGATCTACACTCACTTCATCTATACTCTACATAAATGAGGTGCATCTGGGAGGCACTCTGTCACAAGCTGCTCATAATATCACATCTCATCTCCCAAGGCATGATACTACTCTATAGTCACAAAACCTGGAGGTCTCATCTGACCTCCACCTGATATTAACACTCCTCCTACAAGGAACTATGGTACCTGTCCCTACATCTACCCTACTCTATCCTCCACTCACCATGAGGCCTCTGAATGCAGTTCCTGTCTCCCCATACTTCACCCGCAGTGCCTCCCACTGTCAGCGATATCTATCTCTTTGTTGCTGAAAAGTAGCATGATCTAAGTGTGCCTGATCTCGCTCCTACAACAGAGCATCCCTCTCCTAGACGAGGGGTATCCCACTCCACTATCAACTAGGTCCCTCTCTATCTGTAAAGTACATCAAATATGCCTATAAGTCTCACTAAATCCTCATCACCCTCCTCCTCTACCTCTCCACCTCTCTGTCTGCCCCACTTTATCTCCTCAGGCCACCCACTAAATGTGTCCACCACTCACTAAAACCCTCCAACCCCAACATCATCAACATCCATCACCCTCAGGCTCCCCTCCTCCTCTACACCTGTTGTGCCTCATCTACCACTGGTGCTGAACAGGTCTCTCTCTTAATCATCTTTTTGATAGACAATCGACTCACCAAGTATCTGTTGTTGTAACCCAAACTACCTACGCACCCTGGAAAACTATACAACCTCAATCATATCTACTCTCACCCCTGAATCCACCACACATACCTCAATCTCAAACCAACTCCACATCCATACCTGACCATGTAGGAAATCTAACATATGGCCTCCAAACAACATCATCTACAGATATCCCACTGAGGCTCAAGCATAATATGCCTCATCACACTCTACCCCATCATCTCTCATCCAATCAAATCTCCATCTCATAAAACCCACTACATACTTTTTTGGGTCCCCATCCCTCCAAGGTATACCTGTGGCCTCACTAAAATAATATGATTATAGGCCCAATAGTGAAGCAGAAAGCCCACATCCAAACCAAACCTCCTCCTAGTAAAATAACCCCATAGCTCATGGTATACCTGTGCTAGCAAGGTATACCCCCATGCATACACTATCTGTGCTCCATGATCCCAGCTACTATAACCTAATGTCCATGGAAAAACCTTGCCTCCTCCTGAATCTGACAAGTGCATAACATGAAATGGACAACATGACCATCGACATCAGCCGGTTCCCCGAACACATCCTCCATCATAGTAACTCTCAATATGAAATCCCCCCACTATATATCTGATATATGGGGGCACCATCTCCATATAACTCTCATATTATCTAGATATGGGCCTCCCATGTAATAGGTAATATCCTCTCCCCTGAATCGGAAATCTCAAAATATGGTACACATCCTCCAGTGTAACCATCATCTCTCTAGTATGGAACCAAAATGTCCATGTACTTCGGTCACACCTATCCAATGAATCCACCATCAACCTGACATCTCTCAAAATCTGTTGGTAGTGGTGGAATCCCCCAAAACCAATGGACTAAAAATGATCCCACTCTTTATCTATCACGTCACCCCTAATATCCTCTAGCATGTATGGGAATCTATCCTAGAGGTATATAGTATATCTTACATGTAAAACAAAAAAAATCACATCCATTAGTCATTTCATCCAATAAATAAACCAATCACCACCGATTATCAATCAAAATGATTTTCACATGTTGATCGATGGTGATCATACCCAATCACTACCAATCATATGATCAGACGATGATTGGGCGTTCCCACCAAAATTTCCAAAAAGCACAAAATCAAATAAATACACAAAAATAAAAAAAAAATTACAAAACTCAAATCTACTTACCCCTCTCCTCACCCGCTTCCTCTTCCGACCACTCCCGCTCACTTCCATCTCTCAAAAAACTCAAAACTGATTTCTCAGAGCTCTCAAATCACAATTCAAACACATGTAAATGAGCCATTTAACACCCAAATCAGCTTATATAAACCCTATTTATAGGATCCATTGCAACCAACAAATTGGTGTTAGATCGTCCCCATAACCACCGATGATCAGCAATCACCACCGATGATCCAATCCTTTTTAACACATTTTTATCAATTTCAGTATCCTAGACATTTCCAACATACACTGTGACATTTTCTAAAGCTCACATGCCTTTTCTTTGATGCCCAGCATGATGTCAAACTCTATTTTTGACCATACATCCATTTTTTACACACATTGTGGATATAGGCCTCTAAACCCTCGGTCCCATGAATTCACACATCCACACGAGAGCACTCCCATTGGATCCTCTCCTTGTAGTAATCTTCCTGAGCACACATATGTAGGATTCCCACATTAACATTGCCCTCTTGAGGCCATATAATGTCCCCTACCAAGTGTTTCCAAGACTACTACCATCTCTACATATTCCTCTGGCATGGTCATTTCAGACTACAGTCAAGCCCTGGAGCATCTTTAAGAAAACCTATTCAATCAATCTAACTCTTTTCAATCCAATGACCAACATAGTCAGCCATTGGCTTGAGGGGGAACAATATCCTTACCATAAAAATGGGGCATCTTCACACTAGTTTTTGTCTCATAGCCTGTGCCTACAGACAACTCAACAAAAAGGGGAAAATGTAGACACCACTTTTTCACCCCTAGGTGACCCTACACATATTAATCACATATCATTATTTACACTATTATCACTATCCTAAGTCCATTATCCCTATAATCTAATTTACCATCGTAGAATCTCATTTACCCTCCCTAACCACCTAAAACAAACCTAACCTAAATTACCCTAACCATCCTAACCCCCTAACCTCTTCCTACTTGGATTCCTAACCTCCCAATGTCCTTAAAACAAACTCAACCCTTCATATGGCAAGTGGTTTCAACCATTTTCCATCCTTTCATAGTTTTTTTAACCTCTTTAACTAGATTGATGGTGATCCACTTGAATAGATTGTTGCAAACCATTGATCCTATTTAGTCACCCTCTTCCCCATTTCTTAGTTAGATAGAGATTAGATTTATTGAATAATTTTTGTTGAGACCCTACATGACCTCATGACATTATAATATCTTCCATAGTGTGTTGTCATCTATTGGGAGTTCCTTATCAACAACTCAATCTTCCATTTCAAGCTCTGTCATCCTCAACATCATCCAACAAGGTATAATTCACTCTTTTTCATTATTTCAATCATATTTTACATCATTTATAGTTCATAAACACTTTTCTTCACAACCCTAGATAACCACCTTATATTATTCCTTTCTTTTAGCCATTAATTCAATTCTTTAGCCAATCTATCAAATTACCAAGGATCGTCTACTGATCCCCAATCATCGTCGATTGGAGCCCCAACTCCCTTTTGCCTCTCATTAGCTCTTTATACACTTGAAATCTCTACTCTCTGCATCTATTTTGTCTCCAAGCAGTCCCTCTACTTCATCTTAACATTTCCAACATCTATGTCTTTCATCAAACATAGTCTATTTTATCCAGCCCTTGTTAAAATAGATCATTTTCCCCTAATCAACACCGATTTCCAATCAATGTTGATCCCTATAATTTCTCCTTATATTGATATATTATCTCTCATAATGACCCTAAATGACACATGGACCTACGATCTCACCTAAGTGAGATGACTCACCTAATGATGTCGAAAATAATACACGCCAACACCCCCCTTCATCATAACTTAGGATGAGGTGGCAAGTCAGAAATGAGAAATGGGTCCTGGCACAAAGCTTGATGAGGTACCCACGTACAAGAAAAAGGTCCCAAGTAGTGAAGGAAAACCCAGTGGGAAAAAAAATCCACCATAAGAGAACAAAAAAAAAAACTCTCTAATCTAAGAAAGATGCCAAATATGGGTCCCATCTCTACACGAGCCTTAAAAGGTACCCATGTACAAAGAGGAAATCTCTCAGAAAGAAGAAGAAGAGAGAGAGAAGAGGGAAATGAGAGGAATGCAGAAGATACCATGGATGGATCTGAATTCTACAGCTCTAGGAGGTCTCCAAAAAGAATTTCGATGATGAGATCCTCTACCTCTGGACTAAAGAAAACCCACCCACACCAAAATGTGTGCCTACCCTTAGAAAGGATAGAAATAATGTGCTGAAAGTCTACCCACTCCATGAAGGAAACTGAAGGTAGTAACACAAATAACTCTGAGTCTAGTCCATGAAATTGTGACATAGGTCTAGCAAGTGAGTGTGAGGGAACCGAAGGTAATGCCACATGTGCAGAACTGTAAGAGTAATAAGGGTGAAAACCCATAGAAAGGATTTCCAACTGATGTGAAGGAAACAAAACATCCTCCATAATAGAAAAGGGATCCACAGCTGAGGGTGGATCAATGAAGGTCTCCGGAAAAAGTGGAAGTGGTAAGAGTCCCAGAAGGGGTACTCCCAACAACGGAGATGATGAACTCCTTTGAAATACCTATAGATGGATGCAGAACCTGTAAAGCATCACAAGTGTACTCTGTGAAAAGATGACTAAGGTCAGGCAAATACTCCTCCCAATGAGGGGGCTCAATAAACAGAAGAGTGATGTCAGATAGGTATGAGTCATCCAATGAAGGTAGAGGAGTGGAAGGGGAAAGGAGGTGGGTGTGATGAATGTATAAGACTGAATAAGAGACTGCTCGATATCTGATGAGATATGGGATGTGTCAACAGTCTCTAGAATAGTGAGAGAAGGAGGAAAAGAGTCCTTTATAGTACTCTCGACATCAAAACTGGGTGCACAATCCTTGACATCAGAATTAGAACCAAGTGAGTCTATGTCAGTGGAACTATCATCACATGAATAAATAGAGGAGACAACTAAATCAGAAGTAGTAGCAACAATGGCGGTAGTATTTGAAGGTTGTCCATAGAGGGATTGAAGAATGCTCTAGACACGATGAGGTGGATCTGAGTCTACCACGTGAAACTAGAGAGATCTAGATACATGCATCATCAAGTGACCAAAAACATGGTCGCAAGTGTTAAGGAAGTCCTCTAGATGAAGATGATCAGTGGGTGCAGAAATGGGCCCAAGTAAAAAGGGTGAAAGACCCTCGTGAGTGAAATAACGTTCCATGGAAGCATGCCAAACTGAATAGTTCCTTCTCCCAGTAAGAAGTGGTGAAGGCTGTAATGTGATCCTACAACACTCAATTCTAGAAGAGCACTCTCCATGGTGTGGAATCAAAAGTGTAAGGTGCACAAAAGCAAGATGTCAAACTTGGTTGATAATGCATCTGCGTGTGAAAACCCAAGAGTACTAGTCAACCACCCCAGAATGCGGCACTTTATAAAGTAGTGAATTTACAAAAATGATAATTTCATCACGTAAAGTGTGAGAAATCATACAACTTTGACCAAGGAAGTGCATAAAAATGAGCTGTGAGTCAAAAGTTCTTGTATTATTACGATTCCTGCAACTGACGGAAAAAAAAAAAGCCAATAGGCCCTGTAAACGCATTAAAAAAGTGCTAAAAATGAGTGCAAAGGGTATCGTGTGACTGTTCATTAGAAATAGCATCAAAAATTTTAACAAGGATTTGTTTTTACTTGCGAGGGGGGGGATTAGCCTCCTAGCTATGAAAAATACACTACTAACAAGGAAGTAAAATACCAATAATCATACCTCCTCCTTCGCGTTCCGTAGCAAACCTCAGAATGGGCTAGGAAACTTGGATTGAGCCCTGATTTTGTGATATGTAGGTGCTTTTCTTCAAGACGGAGCAAGACCTTCCTGCAACAACGATCCTCTTACTTTGCACTGGATGGGAAAAAGGATTATGAGGCTATTTTGGCATTAGGACAAGGCAGAATGATGTTCTTTGCTCAAAGGATGCAAGAACTTAGATATGGCATGAAAGCTTATTCTCCGTGTGTTTAGAGGGGAGGGGTAAGGTTGTATTTATAGCCTGAGGGAGTGATTAGCTTAAATTAATTTAAGTAATCATGGTTTGAAAATGTGGGCAAGATTAAGTGGGTGGTTTGAAAATGTGGGCAAGATTAGGTGGATGGTTTGAAAATGTGGGCAAGATTAGGTGGATGGTTTGAAAATGTGGGCAATATTAGGTGAGTGGGGGCCACGAAGAATGGGTGAGGATTTGAATTATATTTTTAATTCATAAGTGGAGGATTTTAGGTGAGTGGGGACCACGAATGGTGGGTGAGGATTTGAATTTGAATTTTTAATTCAATAGTGGAAAAACATGGAGAATAATGACATGTTGTGAGGATTAGATTATTTTTAGATTTTGAAATGGATAATTAATCAAATTATATTTGATTAATTCGAAGTGTATTTTTGTGGGAAATGAGGAAGGGAAATTAATTGATTTAGGATAGATGTGAAATTGGGGTGTCTACATTTGCCCCTCTTTGGAAGGGTACTATGAAAGTAGTGTCCTTTCAAAGAAAGTAGACGGTATGGGGGAAGAATTCAATCTACTTTTTAAAAGGTAGAGCGAATGTTTGTTGGGGAGAATAGAAAGTGGTGAGTGACGGATGTCATGGTATCCTCCAAGACAAAAATGTCATGAGAAGATGTGATTATGGATAGATGTGGTGATGCCCCCTCGAGAGGATTGATGAGAATGAAATATACGACAGAACTCTCGAAAAGAAGGGAAATGGATTTGGTGGAGAAGAGGACGATAATGGAGTGGAAGAGACTGGAATGACCGCATGACGCAAATGGAGGAAGGATTCAATCGACCTTGAATGCTAGGTGTGAGGGTGTGTGGGAAAGAGAAAAGGGAATGGATAGGGTTGGGGGTTGATTATGAGAAGAGTAAGGGAGATAGGGGAGGGGAAAAAAAAGGAATGAAAGAGGTAGAAATAAGAGAGAGGGATGATATGGGAAGAAGGGAATGATGAAGGACAAACAAGGAAAAAAGAGGAAAATGACAGAGTAGAGGGTGAAGGGATGAAATAGAGAGATGTGCAAAATGAAGGAAGAACAGAGATAGTAAAGAGGGATACGTGGCAGTGAAATAAATGAGAGAGTGAAGAAAAGGAGGAAATGGGAAAGATAAATAAGAAGGAGAAAACGAGGTGGGAGTAGGGGGTGAAATGGAGAAATGGAAAGAGCAGAGAAGTAGAACGTTCAAGAAAACTATGAGGGGCGAGGAAAGTGTGAAAAAGAAGGAGAAAGGAAGAAAAGATAGGATGAAAAAGGTGGGGTGGTAAGTAGGAGGAAAATGGTGAAGAAAGCGGGCAATAACAAAGATGAATGAATGAAGAGGTAGGGGACAATAATTATTAGTGCGAAGCAGTTCACGACGTGGTTAGTAGTGAAATGATGAAATGAAAGATTGATCCATGACTGACGAGAAGTGTGTAAGAGGGAATCCAGGCAATAATGGTGGAAAAACTGGGTGGATATGTGGGAGAATGAGAAGATGGAGTGAAAAGAGGTAAATGAAAGGAGTTGAGGTGATGATTTGTGACAAGATGAAGGACGAGGAAGGATGAAGGAGTGTGCGAGAATGAGATGTGAGGGGAATCCTTAATTAGGATGCCCACGTGGTGAGAGTAATGATGCGGGAATGGGAAGTAGAAGAGGTGGAGTTGGAAGAATGTGTTTGGTGGTGATGGTTATTTGATGAGAGGGCATGTGGTGAAGAAGCTTCTACAGCGGGAAGATCTTAGGGAGAGGGTAAACCTCCACTGAGGATTCCATATAGAAGGGGTTATTAAGTAAGATTGTCAAGCGGGAAGAAAACGGGGTGAAAGGAAAGAATACCAATGGGTGAGAGGGGACAGGAATGGTGAGAAGGGTAATATGGGTATAAGCGGCGGAGGAGTAAAAATGAGAAGTGAGAATGAATGGATCAAATACATGGTGATCATGGTGGGGGAGAAGGAGCTGCTGGATAGTGAATGCTACTTGAGAAAGATCGTCAAGTAGGATTCGCAAACTGCAACGGTGATCAAGTAGGATTCGCAAACTGGAGAATGCATTAGTATGGGTGAATGGATGGGGTGCAAAGTAAGATGTTGATCATGCAGGAAGATACTCACGTGACGAAAAGCATCTTAATTTTAATATAGCACATAACAGGATGCATCGTGATATAAAAGATCAGGATGACTAGACTGTAATATGCATGATAGCATAGACAGGGGCCATCAAAAAAAGTATGATGCCCCAGTACGACATGCAAATGGAAGAGAGCATAGACAGAGGCCATCAAGAAAGTATGATGCCCCAGTACGACATGCAATCAGATAACATAAGAATATTACAGAGAACACCAGGATACATAAAATCAAGATGCCCCCTGTAATATATCAAGATACAAGAAAGCAATTAATAATTTGCCACTAATAATGCAACACAAGAACCAGTAAACATGTCCCTAACGTGTTCCACAGTGATGATTGATTAGATGTGCCCCCAAGCAGAGGTACAAAGGATTGGGTCAGTCTCCTCAAACAAGGAAACAATGAGAGCCGGATTTTCCCCAAGCGAGGATTCACGCGAGGAGAAGTGGTTTGAAATTGGTAGTCATAAGGTGGTTGGACCATTCGTTTGGGATAATAGTTCAAAGGATGAACTGTGTTACTTATTGAGTTTTTATAATTTTGTGGATGTTTTTGGTCTTTTGAAAATTTTTACAAATGTTTTTGTATTTTGGATATTTTCTAATGTTTTTGTTTTTGGATTTTTGGATTTTCTAATGTTTTTTTTTGAATTTTATAATGTTTTTGGATTTTTGGATTTTCTAATGTTTTTGGATTTTTAGATTTTTACACTGTTTTTGGATTTTTGATGATTTTCAAATGTTTTTGGATTTTTGGATTTTTACACTGTTTTTGGATTTTTGGATTTTTACACTATTTTTGGATTTTTGACGATTTTCAAATGTTTTTGGATTTTTGACGATTTTCAAATGTTTTTGGATTTTTGACGATTTTCAAATGTTTTTGGATTTTTTTTTACGATTTTCAAATGTTTTTTGATTTTTACATTGTGATTGACAATTTATGGACCAGAGTGCAGACTTATTTTTGAGAGACGATGTACCGTGTTCCGCATTGTAACTTATGCTCAAAATAACATAAATTCACTTTCCATTGGCATGATATGGTGGTGATGATATGATGAAAAGAATTCCAACTCCATTCTTGACTCCACACAACTAGTAAGATGTGTGGGCTCATCACCAAGAATCAAGAAGGACGTAGGAGGTAGATAATGAATATAGAGACAAATGCTAACAACAATCCCTTTGGGAAATTGTGACTCCATTCTTCATAATGGTACTGAACCGGTTTCAAAAATGGCTTTCACTTTATGAGTCACATGCTAGACTTAGACAGTTATGTGGCCTACTGATTGATAAGATATGAGGTTAAGGGATAGTTCTCTCTTCACTTAGGCATCTAAATTACGTGTTTGGGGATTCTATAATTTGTAAGCACTATAAGATTTTGTATTTTTGAAATGACTCCCTATGCCTTGCCCCATGCTACTAGTGAGAAGCAAGGGCTCATCACCAAAGGCAAAATATAGGCGAGTGAATTTCCTTTTTGTTTTTTTTTTTTTTTTTTTTTATTTTATTATTTTTTTGAATATTTTGCAATGTTTTTATGCTTGTATGAGAATGACCCTCTACGCTTTGCCCCATGCCACATGTAAGAAACAAGGGTTTATCACTGAAGACAAGACGTAGACGAGTAAGGGCACCTTCCTCCATTCCTAGTCTCACACTACTAGTAAGAAGTGTGGGCTCAACACCAAAGACTATGAAGGACGAAAGATGTGACAATGAATTATTCATAAGTTATTGAATTGATGGATTTTTTTACAATAGTGCTTTGTATTTGGGAAGAAACATCTGCCCCCAATCTCAGCCCCACACGACTAGTAGGACGCGAGGGTTCAACACCGAAGACTGAGATGGACGACCAAACGAACTGGGTAACGAAGTTTAGAGCTTTGTTATGAAAGAGAGAATGTATTAGAAGGGGATATATTACCATCAGTAAGCTTCTAGGTATGACCATAGAGGAAAGCGACTGAAAGTGGAAGAAGTATGATGCTCACAAACTTAATAGGATTTATATTAGCACTTGTCTCATGATGATAAATATGAAGATGTGATTTTGATAATGAAAATGTCTGCCAATGGAAATGAATAAATTTGAATTATTTGGAGATAAGCAAGACAAAAGGAACAATGTACATGTTGTATCCTGGAATAGTGAACATCTCAAGGATAAAATTTCTTTAAATGAACTGCATTCATTGGTTCATCAAGATCTTGACCATCTGTCAGTGGCCAATTTATAGGCTCCAGAGCCAAATTTATCTATGATTTCGTTGGGCTCAAATTTGTCTTGTTTGTCTCGTTCTTTGGGTGTGTTCTTTCGATTTTCTTTGAGAATGAAATGATTGACCTTAAATTTTCTAGGTTTGAATTTTTTATGGTAGCTATGTCGTAGCTGATTTTGATATACTTGAAGATGATCTAGGGCATTAAGTCGTTTTTCATCAAGAAGCTCGAGTTCATTAAGGCGTGAATGTTGATAATAATCTTTATTGATTACGTCTTTGAGGGATATTCTAAAGGATGGGAATTCAACCTTGACATGTAAAATATCTTCCCCACCATAAACAAGGGAGAAGGGAGTGGCCTCAGTTTGCATTGTTTGATTTTTTGCTTCTGTTTGTCCATGAATTAATTGATTTGACGATAGATTCAAAATTAAAGATGGAAAAGGTGGCATAAAGATATTCCTAGGTATACATACCTCGTAGAATATATGCACATAGAAGTCTTGATAGGTGAGAATCATTAGTGATGAGATGCCTGCAAGATCGATCGTTGAAAGTATGATGGTCATGACAGGTTGCATTGTTGCAAGTGTCCAAACTTGATGTGGTTGTGTTTCGACAAAAAGGCTAGAGATGTTAGGCATAAGAGCCAATATTGGAAGAATAGAATCAAACTTAATGGTACCTGTTGATGGAACCTCGTCTGTAGTGTCTACAGTAATATCAAGGTTTGAAAGGGAGTCTTGAAACGAGATCAAGGTCTCGTTAGATGTTGGAAGAATGTTGTCACCCAAAACAGGTTCAATATATGTTTGGGCTGAAAGAGAGTCTTGAAATAAGTTCAAGTTCAAGTGCTCAGTAGATGTTGGAAGAATGTTGTTGTCCAAAACAGGTTCAATGTATGTTTGAACTAATGGAAGGAAATTTGAAGAAGATATGGATTGGTTTGGAATTAGAGAGTCTTGACTGTTGTCGTCATGATCTCGTGGAATTTCAGTATATATAGGAGTTTCGACAGTAGTCAGCTCTTCATGGAAAGTTGTGGTATTGGATGTGTCGTTGGTTGCAAGAGCATTGTCATCAAGTTCTACAGAGATGACGTCGTCGTCAATTAAGTCTTGGACGTAATTCTTAAATCGTACACATTTATCTATGTGATGACCATCAATGCGATGAAAGTCACAGTATGTGTTAGGTTTGTACCAGCATGGCTTAGCTTCCCCTTTGATAAAGGGTTTTGTAATTGGATATTTTATTAGTTTAGCCTCTTTTAGTTGATGAAAAACACTAGAGAGACTTTCTCCAAGGGGGGTAAACTGACGTTGGACTTTACGTGAACTGATTTCTTCGTGAGGTTGTATGATCAGATTTTTGGGTGATCGCTCACTGATTTGGGTAGCCATATGAGAGAGTTGTGTTGTCATCTTATTAATTTGTTCTAATAGCTCATTGTGTGATGTTTTTCGTGAATTCTTCATGTTTGAAAGAGAGGGAGAACGAAGAAATGTGCGATGAAGAAATCAACCTATTGATTATGATCTTTGTTTTGGCTCAATCAAGTTTTAACAAGTAAGCTATAAGGAGTAAGCTCAAAAAAGCTACTCGGGATACAAGTGGGATATAACTTAAACAAGCTATGACGAATATGTTGATTGGTTTGGATTAAACAAGCTTAACAGACGAAAATGTAAGGAGTACACTCAAACAAGGTACTCAATACAAGTGGGATGTAGCTCAAACAAGCTATGATGAATATGTTGATTGGTTTGGCTTTAACAAGCTCTGGATTTTTGATAGGAAGAGTAACTCAAACAAGTGACTCAACACAGTTGTGAACTCAAAATGAGTTTTGAAGGGATTTGTGTCGGATGGGATTTTGTGAAACTCGACAGCTGATGAAATAATGAGTGAACTCAAACAAGTCACTCAATGTCATTTTGATATAGCTTGAAACAAGCTAGAAAGAATGTTCTGACAATTGATGAGATAAGGAGTGAACGCAAGTCACTCAATATCTATTGGATATAGCTGAAGACAAGCTATGACAGATGTATTATTGGCTAAAGTGAGCTAATGAAATTGGTGTGATGTTTTGGTCTGTGTTGTTGGATTGTTTGGATGTTTTCGCTTGGTATTGAATTGGTCGAGAACTGATTTTTTTGTGGAACACAACTAGGGTCTGAACTTTTACAATGAACACATTGATATCAGCCAAGTTTTATGATAAAATAATGCTAAACTATTGTGTTTTCAAACAGCAAGCAGTCATGTGGATTCAATTGTTTTGGCTTATGAGGTAACTTCTTCAGGAATGATCATTGTTTCATGCAATCATACAAGTATGCTGTGAAATGGTGGATGCAGGCTCTTATTACTCCAAGAAGATGCGTCCTCCGATATACCCTAGTCCTGATATACCTAATTCTGTACGGGGACAGAATTGGTACGGGGAACCCTTAGAGCACTGGAGGAGACTCACCAATTCTTACTTGCCTGTTTCGGAGTGAATCACCACGTCCAGAACAGGTTTTGTGAAAAGGTGGAAGGTGATGGAGGGATGAATGTGTATGGTGTCCTTATAACTCCCCGAAGATTTACAGGGACGATGCCCAGGCTTCGTTGTTACAGCTATTTAGGCGTGACTCGCATGCGCTGCACGACAGCATTACCTGTAAGTGAAGAGCAGCGGCGAGGTAAATACCGAACGCTGTGATGAGACTAGGTCTCAAAGTGCAATGCAGATGCAAATGCTGTTGGTGCGTGGTAGTCAAGTCCACGTCACCGGTGTAGCTTTGGTGGTGATGAAATCCACCTTGTCTACGTGCAAAAACAATATGATAAAGTGATTAAACGCAGGGTTCTTTCCAACTTGAAATAAATCACTAGCAGAAAATAATTGCGTACCTGAGCGTACTTTTTTTTTTTTAGTTTCAGCAATTGTCTTTGAATGGTGGTATTTTTGCGAGATTTTTGTTGCTTTTGTTTTTTTTTGTTTTTGACAATATTCTAGTAACGCGGTTCTACAGAAAACAAATTAGTAGTTATCCTGCAAATGAAATGTTAGAAAAGTGATCGTGGTTGTTTTTGATTTGCCAGATCGCTCAAAGGCGCAGGAAAAGAGCATACACAACCAACGACCAAACAAATATTAAGAATATGACAAAGGAAAATAATTATTAAAATGACAGTTGAAAAACAAAGCTAGAGGATCCTGCAATGTTAGAACAAGAAACTAAAAAAAATTGTGACCGTTTCTGATTTTCTAGATCGCTTGAAGGCGCAAGAAAAGAGCATACGCGGATACAATTGAAATAGTTTTTTTTTTTCTTAAATATTAATAATTATTGCAATTAATCATGATTGCGAAATAGCGATAATGATTATTTTCACAAAAAAGAAAAATGATGAAAGAAGAGGGTGAAAACGTTACCGAGAAGTGTTTTCGTGGAAAATTTAAATGTAAGGCAAAAAATTAAAAATAAAAATTATTTTCTAGAGCTCGAGTGGCCTCACGTTTCTGATTTCCAAGATCACTTTTGAAGTGCGAGGAAAGAGCATACGTGTGAGGATGTTTCGTGAAATAAAAATTAAAAAATAAAAATAAATAAAACTATAATTTTGTTGTTTTTTTGTTAAAAAGACAGGTGTTAGAAGAAATGAAACCAAATTTTTTTTGTAAGTCTAAATCTAAAAATTATTTTTTCATTGCATAGATCTTTTCAATACCTTTCCGTTAAAAAAAAAATGAAGTCATTCCGAGTTCGGGAGCAAAAGTTATGGCTTCCGGAAGATGGGCTACGAGAACGCTCTGAATGAAAATTTTAAACGTGAGAAAAACGTCCCGGGAGCTGGTTTTTTTTATTTTCTGACTTCTATACTTCACCTGAGAAGCTAAAATTTTGACAGCAAGGTTAAAAAATAAAAATAATAGAAAGAAAGAGTTAGATCATAAAATGATTGACTAAAATAAAAGAAAATAAAAATGAAATGATTAACTTCCTACAAAGCAGTTATTTTAGCAAAAGGAAATAAATAAATATATTTTCCGGATTGGTTGTCCCATGACACTAAGATGATAAACTAATGATTAGTGCTTGTGTTTCTATAGATTACGAGTGAATAGCAAAATCAGAACTACTAAACACCAAGCACCGAGGAGATCAAAGACAGGATGAGCTGCATAGTTTCATTGTTGCTATAACCTGCAGATACACCACAAGACACCACACAACAAAAACACTACCCAAAGCGTGAAGGTTAACCAAAGAAGACCATAAGGAACAGAAAAGGAAATAATAATGAACAATAATAAACAAAGAACAGATAAAACCACTAATTGGGAAATTAATGGTAACAGATCGAAAGTAACCGGGCGTGCCAGAATGTAAGCTATGAAAAATACACTACTAACAAGGAAGTAAAATACCAATAATCATACCTCCTCCTTCGCGTTCCGTAGCAAACCTCAGAATGGGCTAGGAAACTTGGATTGAGCCCTGATTTTGTGATATGTAGGTGCTTTTCTTCAAGACGGAGCAAGACCTTCCTGCAACAACGATCCTCTTACTTTGCACTGGATGGGAAAAAGGATTATGAGGCTATTTTGGCATTAGGACAAGGCAAAATGATGTTCTTTGCTCAAAGGATGCAAGAACTTAGATATGGCATGAAAGCTTATTCTCCGTGTGTTTAGAGGGGAGGGGTAAGGTTGTATTTATAGCCTGAGGGAGTGATTAGCTTAGATTAATTTAAGTAATCATGGTTTGAAAATGTGGGCAAGATTAAGTGGGTGGTTTGAAAATGTGGGCAAGATTAGGTGAAAATGTGGGCAAGATTAGGTGGATGGTTTGAAAATGTGGGCAATATTAGGTGAGTGGGGGCCACGAAGAATGGGTGAGGATTTGAATTATATTTTTAATTCATAAGTGGAGGATTTTAGGTGAGTGGGGACCACGAATGGTGGGTGAGGATTTGAATTTGAATTTTTAATTCAATAGTGGAAAAACATGGAGAATAATGACATGTGGTGAGGATTAGATTATTTTTAGATTTTGAAATGGATAATTAATCAAATTATATTTGATTAATTCGAAGTGTATTTTTGTGGGAAATGAGGAAGGGAAATTAATTGATTTAGGATAGATGTGAAATTGGGGTGTCTAGAGATTGTCAGACCATGTAGATGCACCGAGCTAGGAGCCAATGCACCGAACCGTGGTTGGACTACACGAGTTGATAGGGACAAGTGATGGGCTGGGTTGAGGCACGTGTCAAAGTAGGTGGTGGAAGATGGCCCACATGCTGGGTGAGACCATTTCACACTAGAAGAAATGGAATCTATTTTAAAACATATATTCTCGAGGCAATTTTTTTTAAAACATACACTCCTGAGGTCAATGCCATGAAGATTGCCAAGTAGCCAGAGACAATGCATCAACATTATGCCTAGTAGTGCACATGCTAGGGTTTGAAGTGGAGATGCCAATGCCAAGGCTGAACCAGAGGTAAATGCAGTGGTCTAATAGACAAGACCAAGCATGAATGGGAGGTCATGGCTAGAACTCAAGTAGGTGGACACAGCTGGAATGGAGGCATGCATAGACAACGAGTAACAAGGTTATCGATCCAAACCAATGCAACAACCAGTGAGTTCTCTAATGCTGAAACTATCAAACCATGAACCATGCATGAGAAGAGGCCGGTTTGAGTTGCAAGGTTGGTTGAGAAATGATGCAGGGGAAATGTGTCTTGGTTTCTTGACCTGAACAATGTAAAACGGCTGAGGAGTTTGCTCAAACCAAAAAACAAGTTGTAGGTGGGTGCAAATTATAGTGTGCCAAGTTAGACAGTCCAATACAGGTGGAAACCAAGTGTTTCTAACACCAACATGAGAAAACAAGGTAGGTTGAATAAGCCAAGTATTTCCTTGCCCCTACAGTCGAAGACTATAAACACAAACCCCAAAGTAGAATAGAGCCAATCGAGATAAAACACAAGCAACGAGTCATGAGATAAGAGCGGTGAGATAGGGCCGATTTGAGCCAGAAATAGCTCTTATAGTCCTCCAAAAAACTCACAAACAACACTTTTAAACTTGGATCTAAACCTCAAACCTACAAACCACCTTCAAAGATGCATGCAGACCCCTGAAAGTTGAAACCCATGAACATAGAAAACTCAAACAGTGACTAAACGAGGTATAAGGCCCCAAAATCAATGCAAGAAGATCACGTTCAAAATAACCATTATGACACACGTAACAAGAATCTGAATATCACGTCAGAAGCTAAGAAATGCATGAGCAATGCTGAAGAGTGCATGGATCCACAAAATCCACTTTGATACCATGTAAGAGGGTATGAAAACCCGTAAGCGGGGATCACGAGGGACGACGTGCACATCAACGGACGTGTGAACGATAGCATGAAGAGATCTCAGGAGGAGCGAACATCAACCAAATGTGCATGTAAAGATTTGAAACATAGGAAAAACTTCATTAACATCCAAAAACTCTCCTCTATCTCATAGATCAAATGGGGTGTACATATAGGAGATGTTGAGTAACCCCCAATGCTGCAATCATGACAACTCGAGTAGAGAGGGGGAGTTACATTCCCATAATAGAAGTGTAACTCCCAATGACACATATGATGCATTGACGCACTGATGTGTAAGAGAATCTCATAATGACCCCTAAATGACACATGGACCTATGATCTCAACTAAGTTAGATGACTTACCTAATGATGTGGAAAATAATACACACCAAAAATTTACCCCATTACAAGAAAATACGAAATCCCGATCGTGCAATAAGCCTTTGCGTAGGAACAATTTGATATCTCATATGAACTCATCCAATGTTTCATTTCCCTCATGCCTAAAATTAAATACATTGAGGAATAATTGGAGATCATATGTGAAATACAAGACACAACATAACAATCTTAATACAATTATTTCTTGGACTTCTAGCTCACTACAGCCCTAGCCTAGGCCACCTACAACGTGGGGAAGGATCTCTCTAACCATTTGGAATTTTGATCATATTATCATTATATTATTTCATTATCATATCACTTGATTGTAAAGATGATTTGACATCCATTGTGGAAGCCCAATAATTCTTGGGATCGACCTTTGTCAAGAAACTCATTTAATCATTATCTAATATATTTCTTGTTCATCTGTCTTTATATACAGTTCCTCCCACTTGGTGAAAGGAGGAGTATTCAACATTATTGTGTATCAATTCATCTCGAAATTGTGTTTTTTGGTGTAAATATCGTTAAACCATGTTTCTTTTATAGTTTTTGGTATTTATGTATAATAGTAATAAACCGAAATTCACCTCAAATAGTAATATCCCAAGTTTTCTCAAGCCCTCATAATAGTGAGTAATTCATGTATATATGTGATTATGATGTTTGAATTTTGTTACTAATAACCAAAAAGGCCAACCCAAAGTGATAAGAAATGTTTTAGAAAATATAACAAATGATGTGGCATTTCAAATTTGGAAAAAAGAGGGTAAAGGACATAAGCACCTAAAGGGGACAATAACACTTGGGTGCTCTTGTCCCTAGTGGGTGGTAGTGTTTGGGATGCTCATAGGATATAATTGAAATTATATATCTGGGTCACATAAAATCCAATGTCCAAAAGTATGTATCCATTTGAGAAAATTAAATGATAAGATTATCACAAGGATAAAGAAATGTAAAAGCAAATTAAGTGTTGTTAATGTCTAGTTTTCTTACATAAGAATCATACATATAATGACATACTTAGAGGCATGATGTAAGTAGTAAGTGTGTGATTTTATGTTTACAAATAATCCACTTTTCGCAACCTAGGGAGAGATTTACTCTTCCATATATATAGGTATGATTATGAAAGGTCACACCCATTCATTATTATTATTTTAAGCCTAATGAATAACTAACTAATGAATATAAATATAAATTTTCTATAATTTAACTTATATATATATCAATATATGTTATAAGCTAAGGGATTAACAATGTTCATGCATATATAGAAAAATATCAATTTACTTAAGGAGTTATCTTGGTAGAGTAGATCAATTTCGATTTTAAGAGTAGAGTATGACACAATCTTAAATCTCAACATAGAGTAAAGACAATTTTAATGATTGGACAGGACATGACTACATCATTGGTGATAGGTATGTGTTTTTAAGTGTTAATCCTCTACTTAATTGAATAAAGTTTGTTGATGTGTTTTAAGTTTTTGATTTCAAATATGTGGTCATTATATCTTTTGTAAATTTCCATGCATAATTCTAAGGGTTGTGTGGTCTAAGGAAACTCTTAATTTTGGAACCCTAACCATGTCTACATAATTTTGTATCAAAGTAAGGATTTCTTTCCTTTTGAGTGGTACCATTATGGATATTGAAATTTTTCCACATTAAATAACATTTCATTAATTTTGGACATATTGCAGTCTAGATTAAAAATATAAATAGTTTATATTGGTTTTAATAGTATCAAATATTGGACCTCAATTTTACTCTTATTAGATTCCAATTTAGAGATTTTTGGAATCATATTTCATTTTTTTTTTTGGATTTCAATTTTATGGTTTTTTATTTTTAGTGTTAAAAGGATTTTATGAAAAAAATTGTAAAGGAATTCAAGATGGTAAAAAATTGGAATAATAAAAAATAATCTAGCAATCGTTGATTAAGTAATTGTCTACAAAGAGAATATTTCCAAAGTATTTGCATGGTAGATGAAATTATTGCTTTATTGAGCATTCATTGCATTTAATTTATTTACAACTAGTCCTACATTTAGCAAGTAATTATATGTAAGATAATAACTATACAAAATGTTTCCAATGATGTCTTGAAAAATAAAATGTGATTGTAATTTTAGATTTAGACCTCTTGGAAAACCATTTGTATCTAAACATAACTTTGCATGTTATATTTCTCTAAGATTATAACTTAAAAACCTTCACAAAACATGTGAGAATGGGAAATTACCCATCCTAAACAAGGTGAAATATTGGCATCTATTGATAAAATCCATTTAATTCAAACACAACCAATGGTAATCTTTGTTGTTTTCAATATGCAAGAAATATAAAAAATTAATACAAAATAAAATTAATTCCATCTACAAATGTGAAAGTAATTTTTTACAAATATTCAATTATGTATTTAGAAATAATTATAACTAAGTACTAAATTTAACCAAATTGTTTATATGTACACAAATAATTTCAATTGATTATAAAAATAGTCAACTTCTATCTAAAAATGAAAAGGTAATTATTCAAGTGCATTGTATGTAAGTATAGTTTCAGATGACTATAATATTTAACCAAATTATTTGTGTTTATTAAATGATGTAATAATATCAAGTAAACTCATTCAAGGTAACTAATTATTATTTTATATGTTTTTAAAGAGCAATGCATATTTGGGTGTAGCCCCACATGATCTAACCATAAACATAAGTACATGAATATTTTTATATTGGAATGCATTGTGCCGTAAAATTTCCATCTAGTAGGAAATCAAAAGAAAAGGGATTCTTTTTGTCATTAAAAAACATGTTTTCACCTATGAATAATATGTCATATGTTCCATATATGTGTGTGTACTTTTATATAACCTTTTACATTTTTTAAATGTAAATAAACACATTATTCCCCTTATTTAATCGAAAAAATTGTCTCTAATTTCACATTCTATTATGCCCTAAGAAAAAACAAATTTAATATTTCATAGCTAGTAATTTTTATGAAAGAAGTCCTTGATAAAGGGGTTGGTAAGAAAGTAAGGTAAGAAAAAACATTAAATGGAAGTTACCTCCTAATGAATTTATCAAATTCAACTTCAATAGAGGGATGTAGCTAGCGGTATTTTCTACAACTCATTGGCCAATCCTCTCCTCATCTTGCTGAAGCTCTTGGCTAGTATTTCAATAACTTTGTGTAAGCCAAGGATTTTTAGTATTCCCTTAAAATTTCAAAGGAAAATGCTTGGGAGAATTGAGTTTGTAAAGGTGATTCATAGATCATCATCAATGCTATAAACAAGAAAAACATGGATAATTGGAATATGACCCACATTATGGAAGATTGTATTGCCCTAAATAATTCAGGAATGATACTTCACACCTATAAAAGTGCTAATAAGGTTGTTGACTATCTGGATATTCTTGGAGATGGTATCCATTTTAAGAATGAAAATATAATTATCATGCAACCTAAGGATATAAGTAGGGAAGTTGGAGAAGTAATTAAAAAAGATGGTCCTGCCACATCAAATCAAGTGATGGGAACAAAACTTAAACATTTATCTATGTATTGATGACAAGATATTTACATATATCTCTCCCCCCAAAATTAATTATTTCCATATTAACTCACGTTGGGAGAATAATTATTTGGCATGTGTAAGGTGTTGGTGATCGAATTGATCTCACCTCTTTTTTCTAATGTATGCCTTTGAAAAAAATTACTCTGACCGGTTTGCTCGTATAAAAATGTGTATTTGAAGATATAGTCATGATGAATGCAATTGAAAACCTTGTGTTTAGGGTGTAAATCCTCTTTTTTCGGTTGAGGAACGTAATAGTCATGTTGCTTCTGTGAATCCTTGTAAAATTTGATCATGAATTGGGTGTAATCTTGAAAAATATCCTTGTATAGCATCCTTTAGTATTTGTTACAAATTTCATACTTTGCTCTGCCACTTGAAGATACATGGCATATTCCCATTAGTTGCGGTATTGCAGGCTTAGTTTATAAAGTTACAACAATTACATAATATTTACAAAATGCAAAATTAGCCCCGAGGCCAGATGAATATTCCTGAGAATATTCAAAGTCAAAGGATGAAAAAAAAGAAGTTAAATCCACTCCTGAAGAGGTTTATGTGTTAAAAAATAATTGGAGCGGGGAATTGGGGCTGATAATGTTCTCTTAACATTAAGTCGAACAAAAGTGCAAAGTGCAGAAAAATCTCTAAGACCCATCAAGGACATGTGGCTGTATTCTTAAGCAAAGGGCAAAGAAGTGGGGCCTCCGGTTGAATTGATAGTTTTATGTTTGATCAGGAAAATAGATAAATATGAAAAAAGGGCTCGTAGCTCTTCACCACCTTAAAGATTTAAACACGTGTTAGGATCATAATAAAAGTCAAGGGCGGGTGATCATGTCAAATGTGTAAACTTGTTTACGTTTAAAAAGTAGTGAAAACATACAAAAAGACTCCCTGAGCCTGCATAGCATGGAATTGCTCCACATGGATGACCCACATTTAAAAAGGGAGGTAGGATAGATGGCCACAATTCAATGCACTTATGTTTGTCGTCATTAATGCATTTTTTACACAAATCAAGGAAAATTTATTTGAAGTATTCAAACACTTCAAGCTTTTTATTATTGCATATGAGGATTTGGATACCCTTGCTATCAGAATTTTCAGAGGAACAAAGTGAAATCAATTAAAGAGCATCGATTGGGAGCTAAAGGCTTGAAAATCTAAGAAGAAAAGGTGAATTACATGGACATTTACACAAGAAACTGGTAAGGATTGTACTACTCTTATACTTTCATTGTTTTTACTCCACAATTTGCAAAGAGATTGAAAGTAGAAGCTAGGGCATAAAATATGAAGACATTTCCATTTATTTTTCATGTCACATCCAGAGTTACCAATGATTTAGATAAGATTACAGACACAAATTTAATGAATGTTGATTTGAATGATTTCTTGTAAACATTGAATAACCCAAACAAAAGTGAACTCATGGAAGCAATCAAGGCCAATAATATTACCTCAGCTAGTGTTATACCTCCCTTTGTGCATTGCCCTAAATTGGTGAGGCTTTGTGCCATGAACTATAATCCAAAAAAGAGAAAGTCTTAGATGGGAGTGGTGAAGAATTATTGACTTTAACACCCAAGGCCTTTAGGATAATGTTGAACTTACTAGTAATCAAAACTCCAATAACCCTAGGTGTTTAATTAGCCCTTAAATACTATGAAGCCAAGAAGAGGGACCGTGCTAAACTTATAAACACTACATGGTTGTTAGCAGATAAGAAGGTGACTACCAGAATTCCCAAGAAATTGGTTAGGGCACAATTTATGGATGAAGCAGAAGATGTAGTTATATCTGCTAAGTAGGATGGTTGGTTTGGAAATGATAAATGGATACAAAGAATAGATGTGCCTCATATATGTGGATTGTTGTAGAAAGAAAAGAGAGAAGTGTTTTGGGCAACCCTTATTGTTGATTCAATTCATGAGAATCTTCTAGCACTAGCTACAAAGATCAAGATGGGTGGTGTTGGAGAGCTCAAGTTTTACATGATGACATACTCTAATTTATAATATTGCATGTCAAAGACATTTCCCTTGGCCTTAAACCACATGCCCATTTCAAAAAAAACAAAATTCATGAGGTTTATCCTTAATTACAATTGAGTAGTTGGAAGGGAAATGTAAGATGGGTGAATGATACATTTTTTGCACCTGTCATGTGCTTGTTCAAACTATGAATGGAAGCAATATAGAATATCAAAAGAAGATAAAAATACAATAATGGAATATGGTTTCTTCTTTCTCTAGTATAGGAGATTCACTTAGATAAGATCTAGTGGATTTGAGGGACAACATGTGCAAACTACTCAAGGTATTTAGATTACAAGATGGCTTTATAAGTGAGTTGTGAAAGACCTTGCATGTGAACACCTGTTCATAAGATGATTGTTACGAGACATAAGAAAAACATCAAATGTGGGTGCTCATTGATTACTCTGGAAGGTATTCTAATTCCTATGCTATTATAAAATCTAGGTTGAATGGAGGAGGAAATGGAAAGGTTTGATATTCGAGAGGATTTGAAAGGAAAGGTCTAGCAATGACATTAGATGGGTGGTCAATACTTTGGAAAATTATTTTGAGCATGGAACCTCACTTTGATGACTATAGAATGAATTACAGAGTATGCTAAGAGGAATACCATTGACTCAAGTATTTCTCAAGGATGACGGGGGTCAGTATAGGTCATTAATTTTAAAATTGTTGTAGTGTCTAAGGGAATCAGGTGGATGACCAACAAATTGTGAGTTCAATTTCCCTATTGATCAAAACGTAAAAGGTTCTAGCCAAGTGTAGTCCCCATAAAATGGGATGAGGAGGAATCAAATGAGTCCAGTATGGTAGGATTGTTCATGTGCTGAGGAGAACTTTGATCTTGGTTAAAACAAAAGAATATAGATTTATCACATCACAGAATACAAGGGTACTTAACTAGTTTAGGGAATTAAATTTTTTAAAGGACATTAATCTTATCCCCTTTGAACGGTTAGGGAGATGATAAGATGTGATCCATTTAATGAATCCAAAGCCCCTACAATATGTCCTTCAAAAAGACCCACTAGAATTTAATTGATGAGTGGACCACTACTGCTAGTGGGACAAATAACCTCCATGGTGCTATTTTGAAGCATAAAACTAGTATAAATGCTTCTTAAATCTATGGAAAATGCTCCTATCACTTTTGGGCTAGTACCAATCTAATACAATAATGGAATATGGCTTATGCTAGTCTTTTTTACATCTACCAAGAACAAGGGAATCCCATGCGTGCCGAGCCTATCGCCTAGCGGGGCAACCATGGGCAAATCACCTGAGGCAGGTGCGGGTGTCGAGTCTCTCTTTTATGTGATTTGGCAAGTGGGAATTAACATCATCTATGGTAGGATGATTAAAAAGAGTGAGTAAGACATGAGACATCACATTTCATCATTAGAGCTCAGAACGGTATTCTAGACCCTATATGTATAAAATCTAGGTTAATGGAGGATGATATTGAAAAGTTTATAGATATGGAGACTGATTTGAGGCAAGGTATAGCTATGAGTTTAGATGGGTGTACAACACTTTGGAAAATTCTTTTGAGCATGAAAACTCACTTTGAGGACTATTAGATGAATTCCATAGAGATGAAGAGGAACCTCAGACACAGGCATTTCTCAAGGATGACCCTCACATAGTATCATTGATTTTAAAATTACATCATAGTGCCTTAGGGTCCTCTTAAATGACCAGGAAATTGCATGAGTCAATTTTATATTGATCAAAAGGTAGAAGGAACAACCCAATGAGTTCCTCATAAAATGTGATGAGGAGCTCCGCTCAATATGATCAGTATCTTAGGATTTCTTCATGTGATGAGGAGTAATTTATACTTGGTTAAAATAAAATACCCATATATTTGATCCATTCAAAATACCAAGGGTGCTTAACAAGTTTAGGTCCTACATGGGAGCATTTTTAAGGAATGATATTCCCCCTTTGAAGGAGGGTATTCTGATAAGATGGATCCATTAGGAGGAAATTCCCCTCAATTTGCCTTGAAAAATACCTACCATTCCACATGCTTTTGATGAGTGGACCACTGATATGCTAGTGGCTACAGGAAAATCCATGTCTGCTTTGAAGTGCGAAACTTGTTCTATTAAATACTCCTAAACCCTATCCTATGCTTTCTCCTTGCTCCCATGCACTTTTGTACTATCAATCCAATAAATCAAGGAACAGGGCTTAGCTATAAAAAATGTCCCTCCATAGGTTTTACCAAAATCCTAGAGTACTGAAAAGTCTGATAAGAGGAGTCATAACAAGTGCCAAAATACCCAATCTAAGTCACAAAGTACTAAGGGAAGGGTAGCACCAGATATAAATAGTAGGGTATCTTTTTGAAAGGGAAAAAAAAAGATACAAAGTTGTATTTCAACAACCCTTAGTAAGAGAAGGTAATATTGCATTTAAGAAACACAATCATAAGAAGGGTGAAGTGATTGATCGTCCCATGCCCGCTAAGGAACAAGAAGGAGTAGTTTTTCCATGCTTCATCAAGCAACTCCACCACCAAAACAAAAATATGATCAAGTAAGTCCAAATGTACAACCAGTTTTTCTAGTTCTCAGCTTTATCTCCAAGAGGAGTAATAGTTGATATTACTCAAGAACAAGTATCCCCAAGTAATGTCTTACCTAATCTAATAAATAGTTTATGTGTTAGAATAAGATTTGAAGAAATTTTCTGCAACCCCAGTTGAAGGTGTGAGTATACCTCTTTTTGATCTAATTACATGGATGAACAAAAACCCAAATGAAATAGTGGACATAGACACAAATGAGGAGATTTTTGTACTCAAGGAATTTGAAGTATTAGTTGAAGTAGTATAAAAGAGCTATATGGTTATTCTCCACGTTAGGTGAAGGAGTGAAGGAATCCACCCATGTGTCAAATGTTGAGTCAGAAATTCCATTGTAAAAAGTAACTTCTGAAGCCCAAACTACTTCAAAAATGAGCAATTCAAAAGTTCAAGGAGTTTTTGGTGGGGAAAGTATGGACACTGGGACCCACTAGATGAAAAGGATCCCCAAAAGGAAACTAAGGTTACCAAACGTAGTGGATCACCTAAAAAAGAAAATTCTACTGAAGAAAATGTGACTGAAATTGCAAAAAAAACCACTACAAAGGAAAATATTGATGATATTCAGAGTATGCAGGGTATTGATAAAGGTAAAGGATCCACTACTGAGAGCCAACACACCGTGCCAAAAAAATAGATATAAAAAGAAAAAAAGGAAATTGAAATACCAGTTCATGAGGATATGTCCACCAAAGAACAACCTCTAAAGGAAGTAGAAACTGCAGAAGAAAAAGAATTATCTGAAGGAAAAAAACAAATCCAAGAGGTTCCTAAGGAATATGTAGAGGTTATGACTACATAAATTGAGGAGACAAATAGAGAACATTTTATAAATGTTGATATGAATCAGAAGGAAGTTATGTCAACCCCAAGTTCAGGATCAAGGAAAGAAGTAAATGGGGGAAGTGACAACACAAGATGAACCCAAGAAATCAACATTGGAAGTGGACAAAGTGCAACATAAAGATCCATTAGTGCAGGATGTTCAAGATATGTCTAAGAAATTGGTGGTTTTCCATGAAAAATACCTCAACTTGAATTGCAAGAGACAAAGGTGGGAACTACTCTTACAAAATGTTGGATAGGAGAGTTGATTTCAAAAGAAGAAGAAGAAGAGGTTGTACCTATGAAATCCATAGATATTACAACCTTGGATTTCCCAAAACCCACAAAGTCTCCAAAAAAGGCTAGGGTCATTACTAAAACTCATACTGACCCATATGGATCCAGAAATTTTGAGGTGGCAATCCCACATGAGGGAAAATCAAGAAGTGATATAACTGCAAGTGACTATAATGTTCAACTCATTCCTTTTCAAAAACCTTTAAGAGATGCATTGACGTAAGGGAGTCTCATAAGCATTCAATGATTTGTTAATAAAATTGGATGAGGATAGGATAAAAAAAACATAGTTGAAACAACGGGTGAAACCATTGAGTTCATGTTTACAACAGTTATTTGGTTAGTCCAGTGAAGGATAAGAAGATATCTCCACTATTACTCCTGAATGTTATGGAACACATTGAAAAATCTATTGAAAAGGTTAAAGATGTTGATACCTGGGTGGAGAAGCTAATGTAAAAGGGGAATAAAGCCATTGAGAAATGCTAGGAAGAAATATGAAGAGCTTAAGAATAAGCTCAATGAAATTGATGAGTTAATTGAACAGTGTGATAATGAGCTTTTCTATTTTGAGGAATTCTCCCCAATCTGAATTGTATTACTCAATTAGATGAAACTTAGTTGAGAAGGAAGGAATTGTGCCAATTGAACACATGGGAACTCAGTATGCAATTGAAGACTTGGCAAAACTCAGAGTTGAGGTTTTGAATGGAATCAAAGGAAAAATGGAAGACAAAGAAGAAATGGGTTGAAAAGAATATGGACACTATTGATCTAAAGTTACAAAATATGGTATTTGATAAATTCAAAAGGAGTTATGGTGATCTGAAAATTGAATTCTTAATTAATTATTTTGAGAAGAATATCCAAAGAGAAAATTTTTCTTATGAAGTCATTGAGACACTAATGACTGTAGAAAAAAAAATGTAGATTTGAAATCAAAACCATGGGAATATAAACAAAATATGGATCAATGTGTGGATACAATGAGTAGGAAAATCCTTGATATAATTCAACACCATATATTTCAGCCCAAGCCTATGAAGATGATATAAAAGAACTATTCCAGAAGTATGATGCATATGTGGATAGGCAACCCAAGGAAGAAGAAGATGAAGAAGATAAAGATACAGACATGAAGACTGATGAACAAGTATAGGCTTGTTTTCCTTGAACTTGTTTTTCATCTTATTTAAATTATTACTCTTGTTTCATAAACAAAATGAATATCACTTTGAAGTTGTTATTTTCATATATGTATGTAATTTTATACAATACATTATACTTTTATATTAGCTTTGATAAGATTTCAAATCCATCATGAAGCATGTGAAACTAATGAAATTGTTTGTCATCTTTTGTATTATGGAAAAAAGAAAAATGGGGTTCTATAGGGGCCCCAACCCATGAAGAAAAAGTTACATATTTTTTCAAGAATTGTATCAAAAAGGAAAACAAAAAAAATAAATCCTAATCATCCACCACCATAAAATCCTCTCTGCAAAGAGGAAGTTTCTTCATAGCCTTATTTTTCCTATGAAACAAATTCATATGTTCTAATGCCATTTGAACAAACACAATGTCTCCTGCTAGTGTGTGAGACATACCAAAGACCTGAGTTCATCAATAGTTGTCATAGGTCCATCCAAAAAATTGAGCAATTGTAACCTCCTCTCATAGGAGGAAACCCATTCAGTCATGTCCATACCTCCTTTAGGGAAGGCCTTTTTCCCTGTTGCTTTGAAAGTGGAGGATGGCTTGGAACCATGAGCTGGAAGTGCAACCACAAATGATCCTGGAGCAGATGGAGTAAGAGGTCTTGAGCTAGACTCACCCTTATATTTCTTCACAAAAAATGGTGATGCTTTAGGAGGCCGAGAAGGTATGGTCCTTGATTGTTTGTTCTTTGAGGTTGAGACACATTGCTCCAACTCATTCATCCTTTAGAAAAGGGTACAGGACACAATACCTAGTGAAATCTCCCCATTAAGTACATAATAACCTAAGGGTATTTCCTTCACAATAAGTGCTTCATTACAAATCAAGGGGCATTGATAATTAGTTGAACCTTGCACACTAGGTCTACTCACAATCCAAAATTTCTTCAACGACTCAGGAGTCTTTTGATGTTCCAGTGTAAAGAGATTAAAATACATAATCTAGAAGGTATAAAAAATGGGACTTATTTTTATAAGCATTCTGATCAATGCACCCTGAACAAATTGATTTGTTAATGGCCTGATAAAATCTTCAGGATTAATAATCTCAAATAACATTCTTATGAATGCCTCATCAGGGCCTAATAGATCAAAAATTGAGTGCAAATCCTTATTGGATATGTCTTTCAATCTAGATACTACTAGAGTTTCCACCATATTACAGATATATTTCCGTAAATTCCTTACACTCAAAAAATAAAATGTGAGCTTATGAAGGAAATAGTGTGAATTTATAAGAAATTTGAGAAAAGAAAGTAAGTTGAGTATAATTATGGTAGAATAATTTCTAAAGATCTGAATGTGATATTCACACGAGATAAATAAGTATGAAATAAGTTGATATTATGCAGAAGATGATGGTTGGACTTGATACGACATGATACATGTGGAAAAAATTCTCTTAGAAAGACATGAAAGTGAATGTGTGTTTCACAAGATGGATTCTCAAAAAGTGAAAGGAATTACACATCAAATCAAATCACTTAGAGATGCTCAGAAATCATCAAAAAAGTTTTCTTTGATCACTTGAAAAGATAAATGATTAAAATAAATATCAAAGAAGTGACATGACATCCTAATCATTATGGGATAATGGAAAACGTGAATGACTCGTAATTTTCCTAGCTAGAAACATAAAACAAGATATTTCCATGAGAATAAAGATGGATTAGATTATGTGTTGTAAAAAAATAATATTCTTCAAATATTCATACTTTTGGGGGGGAAATTAAAGAGTGAGTGAGTGATTGAGATTTGTATAAATGCAATTAGAATACTCTCGCATAGGGGGGTTAAAATTTTCTGAAATTTTAGAAAAGAAAAGGCGTAAACTGAGAGAAACCATTTTCCAAGAATTTTTTTGAGAAACCTGTTCATTTCTTTAGCTTTCAAATAGAATAATGTCAAGATGGTTGCAAGTGTACAATCATTTGCAATCATTGAGACTGGGATAAATGAAACTTTCCCTCGTTGATGAATTTCATGAGTTTCGAGTTAATTGTGTTTGATCATGAGCATTTTTATGTCTGCTTTTAAGTTGAGATATTTCTAAATGGCTATCAATGTTTATGTTACAATATTATGTTAAGATTCCCTCTTAATCACACTCTAAGATCTTGTCCTTTTGGTAACATCATGGCAATTGTAATTGCGTTGTGAGGAGAGATTTCATTTCATTGCGCACTAAACAATTTTAAATTCATTTTGTTTCCGTTTTATTGATAAAGGTTGTTTGTAAGTCTATGAGTGTATCTTAGAGCATAGTAGATACCTGTAATTCATTTTTATTTTTGAACCTCCATGATTTAATTTTTGCTATACAAGTGATCAAATGTTGACATGTGATTTTTTCTTAAGATGGTGTACTCTTATGACTTAGGAAATCATGTTTACAGGAGATAGGAATTTATCTATTGGGAATAGGAACATTCTATTGTGTTTTACTTAATTGAAAATGAAGCAATCCATCTCTTTTATGTAGGATAAATTCACTACTAGGGATTATGAATTTGAGTTTCAGTTTTCATAATTTATGAGGAATTCAAAAATATTACCTTGGATTAATTCCATTGATCCAAGGTATGATTCTAATTTACATGTCTTGTTGTCATGATGTCCAATTTGGACAGATGGAAGAGTTCTAGATGTGGAATGTGTGAAGGTTATGAATGACCCTAGCTTCATGGATCTCTACTTCATATTTAATCCAGTAACAATTTGGTTCTTATTTTCTATTATTATATGATGAGTTTTCATTGGGGATGTTGGGCCTAATATAACTATGTTTTTAAAAGTAGTAACTTTATCCTAAGGGTTAAACCTAACCTAATTTAATATGTTCTTATGTTAATTGGGATGAAAAAGAATTAAGATGGACCTAGACTAAAACTATGGACCTACTTATGGACCTATTTTGATTTCCTAAATTAGTGTCTAACCTAAATAAAGGAATGACTAACCTAAGGGGGCCTATGAAATGACATGGGGAAAGAGGCAAGTGAGAGGCAGTGAATTTCAAGGAAATTAAGGCAATTTATTAAGCCTTATCTCTTTCTTTCAGCCAAATTTGGTAAAAGGCAGTTAGAAATTTATGATGGATGAGTTGGCATTTCCGCCAAAGTTTTAACATGCATGTTTTGTTTGAATTAAGTCCACTCCAAATTTGAGATGGGTGGTGGAAAAAGGAAGGACTGGAAATCCTACTTTGCATTTAATTTTTGGAAATTGGTGAAACCACCTAGGAAGAAGATAGAGGGTTGGTTTTGTCGATTCATTTGGTTTTGGAGCTAGAGCTCTGCATGTGGTTGTTTTTGTTTTCAAACCTCCAGTTTGATTTTTGCATGCAATGTGTCAATGCATGATTTTTCCTTCCTTGCATGGCGTGGAAGAAAGAGTTGGAACTGTGAGACTATAAGGAGGTGATAGAGGAAGTTTTTGTGTGGTTTTTGCATTTGAAAAGAATATTGAGGTTCTGTTTAGAGATCTTCTGCGAACTCAGTGAAGGCAAAGTGTTATCAGGAATGATAGGATCTACCCATTCAGTTGTTTTGTTTTTACTTAAATGATTCATAAAAACAACTCTACTCTTTGGAATAGATCTGGTTTTCATGTTCTGGTTGATAAGATTTCTCTACTTGAGGTTTTTGTGTTATTTATTGGGAATGCTTTTTCATTCCATTTGAATGATGGAAAGTTTGATTTGGGTTTTCTATTCTCTTGGATTTGTATAGCTGGGTTATGCTTTAATCCTATTTGATTATGGGCTTGAGATCAAGTCAAAAAATGTATGCGATATTGTTTGAACTGTTTAAATTATGTAGGAGGCTTAGTTTTCTTTAAACTATAGAACTTGTTTTAAAATAATCTTGTTTCCCTCTCTATGGGAAAACTGCAGATAATAAACATTTTTAAATATCTTGACTTTGAATGAATATTTCATGATTCTTCATTGTTTAGAGGACCTTCTATGATTGTGATTTTGGTTTTTTATACTTATATTTGTACCCTGTTGTAGTCATTTGTCCCAAATGATTAATAAGGAATTTTTCTTGGAAATATAATTGTTGGTTTTTGCTTGAACTTCTTTCAAGTGGTTATCGTTTCAGGATGTATTCTGGTGTTATAAAGTTATTGGGTTTAACTGTATCGGTTATGTGTTATTTTTATTAATTAAAAGTTTACAATTATGTATACATCCACTTTTACATAAAATTGTTTGGGTTTTTTCATGAATCCTGATTTTTGGAAACCCATAAGGGAGATGCTATTCAATTTTCTACTCTTTTGGGTCATTGGGTAACCTTTGAAATTAATGCATTTGGTGCTAAGAGGGGAAAACTCCTTGGGTATTAGGCTCAAACTATATTTTGGTTGTTGTTATCAACTTGAACCTCTTGATAGTTCTATTGACATTGCATTGGTGTATTGTGGTAGCCCATTTCTTGGTTCTTGGACCATTAAACCCAGTTTTGATTATTTCAAATCTTAGGTAATGTAGTTCCTTCTCTTCCTCTCCTTCATGAAATATTCAATTTAAACTTGGTGAAGATTTTGACTCCTATGGTTTAGTTCAACATATAAAAATATATGAGAAGCTAATATAGGCTCCCTTTATTTGGATATCCTTTAATTAGAGGGATTGTACAAATGTTTTTTCTATTAATTATCTTCTTTCTTGAGTTCTGTGTCTGTTTTAAGAACCCGAAATAACTCTTTTTGTTACTTGAAATACATTGTTAAGTTATGATGTTTTGGATCATCCTAAACTTATTTAATTATTATTTTGGAATTTAATGGTATTAGTATCTCTAACTTAGGATTATAATATAAGGATAATGAAATATTAGATGGAAATTGCGTTTTAAAATGATCTACTGCTGAGCTATGCCTAAAAGATAGTTTCTTATCTGAATTACTATTTTAATTCTTTTGATAAAAGTCAATAGTATGGAAGGTTGAAGTTGTTATATCTTATGACCTAACTTTACTTATGATTTTTTTTAAATATCTCTCTCTCTCTCTTTTTATTGATTATTATATCTTCTTTTTGTTATGTCTTTCTAATTTTTCCAGGACTGTTTCATAACAACAGAGTTCTTTTTTATGAAATATTTTGTTAAAAGAATTCTTTTTAAATGTTTAGTGCTTATCATGCTCATTTCAATGAACTGACCCATGCTGGCAATTTCACAGATGGAATTTGTAAGTGATGAAAGGAGAAATATTTTAGGAAGTTACATTTGTTTATCAAAGAGACTGGATCTTTTTATGATGAAAAATGGTTCATTACTGAAATGTACTTGATGGAAAAGAAAGTTGTATCTGAAATGGATTTAATGTTGTTGTTTGATATTAGTAATGTCTGAAGTGTTTGGACTTGTAAATGTATGAATCCTCCTTGTTGAATAAAAGATGTGTGATATTTGTTTGCACTTGATGTAATTATTTTGGTATGAATTGAATGGAAATGTTAAGTAATACTTTGTTTTTTACAGAATAGTAACATACCTTATGGTTTGGAATAGAATAAACATAGATCTAAAGGTAATAGTTGTACTATCTTCTCTAAGTGAAGAGGCAACTTGTAAAGTTGACATTCTTGCACTAATTTTCAACTATTCATTAGGACTATAAATTAAATCAAATGATTGTTGAGAATTAACTTTGGATATAAGTTAAAAAGTGCAATGGGTTATAAATGGACATTAACCCTCAATAAGGGAAAGGAAAGACAAATCCCTTGAAATGAATCATAGTCTTAATTTAAGACCTTTTTGATATGAATCCTGATTGTTATCTGTAGTTAGTGAAAGTGTGCCTTTCTCATGTAGAATTCCTTAACTAAATAGGAATGTAGGAAAAGATAATTAAAAAGGGAATTAGACTTCATTTCAATAAAGTCTAATATGGAAAAGGACCTACTCAGATCTTATATAAGCTAGGGCTGATTTAAGTGAGAAATTAAATGACACTTCCATGTGTGTTGGGCCTTTTATGTAAAACATGAATCAAGATGTTAATAGTTTAAATCATGGCATATGAATTAGATAGAAAGTATATTTATCTACATAACTTCATTTATTGCAGTCTTAAATCTGAATCTTAATGATTAAGGAACCTAGTTGTTCAGTAGGGTTGTTGTAATTAATCTATAATGAGGAAAATAATAAGATATAACTTTATATCTAAGGTATGTTCATCCAGATGAGGAAAACTCAGATGGATGTTGACACACGCCAACTGCAGTAAAGTACCTTCATGATGACTAGGGTCTTCACGAGGATACTATGTTGCAGTTGACATGTTTCAACACCCTTTCAAGTTTATTCAACTAGACTAACATAAATTCTGACTTGATCACAGTTCTACCCTAGGTAGAGATAGGGGCATGACCTAGTGTCGGGGTCAACTCACATTGACTTAGGATAAATAGACATGCCCAATCGACATAAGTCGATTGAGTATGTCTAAGTACCCTTAGTCACCGTAAGTAGTCCTCCACACTAGGCCATGTTGCTAACCTTGGCTAGGGTTAAACCTTGAACAAGTGGACTGACAGAAGTCAGTGAAGACCATTCTAGATAATAGATCAAGTAGGGTGAAGGACATATTCCATTTGATGAGTATGTCATCTAGGAATATAAACATGAACAATATGTTTAAAATCTTTGGCCAAAGTATCGTAAGCTGTTGGTTGCATTGTCCTATGTCACTCAGTTTAAGAAGCAGGATTTCATATGAATATCGGTAACAAATATTTAGATAGGCCTCTTAAAAAAATCACTTGATACCTCTAAAAGGGTAACAGAACCAAGTATACATAGTATACACATTATAAAGTTAACATGAGAGATCAGAATGATACCGAGTCATGAAATGAGAGATCGGTGTTTCACCGAGTCATTTACAGTTGCATATGGTTTTCTGTTATGAGATTGATTGGCTTTGGAATGTGTGTTCTAAATTATGTTAATTTAGAACAGAGAACATTATGCAAAAAAAAATTCCCTTGTTTCTAAAGTCTTAAAATGGGAATGTTACATCTTGGTATCAGAGCTGAAGGTTGCAGCTCTTGGACCTATTGTGTCCATAATCTGATAAAACTTAAATTTTCTTGTTAACAAAAAATGGTTAGAATGAGAGGAAATGTTGCAAACAACCCACCACCAGGTGGAGAAGTAGCTACTGCCCAAAAACTCAATGAGATCCTTGTTACCTGTTGGACACAAGAGATCATCTGGCTATACTAGAACAACAAGTAATGGGAAATGAGGAGGATGAAGAAGATGCTGGTAATAACAATCAGCCACCTCCTGGGGACAATGCCAATATTGGAAATTTGGGCATTGATAACAATAACACTGCCAATGCTAATGTAAATGTACCCAATCATCCTGAGAATAAAAAGGTGAGATTGGTAGCTGAACTCACAAATGATATAAAAAGGATAAGTCCACCCAAGTTTGATGGCACTACACTGGGAGATGGAGCTGAGAACTGGCTCAGTGAAATGGAGAAGTACTTTGCTATAAGGAACTTCTCAGAGGAAACTAAAGCAATATGGGGAGCTTATCAACTTTCCCATGAGGCATCTTCTTGGTGGGACAGCCGTAAGGCTGAGTTAAACATTGATGAAACAAACATCACTTGGGATCAATTTAAAAATTATTTTAGGCAATGATGGCTGCCACAACTTTACTATGATCAGAAAATGACTGAATTTCAGAACTTAGCTCAAGGAAAGTTAACTGTAACAGAGTACTGGGAGAAGTTTACTAAGCTTCTCAAGTACGTGCCTCAGTATCAAACTGACAAGAAGTTCAGGATACAAAAATTCATTATGGGATTAAATCCTATTATAGGTGGAGAAGTAGATGTTCACAACCCAACCACCATGGAAGGGGTTGTTGAAAAAGCCATAAGGCAGGAGCAGAAATTGAAAGCAATCTCTTCCCATAAGGAGGAAATCAGAAAGAAAATTCCTAATTCTTCTTCATCCCTTACACCCAAAAAGGGACCATGGAAAAATTTTGGTGTGAAAAACAATTTTTTTGTTGATAATAACAAGAAAACTGCAGCAAATAAACCTGATGCTAATGTAAAAAACAATTTTGTCAAGAACAATAATAATGGACAGAAGTCCTATGGAGGACAGAATGATAATTTTAAGGCTGGAAATAAATTTGAGCCTAAGAAAGGACCTGTAGGAGGCTACTACAATTGTGGCAAGGATCATTATGCAAATCAGTGTCCTCTAAGGAAGGATGACCACAATCAACAACATAAGATACATGCTGCAGTAGCTGACAAACAAGTTGAAAAGTAAGTTACACCTATAGAAGTGCCAGGTAAGTTATTTGGTATACCTGTTACTATACTTTTTGATACTGGAGCTACTGAATGCTTTATTTCTACTAAATTAGCTTCAAAATTAAAAAGAAAAGATGGAAAAATGGATAAATCATGGGTTGTACATTATGGAAATAATGTTGTCCACACAGTTAGTATGTGTCTTTTTGGAGCAGTCCTTGACTTGCCTAGTTTTTCCACTGAAGTTGATCTTTACGTTGCTCCTTTGGGGTCTTATGATGTAATCATAGGTGTTAACTGGCTTGCTGAACATAAAGAAAAGGTTGATTGTTTTGAAAAACATATTAGTTGTCTAGATGATCTGTAGAAAACATAAGACATCCAGGGGGTAAAACATGAGATTTCAGTTAGAAAATTGTCAGCCATGCAGCTTAAAAAGGCCAAAAACAAAGGTTGCACCTTGTATGCAGTAAAAATTTCTGAAACAACTGAAGGGGATAGTGATTTCTTGGAAAGATACCCACTGTTACGAAATTTCAGCGATGTGTTTCCAGAAGAACTACCCAGTCTTCCACCCAAATGGGAGTTTGATTTCATGATTGAGATCAAGTTAGGAACCAAACCTATTTCCAAGGCACCATATCGAATGACTACCATTGAATTGGTAGAGCTTAAGGCACAGTTACAAGAACTGTTGTCTAAAGGTTTGATAAGACCAAGTGTCTCACCTTGGGGAGCACCAGTAATTTTTGTGAAAAAGAAAGATGGAACACTTAGATTGTGCATTGATTATAGGATGTTAAACAAAGAAACAATCAAAAATAGATATCCACTTCCTAGAATTGATGATCTGTTTGATCAGATGTGGTGCATCAGTATATTCTAAGATAGATCTTTGATCTGGGTATCATCAGTTAAGAATCAAGGATGAAGATATTCATAAAACAACTTTTAGGACAAGGTATGGGCATTATGAATTCACAGTTTTACCTTTTGGTTTGACAAATGCACCTGCAACTTTTATGAACTTAATGAATAATATCTTTCAAGAATACTTGGAAAAAAAAAATCTTGTATTCTTGGATGATATTCTCATATATTCTAAAAGCATTGATGAGCATCATGAGCATTTGAAGATAGTTCTAGAAATCTTAAGGAAAATAAGATTGTATGGTAAGTTATCCAAATGTTCATTCTACGAGACTGAAGTACACTATCTAGGGCATGTCATAAGTAAAGATGGAATAGCAGTAGACCCATCAAAAATTGTTGCAATAACTGAGTGGCCTGCACCTAAGAATGTACATGAAGTCAGAAGCTTCATGGGTCTCACTGGTTACTATAGAAAGTTTGTAAAAGAATTTTCAAAGGTCATGCACCAATAACTTCATTGCAAAAGAAAGATAAGAAGTTTGTGTGGAGTGAAAAATGTGAATCTGCATTTAAGACTCTAAAGAAACAACTAACATCTGCACCTATTTTGGTTGTACCTGATCCAAATGGAGACTTTACTATAGTAACAGATGCTTCCAGGGAAGGGCTTGGAGGTATTTTGTTACAAAATGAGCATGTTATAGCATATGAAAGTAGAAAAATCAAGTTACATGAACTGAATTATGCTCCCCATGACCTAGAGCTTGTTACCATTGTTCATGCACTTCAAGTATGGAGGCATTATATTTTAGGGAGACCTTTTAAATTAAAGACTTACCATCTTGGGCTGAAGTATATTTTCACTCAGCCAAATCTGAATGCAAGACAATGAAGGTGGTTAGAATTTCTATCTCAGTATGATTTTGACATAAGTTATATAAAAGGAAAGGAAAATAGAGTGGCAGATGCACTAAGTCATAGGAAACATATTTCTGCACTTATAACATTGAGAACTCAGTTTAAGGATGAAGTAAAAAGTATTATGGAATCTGATTCTTATTTTTAGCAAGTGAAAACAACACTTGTTGCAGATCCAAATGATATGAGATATAGAGGTTTTCACTTTGATGACAAAGGAATCTTGAGATATGATAATAGAGTATATATACCTTTGGGAAATGAATTAAGGAGGAAGTTGTTAACTGAATTTCATAATTCACCTTATTCAGGGCATCCTTGAATTATGAAAATACTTGCTGATATAAAACAACAATATTTTTGGAAAGGGATGAAAAAATACGTAATTGATTTTGTGACACACTGCTTAGAATGTCAGCATGTTAAGGCTGAACATATGCATCCAGCTAGTTTACTGTACCCTCATAGCATACCACAGTATAAATGGAAAGTAATTAGCATGGATTTTGTTCAAGGGCTGCCTATGTCAAGAAATAAGCATGATGTTATTCTAGTTGTTGTTGATAAACTAACAAAGGTAGCACATTTTATTGTTGGTAATCTTAAGGATGATTCACCTATTTTAGAAAAAATATTTGTGCATGAAATTTTCAGATTGCATGGTGTACCTGAATTGATCATATCAGATAGAGATCCAAGAATGACATCTAGATTTTGGAAACACTCAATGCAGCATTAGGAACTAAACTGAATTTTAGTTCAGCATACCATCCTGAAATAAGATGGGAAAACTGAAAGAGTTAATCAAGTTTTGGAAGATATGTTACGAATGTACTGCATGGATCAACAAGTACAAATGGGAAGAGTACCTTCCATTAGTTGAATTTTCTTATAATAACATATCACGCCTCTCTGAAAATGGCACCTTTCAAAGCATTATACGAAGGAAATGTAGAACTCCAGTTAGTTGGGATAACATAGAGGACAGAGAGGTAATTGGACCTGAGATCCTTACTGAAATGGAACAACAAGTTAAAATAATTCGTGAACATTTGAAGGAAGCAACAGATAGGAAAAAAATTATGCAGACTTAAAAAGGGTTGACAAGAAATTTGAACTTGGTGAAAAGGTATTTTTGTGGGTTAAACCAAAAAAGAGTTCTATAACCTTTGGCAAGGCTGCCAAGTTATCACCTCGTTATGTGGGACCCTTTGAAATTGTTGAAATAATCAACCATGTAGCTTATCATTTAGCTTTACCACCTGCTTTATCACGAATGCATGATGTTTTCCATATTTCTTTACTTAAGAAATACATTTCAGATTTATCACATGTGTTAAATTGGAATTCCTTGTAGGTCCAAGACCCAGGAATAATCATGGTTAAACCCATTCGAGTGCTGGAAACTCACCAGCTGCACTTAAGAAATCATGAAATAAGTCAATGCAAGGTCCAATGGGACCAGTTTAATGAAGAAAGTGCAACATGGGAAAACCTCGAAGATATGAAAACTACTTTTCCACATTTATTTGAACAGAGTTGATTCTGTTGATTGATAAAACTTGAAGATTTTATTCTTATTATATCAATAAATCTACCAGTTTTGGGAAGATACTAAATTCATTAGTATTGAAACAACTATTTTAATGCTGAATAATTATGAAAATTTGAATTTTCAAAATCTGGTTCTATTATGAACTTATGGATGAAAGAATTATAATTTGGTTATATTCTTGATTGAAAGTTATTTGACTAAGTTAATCATCGGGATGATGATGCTTTTTAGGAGGGAGGTATGTAACGCCTCTAACATGACTGGTACCTATGATGACTTTTACTATAAGAAGGTTCAAACATTGACAGGTGATTTTGTCTTAAGATGGTGTACTCTTATGACTTAGGAAATCATGTTTGCAGAAGATAAGAAGTTATCTGTTGGGAATAGGTACATTTTGTCATGTTTTTTCTTAATTGAAAATGAAGCAATCCATCTCTTTTATGCAGGATAAATTCACTACTAGGGATTATGAATTTGAGTTTCAGTTTTCATAATTTAAGAGGAATCAAACAACATTACCTTGGATCAATTCCATTGATCCAAGGTATGCTTCTAATTTACATGTCTTGTTGTCATGATGTCCAATTTGGACAGATGGAAGAGTTCTGGATCTGAGTGTGTGAAGGTTATGAATGAACCCTCTTCATGGATCTCTGCTTCATATTTAATCTAGTAACATTCTGGTTCTTATTTTCTATTATTGTATGATGAGTTTTCATTGGGGAATTTGAACCTAATATAACTATGTTTTAAAACTAGTGACTCTATCTTAAGGGTTAAACCTAACCTAAGTTAATATGTTCTTATGTTAATTGGGATGAAAAATAATTAAGAGGGACCTAAACTAAAATATGGACCTACCTATGGACCTATGTTGATTTCCTAAATTAGTGTCTAACCTAACTAAGGGAATGGCTAACCTAAGGGGGCCTATGAAATGACATGGGGAAAGAGGCAAGTGGGAGGCAGTGAGTTCAAGGAAATTAAGGCAATTTATTAATCCTTATCTCTTTCTTCAGCCAAATTTGGCAAAGGCAGTTAGGAAATTTATGATGTTGAGTTGGCATTTCTCACCAAAGTTTTAGGATGCATGTTTTGTTTGAATTAAGTCACTCCAAATTTGGAGATGGCGGTGGTGGGAAAAAAGGAAAGGACTGACAGTCCTACTCTACATTTAATTTTTGGAACTTGGTGAAACCACCTAGGAAGAAGAAAGAGGGTTGGTTTTTGTTGATTCATTTGGTTTTGCTAGAGCTCTGCATGAGGTTGTTTTTGTTTTCAACCTCCAGTTCAATTTTTGCATGCAATGTGTCAATGCATGAGTTTTTCTCCCTTGCATGGCATGGAAGAAGGGTTGGGACTGTGAGACTATAAGGAGGAGATTGTGGAAGTTTTTGGGTGGTTTTTGCATTTTTAAAATAAGATTGAGGATCTTCTTGGAAACTTCTACGAATCAATGAAGGCAAAGCGCTATCAGGCATGATAGGATCTACCCATTAAGATTATTTTTTTACTTAAATGTTCATAAGAACAACTCTGCTCTTTGGAATAGACTGGTTTTTTTGTTGATAGATTACTCTTGCTTGAGGTTTTTGTGTTGTTTTTTGGGAATGCTTTCGATTCTATTTGAATGATGAAAGAGTGATCTGGGTTTTCATTTTTCTTGATTTGATAGCTGGGTTATGTTTTAATCCTTTTGAATGGGCTTGAGATCAAGTCAAAAAATGTGTGAGATCTTGTTTGAACTATTTAAATCTGTAGGTAACTTGGTTTTTCTTTAATCTTTGGATCTTGTTCTAAAGTGATCTTGTTTCTCTCTGTTGGGAAACTTTAGTTGATAAACTATTTTGAATATACTTGACTGTTGATTGAATCTTCATGATTCTTTTTAGAAGATAAAATTTATGTGACTCTGGCTTAAATTATTCTTTGAGTACTGAAGGAATGTTCAAAATTAGACGAAACATGATTGTTTTTTATCACTGTCTATATTGTGAATCTGGGTTTGTTTTATTATTTAGGTTACAGACATATGACCCAATGATTATTTAGGAAAGATATATTGTTGGGATTTTTCTTGGAAATTGTTAAAGTTTCATGGACTTGTTTAAGTTTTTCAGTTATTATTTAAAGTAAGAATCAAAAAGTATACTTCTTTAATTTCTTGAAATTGATTCAGTTATTTTTCAAATTTGATTTTTGGAAGCCCATAAGGGAAATTATTATTTTTTTCTTCTATTTATTTTGGGTCTTTGGGATAACCTTTGAAGGTATTCTGGCATCTATGGTGCTAATATGGGGAAAACTCCCTGGGTATGGTTTACTTGTTTTGGTTATCGTTGTAAACTTGAACTTCTTGACAGTTCTATTGACATTGTTTTTTTGTATTGTGTTAGCATGTTTATTTGTCCTTGGGCCATTAAATGTGGTTTCAATTCTTTCAGATCTTAGGAAATGTTCTTCTTGAAAATGGAATCGATTACTCCTATTTTTTTAAATTTATTGTTCACTTCTTTTTTCCTATTTGGGTCTGAGTTGGGAAGATTGTTCAGACTTACCCTTCTGTTAAATTCTTCTTTTCATCTCTGTATATCTTTTGGGAGATGGTTTATTTTGTTATCTTGTGGTAATCATGGCTATCTTGTACCATCTCCTTGAATGATGGAAGGTAATGGAATGTGTTTCTCTTCATTCTTTCCATTCTCCTAGTTTTTTGTTCATTCAACTCAAACCCATATTAGATCTCTGTTTGGGATTTTGGTTTGATACATTAGATGTATGACCTGTCAATATAGGTTATTGATTTTTATGGTTCTCTTTTGATCATACAAAGAGTTGTGGGGGTAGTGATCTCTTTTCCTCTCCTTCATTTAATTTTCTTTCACCTTCAACTTGGTGAAGATGTTGTACTTATTTGGTCTATTTCATTGTGCCACTTCTTGACTGTTTGGTAAGAATGATTGCAGAATGTTGTTAGGACAATATATAGCTGAAGTTGAATTTAATTGGTTGAAATGTTAAGTTTGGTTGGAAGTATTTGGATGGTTTAATGTGTTTGTCTAGAGTATAAACTTAACTATTCTAATTACTTAAGGTAGTGATGCAATGGTGCATCTTTTTGAGATGGAGTGTAACTCTTTTTCTTGTTGGAAGTAATCCTTACATCTTTAAGTGGTCTGATTTATCTTGTTTGGTTTTTAACTTGAATTGGTTCCTAGTTCAGAGTTTGAGTATAAGGATACTGTAAACCAGGACATTTAAATGTTATGATGATTTGGTTATTTTAACTTATTCTTATGATATTTAAGTTCAATTATTGGCAGCTCATATTTTAGGATGAATATAGGTTAAGGAAATATTGAGATGGAAGTATTGTTGTAAATGATCTACTATTGAACTATGCCTAAAAGCTAGTTATGATAGTTACCTTTTTCTGTTAAATGGTTTTAACTGAATGAGTAATAATGAAAAGAAATGTAAGAAAGTAGTAGTGAAATTATGATGAAATATTACTTATATGAATTACTGTTTTAATTCTTTTGATATAAAGTCAATAACATGGAAGGTTGAAGTTGTTATATGTTAAAACCTAACTTTACTATTGATTTGTTGTAAATATAACTCTCTCTCTCTCTCTCTCTATTTTATTGATTATTGTAACTCCTTTTGGTTATGTCTCTCTAAATTTCTTATGGACTGTTTCATAACAATAGAATTCTTTTTATGAAACAGTTAGTTAAAAGCACATCATTTTAATGTTTAGTGCTTATCATGCTCAGTTCAATGAACTGACCCATGCTAGCAATTTTGCAGATGGACTTCATAAGTGATGAAAGGAGAAAGATATTAGGAAGTTACATTTGTTTATCAAAGAGAATGGATCTTTTTATGATGATAAATGGTTCATTATTGAAATGTACTTGATGGAAAAGAAAGTTGTATCTGAAATTGAGTGAATGTTGTTTGTTTGATATTTAGTAATGTCTGAAGTGTTTGGACTTGTAAATGTATGAATCCTCCATGCTGAATAAAAGATGTGTGATATTTGTTTGCACTTGATGTAATTCTTTTGGTATGAATTGAATGGAAATGTTAAGTAATACTTTGTTTTCAGACAGTAACATACCTTATGGTTTGGAATAGAATAAATAGAAACATAGATATGAAATAATGTTGTAATACCTTATCTAAGTGAAAAAATAACTTGTAAAGTTGACATTCTTACACTAATTTTCAACCAGTTCATTAGGCTATAAATTAATCAAATGATTGTTGAGAATTAGACTTTGATATAAGTTAAAAAGTGCAAGGGATTATAAATGGACATTAACCCTCAATAAGGGAAAGGAAAGACAAATCCCGTGAAAAGAATCATAGTCTTAATTTAAGACCTTTTTGATATGAATCCTGATTGTTATCTGTAGTTAGTGAAGGTGTGCTTTCTCATGTAGACTTCCTTAACTAAATAGGAATGTAGGAAAGATAATTAAAAAGGGAATTAGACTTCATTTCAATGAAGTCTAATATGGAAAAAGGACCTACTCAGATCTTATATAAGCTAGGGCTGATTTAAGTGAGTAATTAAATGACACTTCCATGTGTGTTGGGCTTTTATGTAAAACATGAATCAGATAATGTTAATAGTTTAAATCATGGCATATGAATTAGATAGAAAGAAGATTTATCTGCATAACTTCATTATTGCAATCTTAAATCTGAATCTTAATGATTAAGGAACCTAGTTGTTCAGTAGGGTTATTGTAACTAATCTATAAAGAGGAAACTAATAAGATATAACTTTCTATCTAAGGTATGTTCATCCAGATGAGGAAAACTCAGATGGATGTTGACACACGCCAACTACAGTAAAGTACCTTCATGATGACTAGGGTCTTCACGAGGATACTATGTTGCAGTTGACATGTTTCAACACCCTTTCAAGTTTATTCAACTAGACTAACATAAATTCTGACTTGATCATAGTTCTTCCCTAGGTAGAGATAGGGGCATGACCTAGTGTCGGGGTCAACTCATGTTGACTTAGGATAAATAGACATGCCCAATCGACATAAGTCGATTGAGTATGTCTAAGTACCCTTAGTCACCATAAGCAGTCCTCCACACTAGGCCATGTTGCTAACCTTGGCTAGGGTTAAACCTTGAACAAGTGGACTGACAGAAGTCAGTGAAGACCATTCTAGATAACAGATCAAGTAGGGTGAAGGACATATTCCATTTGACGAGTATGTCATCTAGGAATATAAACATGAACAATATGTTTAAAATCTTTGGCCAAAGTATCACAAGTTGTTGGTTGCATTGTTCTATGTCACTCTAGTTTAAGAAGTAGGATTTCAGATGAATATCGGTAACAGATATTCAGATAGGCCTCTTAAACAGAACACTTGATACCTCTAAAAGGGTAACAGAACCAAGTATACATAGTATACACATTATAAAGTTAACATGAGAGATCAGTATGATACCGAGTCATGAAATGAGAGATCGGTGTTTCACCGAGTCATTTATAGCTGCATATGGTTTTCTGTTATGAGATTGATTGGCTTTGGAATGTGTGTTCTAAATTATGTTAATTTAGAACAGAGAACATTATGCAAAAAAAAATTCCCTTGTTTCTAAAGTCTTAAAATGGGAATGTTAAACCATGTATTCTTGGGCTTCCATTGATATACACTTCTGGTTGAAGGTTCAATGTTAGTTTTTTGGAGTGTTCTTATATCCTCATCTAGTAGATCTTCCAACATTGTTATAAAGTTCTCAAATATTTGGTATAATCAAATTTATCCTACTTAATTCCCCAACAAAATACATCCATAACTGCTAAATCCTATAAGAACCACCCCTTCTTGCACTATTTATCCATAAATGCTAAGGATATTTGTTAAATTTACCCAAGATTTACCCAAAATATGTAGAGGCAAGCCAGTTTCATTATTTTCTTTAGTAACCTGAACCATGTATAGGAGACATCTGCATTTTCTAGGTTGACAACTCATGAGAGTTAGATTATGTTTCATTGACCATGCCTTCTCAATTTCATGAAAAGGAAAGTTAAATATTTTTTGTCCATTATTTTCCCTTACAAATACATGTTACAAAATGAGTCCTCTCACCCTGGTTGAAGGAAAAACCTAAAGTGATAGGGTAGGTCACACCCTTTATAATGTGTTATCTAACTTTTCCCAAGCTCGAGTAAAAAAAAGACAACTAGATCCATCCCTGGATAAAAAATGATTCAAATTATGATCTGTCTTTCTCTAAGCATTATGCTCAGCCTATTGATGCTTCTTGACTTCAAAGGGAGAAACAATTTAGGTACCAACACCACTTTGGTGCCATTATTGGGGAATATTTGTGCAAATATAGATAAATATCAACCTTTGGTAATGTATTAAACATGTTTAAATGTAAATACATGGTCTAGACAACATCCTTTGTTGAGATTTATGAAAAATGAGCTTGATCAAAAGTTATTTGCTTGATATTTTCCTAGTTTAAGCAAGATTTCCATTAAATTTTCTTGGCTAGGGGTAAATATTGGCAAAGGATGCTGAGACTTGTCAAGATTTATTAAGTTTGATCATTAAGTTTTAGTTAACATGTCATTTGTAGTGATTTACACATCTAAGGTGTATGACACTAGTGACGACTGCACATTATTAAGAAATTCTAGTAAATACTAGTGCCTCAAATTTTAATAGTTGAAATATATCATTAAGATTTGTAAAGATGGAAGGAAGAAGGTCCTTCTTCAAGCCAGATCTCGCTAAATTTTTTTTTCCAAAGCTTTGAAGGACAAATCCAAATAAGAAACAAGTCTAAAGAGCTTCAGGAGATCAAATGTCAAAAGATAAATTAGTGCCTGTGGTTGAAAGTGATCATCCTTTGATAAAGGAGTAATTTATCTCCTCATACAGTTCTGGACCAAGAATTACATGTGTGAATTTATACACTCCAACTAGTGAGGGGCCATCATTTACAAACCGATATAGGTATTCCTCGTCCTCCTCCTTTATCAATTAGAACTAATAGAGTTTTCTATGAAACTGAATCTTTAAAGGATCACTAATTTGAAGACCATAGACCATTTCCTGAAAGAACCCCTATCCCACACCATTTAAATCCTCCTATAGGAACACCTCCTCATAATAACATGGCTCAAATTCCACCTAGACCCTCATTTTTTGTAAATGTCTTTGGGCCCATAGATTTTCACGATATTGTGGGTTATCCTAATGCAGTTCCAAAAGAAGAAATAAATTTACCAAGTTTCAGGGAAATAATGTTGATATTGGTGATCAACACCTAAGAATTTTTATGAATATTATGGAGTATTTTGAGATTTAACATGAGGATGTCTATGTAAAACTATTTATTCACACCTTAGAAGAGGATGCTCAGGATTGGTATAAATCCTTACTAGAAAATTGAATTGACTCATGGATTGAGATGAAGAATGCATTTAGATCACAATACAGGGATAAGACTAACCCCATATTTCTTCTATCTAAATTTTAGAACATAAAAAATATCCCCAATGAGCATTTTCAAGACTTGAACACTAGATTAAACAAAATTTTAACTAGACTACCCATAATTTTGAGGCCAAGTGATGAATCACGCCTAGTAAAGTATTATGATGCTTTTGATAAGAAAGATACATATTATTTGAGGGATAAAAACCCTAATACCTTAAGGAAATATTTCTCTATGGCATTACAAAATTAAAACAACATAAAGGTACTAGAAAAACCTTCTAAAAGGGAGGGTGTCAAATTAATCAATCCTGAAAGCCTCAAACAAGTATGTGAGTTGATCTGGAAGAAGTAGTTAAGAATTTGGTAGGAAAAGTCAAGGAAATGTCCTATAAACTTGCTAGGGAAGAGAAATGAATATGACAGAGATCTCAGGGACAACACCAACCTCAAGGCCAAAATAGATTTGGGAATCATCCTAGAGGTGATCAAAAATTAGATGAGAGAGGAAAGTGGTCTTTGGGATCAGGAAATAAACTATAACAACCAAGAGAAAACCAATTGGTCCCTGACCATTTCTCTACTAAATTTTCTATGATAGAAGAAGATAATGTTATTGAATGGTGTGATAAATGTTTCTTACCACATTATCGATGTGATCTTAATGAAGAAAGTGAGGAGGTTGTTGATGATGCTGCTTTTGGTGATGTGTGCTTGATGGAGTGCCCTGATAGCATACAAAAAGGAACCACTTCTACTAAGTTACTGAGTTCCAGGACTGTGGAAATTTTTTGGAACTACATAGACTGGGTATATCCTCTTCCTTCTACTAGTGATATTGATGTTGATATGCTTCGAGCCTTTCACTTACCCAGTCATGATTTTGAGTACGTAAGGAATTGATGAATAAGAAATATGATGGTGGAATCCCTTTTGAGGAGGATAGGTAGTTGTTAATGAATGTAGTGGTGGCCCAAGAGACAAAATATAATCTGAGAAAGAAAACTGTTAAAATGGGAGGTCCACAGCCCAAACTAAAGACTCCTCTCCTCACTAATATTCCAAAATATCCCCCTAAGAAAGATGTTCCAACTAAAAATCTAGCTGATGCAAATAAACTCAACAACCCTTCCCAATCCATGAAGAACCTTATACCATAAGAAATCATTGCCAAATCCAAATTTTTTGATCTCACGCCCTTCGTTGGTGTCTAAGGAAAGTTTGAGATTCAAGGAATTAGCTAAAATCATGCCCTTGAGCTGTTTAAACCTCCGTGTCACTCATTTTTTAGAAATCCTCCTCTTCCTGGTCTGTGCACGTAATATCCTTTTGCCCCTCCCATTTTTGATCGAAATGGTTCACTTGTTCCATGGCCCGGGTCGTCGAATCATTGTTTTTCCTTCATGCCTCTGGCTCGTGAAGAAAATTTGAAAATTGGACTCAAAATGATGAAGTTCTCTTCCTCTGTGTATTTTTCCACAGTCGGGAACGATGGGCATTTCTTTCCCCACCAAATTTTTCCTCAGCATTCCTCAATGATACGTGGGTCTCCCTGATTGGTGCAGTCCAGTTATACTTTAAAGACTCAGCAGATGGCTCCACGTGTCACAACGACGCACAATTCCAAGCGTAATTCTGGGGGGCAGTCTTCAATTGAGCGCGGGCTCTCCACGTGTCCCAGGTCCAAAATGAAGGTAAAATCAGCTAAGTATGGAAGGCTCAGCGGACGGCTCCACGTGTCACAACGGTGCAACTCCAGGGGTAGGAAAGGTCAATTACCAATTCAGTGCCAAATCACCACGTGGTGGAAGACATTGAAAAGTCAAGGCGGACGAGCGGGCCATCGGGGGAATTCAAGACTTTGAGCCTTTTTGTAAAAAGATGAAAAATTAAAAAGTAACCCGCAGCCCTGATCAGGCTACCAAGGAAAAAGTCAGAGCTTGAGCCCATAGGAAAAAATTCAAAGCTTGAGCCCATAGGGAAAAAGTTAAAGGAAAGGCCCACCATTGAAAAGTCAAATCGGAGCAGCAGGTCGATGGGGGAATTTGAGTTTTTGATCCTTTTTCCAAAAAAGGTTAAAATGTTGAGAAGCGAACCGTGACCCCATCTACAAATAGAACGTGGCACGTGTCCTAGTCAAATCAGAGCAGCGGGCCGGTTTGATTTTTTGAGCCTTTTTGTAAAAAAGGTTAAAATGTTGAGAAAAAGACCGTGATCCCATTTCCAATAAGAATGTGCCACGTGTCCTAGTTGAAAAGTCAAAGCGGGGTTGCAGGCCAATTTGTTCCAAATTTCCAAATCTCTAAAAAATCACAAAATGCAAAGGGCTTCCCCTCGTAACTGCTCCAATCCCTTCCTGCCACGTGGACGACCCAAATTCAAAGCTAGAGGAGCAAATCAAATGGTCTAGATTTAAACTGGAAAATCAAATGTAATGGTTGCTTTGCAAGGTCTGGTTTTAGCCGCCATGAGCGTTTTCTTCATGATAAAGGAATTTGAAGAGGCGTGAATGATTTGTAATGTTGTAACGGTTTCTTGCGAAGAATATAATGACTTCTCGACGTCATTCCAAGGGTTGGCGATTGATTTCAGAAAAGACCAGAGTGCTCTGTACCTAGAAAAGATAGAAAATGCCATTCTTCTTCTATTTTCTCTTCTTCCTCAAATTTCTTCCATTCTCAAGCTATGCACAAACTCTGCTCGAGATTCAATAAGAAAAGAAGGAATTTTTTCCTCCTTGATTGAGGAATTAATTGGTACTTTGTGACCAATGAGTTTCATTCGGTCTTGTAGCTTCTCCCATGGATTTGTTTTCTTATGATTATAAATGCATGTAAATGAAGTTCTAATAAATGTGTGTGGGAATTTGATATTCTACTCACAACATTAATTTTTTCTACCTCCATTCTCACTCCTTTTCCCCTTCTCAGAAAAAGTTCTTCTCTAGTGAGAAATTGCTAGCTTTGCCACAGGGTCAGTGGAGTGTCCCTGTTGGATCTCTGGTCGAAAGGCCACCATTGAAATCCACCATTTTTGCATGCACATACGGAAGCTGCACCATTCAAGTAGAGGGACTTAGATTCCCATAGCGTTGGCTTGAAACCCACCAATTTTTCCACAAGACAAATTTTCTCACCAACAGTTTTTGGCACCCACCGTGGGGCAGATCTTGCAGCATCTGCACCTAAAAATGACCTCAGGGTCATAAAAAAAAGATTCTAAGTGAAAAATTTCTGGAGATTGAATAATCACACGAACTACATGGATGTAAATCATGACTATTTGGGGAAATCCTCCTATTGAGAGACCTGATTTACTCTTTCACATCCAAGAAGACATTGCTTCTGATCTGAGAGAAGCCATTTGGCACAGTAGACAAAGTGTAAATAAATACTTCATTGCCATAAGGATTCTAGACCTGGAAGAGGAATGTGTTGTCAAATTAGAGAGACAGAGACAAATTCCAGCACCCCAAAGAAGAGCATAAATCTTCAAGCTGGCTGAGAGAAGATACACCTAAAAACTGAGGCAAGGAGGAAAAATTGATCCCACATTTGAAGAGCTTGAAAGAGAGGCAGTTGCTGAAGAGGAGATAAGAGCTCAACTTGAAGAAATAGAAAGACTCCAACTCAAAGCAGAAGAAAGAGCAGCAACAGAAGCAGCCTTAGCAAGACTGGAGGCTAGAAACAGGAATAGAATGGGTGATCATGAAGATGAAGTACGTAGGCCTAACATGCCATGGGGAAGGAATACTGGTCCACTCACCCTTCCACAACCACTTCATGACCTCCCAAGAGGCTCAAGAAAGAACTTCCCAAAATTCAAAGGGGATGGTTCTCAACTCCAAGAAGAACATGTAGCAGCATTCATCACTACTTGTGGAGTGTTAGGAGTTGAAGATGAAGATGTTTCAGTTAGGCTATTTGTGGAGTTGCTCCAAGAAAAGGCTGTTGAATGGTTCTACATGCTTCCCCAAGATCTGTCACATGTTGGGAAGACATAAGAAGTGCATTTGAACATAGGTTCAAGAGCACAGAAGATTGTCAGGATCTGCTGGTCCAATTGGTTCAGATGAAGAAGGAGACCTCTGAATCAATGAGAGATTTTGTAGCAAGGTATAATAGGTTGACAAGAAGGATCCCAGAAGATGTGGTCCCCCCTGAAAACAACTTGAAAAGGTTCTTCATCAGTGCTTTGCCACCAGAAGTTGGTTTCTTCCTCAGAAGAGCCCAACCAAGAACATTGAGGGAAGTTCAAGACTTTGCAGTTGAGACTGATGATGATCTAATTCTTTCTGGAAAAGTGAAAGGACCAAATGGGAAGAAAAAAGGTCAGAGTTCAAATTCAGTCACCACTGATCCAATGTTTCAAAAAATGGCAAATGACCTAGTTGCTTTGAAGAAGCAGCTGTCACAAATCACAATGAGGAATGCTCCAAGGAGACCAAACCCTCCTGATAGACCAAGAATTGCTCCACCCCCTCGTAGGCTTGCTCTTGAAGCACCACCGGTCAATGCCATCTGTGACACTGGGGAATTAGAAGAAGGAGCAGACATTGAGGAAACTGAAGAAGAAAGCATGGATGACCATGAAAACTATCTTGAAATTGAAGAGGTTGGCATGCACAATGGCCTGATTGAGTACATTGATGATGAGGAGGAAGGTGATGAAGAAGCTCCAAGTTTTTCATGTGTTGTTTTCACTCGTGCACAATCCAAGAATGGTGTTTCAGCCTCAGTAGTTGTAGCAGATGATAGGAAGAGCAAAGAAGATAGCTCTTCAAAACCATCACAAAATAAAATCATCAACATATGATCACCATTACCACCTTCCATGGAATCAGCCAAAGAGAAACTAGATTCACTGGTTGCCAAGGATCATGCTGCTCTGCCAAGTAAGTTATCTGACTCTTCTTCCAACTCAAAGGTTGTTAAGAGCAATTCTCTTCTAAATGTTGGTTCTGCAAGAACATCTAAATTTCAATCAAGGGCTACACCCTCACCTCCTTCCAAGTCAATTGCTACATTTGAAAAGGAGAACCCAACACCAAAAGTAACAAAACCTCTACCATTTAAGTCCTCATCCACTATTGGAACCTCTTCCTCATCTACCATAGCTCCATTTGACTTTGTGGAGCATGCAAGCAAAACCAAGGTTCAGCTCTCTGAGATTGAATACCTACAAACACATCCTGCCCAATTTGACAGATTCATCAAAGTAGTCTGGGGTGGTAACTCTACATCCCCAATATCTAATTTTAAAGGCTTGCTTCCCACACCATCTTCTCAAAACATGCTAGCCCTCAGTGCCTCCAACACCAACAGAGTTGAGCCTTTTTACCTGTCACTTCTCATCAAAGGTTTCCAGCTGAACAATTGCATTATAGACTCTGGAGCCTCAGATAATGTGATGCCAGCAAAAGTTGCAAATGCTCTTGGTCTTACTTTGACCTGGGTAAATGGCACATGCTATTCAATGGAATCCAAACAAGTTCCATTGGTAGGAAGGATTAAGGATGCTCAGGTCACACTAGCTGATTACCCTGACAAGAAGATACTCCTGACCATTTTGGTGGTAGACATCCCACATCATTTGGTATGTTGTTGAGTAGAAGTTTTTGCAGAGATCTAGGTGGAGAAATAAAAATGGATTGGTCATCTGCAACTATCCCAGTGAAAGGAGAAATGAAGAAGTTGTTACCAGTCAGGAAGATGAAATTCACAGTAAGGAAATCTGATGATCCAAAAGCTAACATCCTTTTTCAAGATGGTGGGCTAGGAAACTACTTCCTTACATCACAAAAGGAAGAGAACTTGCCACTCCTCATGGAAGAAGAAGAAGATCAGATTTGGACAATGGAGTTTGATGGCAGTCATTCCAGAGTAGGTTCAGGGGCTGGTGTAGTATTATACTCTCCCTCCAATGAGATATATCCTTTTGCCTACAAGCTGCAATTTGACAATACAAATAATACAACAGAGTATGAAGCATTACTCTTAGGCATGAATGCAGCAGAGGACATGGGAATTAAAAAGTTGAGATGCAAAGGTGATGCAGAGATTGTGGTGAAGCAAGTCCACTAGCAATATCAGGTAAAAAATCCCAGACTCAGGCATTATAGAAACAGGGTGTGGGACTGCATTGAATCCTTTGATGCATTCTCCATTGAAGCTATCCCTAGGGAGCAGAATGAAAAGGCTGATTCTCTAGCAGTGTCAACTTCCTTAGTGACACCTCATCCCTCTTTTGGCAAGGATAAAGTGACCATTGAGATGGTGTTCAGACCCAGCATACCAGACAATGCAAATCATTGGCAGGTCTTCAATGATCTCGATCAGATCTTATGCTTCTTAGAACAAAGGGATAACTTTAACAATCTTTTCCTTGAAGGAAGTGAAAACCCACACCGTGAATCAGTTCCCAAAGAAGAGAAGGAGGGAGTTGAGGGGATTGATGAAGAGGGAGTAATCAAACTGAAAGGAAACAAAATCCCTAAAGGCCTAGTTTCTTTGGAAGATCTCTTTGACAAGCATGACAGGTTCATCCAAGAAAAAGAAAAGTAGTCTTCTCGGTGTCCATCTAATTTTGATCAGGAAAACATTGGCACTTCAGAGAATCCAAGGATGGTTAATATTGGTAAATGCTGCTCACCAGAAGAGAAGAGAAAGTTTGTTGCTCTGCTAAAAAAATACTCAGATGTGTTGGCTTATTCCTATGATGAACTCAAATCTTTTCAGCCAAAGGAAATGAACCACTCCATTCCTTTGAAGCAAGGAGCCAAGCCCTTCAGGAAAAAGCAAAGGCCCTACAATCCAAAGATTTCTGATGTTATCAAAGAAGAGGTGACAAAGATGCTCAATGCTAGAATCATTTTCCCCATCCACCATTCAACATGGGTGGCTAACATTGTGCCAGTAAGGAAGAAGAACAGGGAAATAAGAATTTGTGTAGACTTCCAAAATCTGAATCAGGCATCTCTCAAGGACAACTACCCTCTTCCAATCATGGATCATATTTTGCAAGCAGTCACTAGATCTGAGATGCTCTCTTTGCTTGATGGATTCTCAGGGTACAACCAAATCAAGGTGGCAGAAGAGGATTGCAACAAAACAACCTTCACAACACCTTGGGGCACTTTTTCCTACAACAGAATGCCTTTTGGCTTGATCAATGTTGGAGCCACTTTCCAGAGGGAAATGGACTTGGCCTTCAAAAATTTGAAATATTGCATTGTCATTTACTTGGATGACCTCATGGTTTTCTCAAAGAGGAGGGGAGATCATATCTGTCACTTGGAGCAAGTCCTTGCAAGATGTAGAAGACATGGCATTTCTCTAAATCCTAAGAAATGCATTTTTGGAGTCACAGAAGGTAAGTTGCTTGGGACACATTGTGAACAAAAATGGAGCACACATTGATCCTGAGAGGATCAGAGCTATCCAAGCACTATCCTTACCAACCAGCAAGAAGGGAGTTCATTCATTCTTTGGAAAGGTAAACTTCCTTCGTCGTTTTGTGCCTAAGTTTTCTGAACTGACCAAGCATATAACTTCCATGATGAAACCTCAAACATGTTTCAAGTGGTATAAGGAAGGAAAAGCAGCATTTGAGGAGATAAAGAAAACCATTGCCAAAGCTCCAACTCTTGTATCTCCAGATTTCAACAAGGAGTTCATCATGTATTGCTATGCATCAGAACATACACTCTCTGTTGTCCTTGCTCAGAAAAATGATGAAGGTTTGGAAGCACCCATTGCTTTCATGAGCTGTCCCTTGAAAAATCATGAGCTAAAGTACAGTCAATTGGAGAAACATGCCTACGCAGTGGTTAAAGCTGTTAAAAGTTTCAGATTCTACATTCTTAATTCCCATACAGTGGTGATGGTCCCTGGAAGTGCAATCAAGTCCATTTTGACTCAACAAGATCCCAGGGCTAAGAGAGGAAGTTGGATGGAAAAGACCCAAGAGTTTGACTTGGAGATTAGACCCTCTAATCTGGTGAGAGGAAATGGTTTGTGCAAGCTGATTGTGGAAGATGAAGACCTTAAGGCTCAGCAAGGAGAAAAAGATGGTGTTTTCTCAACCTGTTCAGGAGACAGTCCACAAGTGCTCTTTGTCACCACTACTGATGAGTGGTATGCTGATATTGCTTACTACCTCACTTATGGAGAATTCCCTCCTCATCTTGACTACAAAAAAAGAAGGACACTCAAGCTAAAGGCAGCCAAGTTTGTGATATGGAATCATGCACTTTACAAGAGAGGCCTAGATGGTTGTTTCCTCAGGTGTGTAGATAAGGAGCAAATAAGAAAAGTTTCTCAGGGCCTATCATGATCAAGCTTGTGGTGGACATTTCTCAGCAATGGTCACTGCACATAAGATCCTTAGAGGAAGATATTATTGGCCCTCCATCTTTGCAAACACTCAAGATTGGGTTTCCAAATGCAAAGCATGCCAACAATTTGTTGGAAAGCCGCAACTAGCTTGCATTGCCACTCAGGCCTGTGGTGATTGAAGAACCATTTCAGCAATGGGGGCTAGATTTTATTGGTGTTTTGAATCCTCATTCAAGTGTAGGGCACACTTATGTACTCACTGCAACTGATTACTTCACCAAGTGGGTGGAAGCCATTCCAACCAAGTAGGCCAGCTCTGAAACGGTCTGCAACTTCATCAAAGAGAATATCATTGTCCATTTTGGAATACCACAGAAGATTGTTGTAGACAATGCCACCTATTTCTCTTCCAAGGAGCTCATAGAGTTTTTCTATGGCTTTGGAATCTCTCTATCTCACTCCTCTGACTACTATCCATAGGGAAATGGTCAAGCTGAGTCAAGCAACAAGAACATTGTTACCATTGTTCGTAAGCTGGTTGATGAGAAGCAAAGGAACTGGCACAAGAAATTATATGATGCATTGTGGGCTGATAGGATCACTCCTAAGAAGGCAATAGGTATGTCACCTTTCCAAATGTTATATGGAGTTGAGGTAGAGATTCCCCTCACAATTGAGATGCCAGCTCTCAAGTTGCTGCAAGAAATAGAAGATGGTCAATACAAAGACTCCATTGACAAGAGGATCCTCTTCCTGGAGAAGCTAGAGGAAAGTAGATGCCAAGTGGTGGATAGAATTAAGGAACACCAATTGAAAGTAAAGAAGATATTTGACAAGACAAAAAAGGCAAGAGAATTCAAGGTTGGATATTTTTTCCTGCTGTGGGACAAGAGAAGAGAACCAAAAGGCAGCCATGGAAAGTTTGATTCATTATGGCTTGGCCCATTCCAAATTCATGAAGCTTGTGGTGAGAATGTTTTTCTCCTCTCATACCTAGATGGAACACCATTAGAATTTCCTTGAAGCAAGAAATACTTGAAACTGTATCATCATTAAAAGCGGGTTGTCCCCCACATTGTACCATAGGTGATTTTATAGGTGTGTTTTTCCCTTTGCTGTTGTGTGGTTTTGGTTTTGTTTTGTTTGGTTTTGTTGTGTGTGCTTTGGTTTGTGTGTTTCCTCCTTCTTCCTTTCTTTCTCAGAATTGTACATGACTCTGCAAGGCCCAATGGATAAGGCACTGGTCAAATGTAATATGTTTTGAAACTCAAGATTCTGGATCCTCATGTCGTGCCCTAGCCATGCCCAGTTCACACCATGTCCCCAAGCTAGAGCCAGCTATTGTCTCCTGAAAAAAATCTCTGCATTTTCATTGCCAAATCCAAATTTTTTTGAGCTCATGCCCTTTGTTGGTGTCTAAGGCAAGTTTTATATTCAAGGAATTATCTAAAATCATGCCCTTGAGTTGTTTAAATCTTTGTGTCACTCATTTTTTAGAAATCCTCCTCTTCTTAGTCTATGCACGTAATATCATTTATCCCCTCCCATTTTTGATCGAAATGGTTCACTTGTTCCATGGCCTGGGTCATCAAATCATTTTTTTCCTTCATGCCTCTGGCTCGTGAAGAAAATTCAAAAATTGGACTCAAAATGACGAAGTTCTCTTCCTCTGTGTATTTTTCCACAGTCGGGAACGATGGGCGTTTCTTTCCCCACCAAATTTTTCCTCAGCATTCCTCAATGATACGTGGGTCTCCCTGATTGGTGCGGTCCAATTATACTTTAAAGACTCAGTGGATGGCTCCACATGTCACAACGGCACAATTCCAAGTGCAATTCCAGGGGGCGGTCTTCAATTGAGCGCGGGCTCTCCATGTGTCCCAGGTCCAAAATGAAGGTAAAATCAGCTAAGTATGGAAGGCTCAGTGGAAAGCTCCACGTGTCACAATTATGCAACTCCAGGGGCAGGAAAGGTCAATTACCAATTCAACACCAAATCACCACGTGGTGGAAGACATTGAAAAGTCAAGGTGGATGAGTGGGCCATCGGGGGAATTCAAGACTTTGAGCCTTTTTGTAAAAAGACAAAAAATTAAAAAGTAACCCGCAGCCCCGATTAGGCTACCAAGGAAAAATTCAGAGCTTGAGCCCATAGGGAAAAATTCAAATCTTGAGCCTACAGGGAAAAAGTTAAAGCAAAGGCCCGCCATTGAAAAGTCAAATCAGAGTAGTGGGTCGGTGGGGGAATTTGAGTTTTTGAGCCTTTTTTCCAAAAAAGGTTAAAATGTTGAGAAGAGAACCGTGAAATACAAATAGAACATGCCACGTGTCCTAGTCAAATCGGAGCAGCAGGCCAGTGGAGGAAATTTTTTTTGAACCTTTTTGTAAAAAAGGTTAAAATGTTGAGAAAAAGACCGTGATCCCATTTCCAATAAGAATGTGCCACGTGTCCTAGTTGAAAATTCAAAGCGGGTTGTGGGCCAATTTGTTCCAAATTTCCAAATCTCTAAAAAATCAAAAAATGCAAAGGGATTCCCCCCATAACCACTCCAATCCCTTCCTACCACATGGACGGCCCAAATTCAAAGCTAGAGGAGAAAATCAAATGGTCTAGATTTAAACTGGCAAATCAAATGTAACGGTTTCTTTGCAAGGTCTAGTTTTAGCCGCCATGAGCATTTTCTTCATGATAAAGGAATTCAAAGAGGCGTGAATGATTTGTAATGTTGTAACGGTTTCTTGTGAAGAATATAATGACTTCTCGACGTCATTCCAAGGGTTGGCGATTGATTTCAGAAAAGACCAGAGTGCTCTGTGCCTGAAAAAGATGGAAAATGCCACACTTCTTCTATTCTTCTCTTCTTCCTCAAATTTCTTCCATCCTCAAGCTATGTACAAACTCTGCCCAAGCTTCAATAAGAAAAGAAGGAATTTTTTTTCCTTTTTGATTGAGGAATTAATTGGTACTTTGTGATCAATAAGTTTTATTCGGTCTTGTAGCTTCTCCCACAGATTTTTTTCTCTTCCAATTATAAATGCATGTAAATGAGACTTCTAATTAATGTGTGTGGGCATCTGATATTCTACTCACAACATAAATTTCTCCTACCTCCATTCTCACTCCCTTTCCCCTTCTCAGACAAAGTTCTTCTCTAGTGAGAAATTGCTAGCTTTGCCACAGGGTCAGTGGAGTGTCCCTGTTGGATCTTTGGTCGAAAGGCCACCATTGGAATCCACCATTTTTGCATGCACATATGGAAGTTACACCGTTCAAGTAGAGGGACTTAGATTCCCATAGCATTGGCTTGAAACCCACCAATTTGTCCATAAGAAAGGGAAATACTTCTAAGCATCCCAGTATGCAAAAGGAGTAATGCTCCAATTTGAAACACTTAAACCAAATAACGATTTTAACCACCTCTGAAAATGAGAAGGATTATGGTAAAATCCACCCAAGTCTCAACATGAGGCATTACTATTGCTATCAACAAGGTGGTAGGTTAGTGTGGGTACCAAGTGTACAAATGGAATGAAGTATTCTATGACAATCTTAGATTATAGGTAGGAAATCTATTGGCATAATTCTATGATATACTTCTAGCGCTAGCATGGTATCAATCATGCCTAAAGTGTCTTGCAGATGCCTTGGTATCCATTAAAATATGAACTCTTAAAGAGAGGATTCTCTAATTTAGGAATTGGATGTTGGAGTTGTCCTTATGTCTCCAAAAAATTGGAGCTATTTTTAAGGGACTCTCCATTACAACTATATTCCTTCCCAGTGCACAACTATCCCATAAGATATCATTGTAGATTACGATGTCCCGCATTAGTATTTGGAATTTACGTATCTGCATGATTTCATAGCTATTAGATTGGAGGCTGTATAGTCTGTTAGATTGGTCTCATCTAATTTGGTCAACCAAACAAGGTCTAGAAAACTGAAGGTGCTATATCAGAACCCCTCACCAAGGATGAAACAATATAAATGCATGACCAGTGTGGGATTTTAGGCTTTAAATGCTTCACGTGCTATGATCAAATTGTAGAATGAGGAATCATACACCAGAATGATGTAGCAGACCAGGTTGGTAGTGATTGGTCATCTAGGTTTGAACCTTCCACAATCGGGTGATCCTTATTGGGAAATTTGATATCCACTAAGTATTGGGAAGACCATCTGTCCCTGATCATTTTTAACATTTCCAGGATTCTGAAGATGATCCCTAACAGTGGCAAAAAGATATGATAGAATGAAGGAGAATGGAACCCCCCGAATGTATTCCAAGACTATGGACCCTACATGGTTTTGTTTTATGATGGCCAAAAGAAAGAATGGATTTGAAGCCAGAGTGTGTTTTTTATCCCCTAGTGGAAGAAAGATACCAATACCAGTCCCACAAGGTTGTTTACTTTAGAATAAAATCTTCTGATACTAGCTGACATGAGTGCATTCATATGAGGCATCTCTGGTGCATGAGATGTTGACTATGAATCCAATTTGGGAACTAGAAGGAATCAAACAGTTGAAGGGTTTGGCTGGCGACTCAGTAATTTGAGTAATGAGGAAAAGCAGTAATATTTTGAGTTGTTGAACACTTCCACCAAAACTAATTCTAGGATGAGATCCTATCGGCATCATGTGTTGGATCATCATAGGGATGATATTTGAAGCCTTCAATATCAAATTGATTTGGAACGATAATGCTAAACCATATAGGAAAAATGATAGGCCAATTAATCCACTTGATTGGGTTCAAAAGTAAAGAAAAAAAAAAGAAAGGACCCCAAGAGACAGGTGAGTCAAGAATCCTTGACCACCCACATGGAGCAAACCTAACTACCATGGTCCTTTACTCTTTGGGATCTGAGATTCATCTTAAGGGGAGAACCTCCACCTTTACCTTTATTTTTGTTGTTTACCACCTGCCATCCATCACCCCCATTAGGGTCAACATTCTCATCAGGGTGAAAAGGTAGCCAAATTTCAAGCACTTCCTTGTTTATGGGACTCTGAATCTATTTGGGACAAGGTGAATGGGGCATAAAGGATCCACTCTTTTCATCTAAATGATTAGTAGAGGAAGAGGGAACAACCTCCCCCACCTTCTCCTCATGTTTTTCCTTAATACCAACCAAATAATTTTTAGTATCATTATCCTCAAGTCCGTAGACAACAAGATTACCTAGATTAAAATCCTTCCACCAAGAAACCCTTCCTTTAATCTATTTTTTAACCATGTGACAATTAACAGCTAGATGTCCAAATGAAAAGCATGTTCTGCATCTAAAAGGAAACCCTTCATAATCTAAATTTTACTGAACTATTGTTACTTCCTCCTGAGCATTCAAGTGTTGATATATGATTTCTTCTATATAAGGATGTGTTCCTTTGATTGTGAAGTCATGCTTGATATTGATTGTATCTTATTTGCTCTTGAAGATCTTTGACTGAGTCAGGATATGCTTGGACTCTTTTATTTCTTTCATTTTTAGCACCTGAGTTCAATCTGATTTCGGGATGAATTGTGGATTTACCCATCTTTATGACTCAGCCTTGGATCAGTGGCATTGATCCAAGAGATGTTTTAAGTTTATTCTGGATGAAAAAAATTATAGACCTTACGAAGGTTGCAAGGTCTGAATGTGTTGAATAAGCAATTCCGGAGTCTAACTCAGGTTGATCGTGTTAAATGAATTGGTTCCCGATATCGTAATATCAGGAAGGTCTAGACCTTGAGCCAGGTAATAAATTCTGGTATATACTGCTAGCTTATTATCAATGCTGAATAGAATCCATTTCGGGAATATTATACTCTGTTGGTTCTTATACTGAACGATTCTATTTGTTAGACCTAGAATGGATTCGTTAAGGTTAATAACCTTAACCTAAACTATAACCTATGGGTTGGATTAGTGCTAATCTAACCTAGCCCTAAACTATAGGTTTAATGCTCCTAAGGTTAGCGACCTAGCACTATGGAAGTTAGACTAAAGTATCACCTTAAGATCTAACCTATGTTTCTAACCTAACTAATGATAGTGGATGAAGGGGGACCTATGAAGGGGTGCGAGCCATGGGCGGTAGTTTCTATGGCATTTATGAGATGGATAAGTATGAAGGACTTGGGATTTGGCAGAGGTTGTAAATATCTGTTGGGACCGACGTGGCAGAGTCGCCAAATCTGGAAATGGTCTTTGGTTTGCATTTGTCAATCGCCAACTATGGCGGTCGGTGGCAATGGAGATTGGGCGGGAATTTTGGAGTTAATGTCATTAATGAACTCGGTTCCCGAGCACGGATTGCTCGGGAAGGCATGCAAAATGGAAAACTAGTTGGTTGTTTGGTTTTCCATACGCTCTGGTTTTCTCTCTGTTTGATCACTGGTTCTTCGAACCAGTCTACTTGGTGTTGCATGGCAACTATGAGAATAACTAGCTCTTTTCTCTGTCGAGGAAAGTTTATAAGGCATGAGGGTAACAAATTATTGTTGCTGAATCTAACGTGGAAGAAGAGGAGAAGGCTCGAGCTCATTCAGAGGTCTTCTTCGGATTTTTAAAGTGACATTACCAGGCATGATAGGCCCTGACTTTTAAAAATCTTGCTTTACTTCAAATGCTTTCATTAAAACAACTCTGTTCAGGTGATTTCAGTTCAGTTGGTTTGAAGCAATGTTTTGGTTCTTCTTTTCCTGTGGAATTATGAATCTCAGGTTTTTCGAAGACCTTGATGGAATGGTTACTGTATTTATTCTTCCTTTTGGATTCATTTGGATTAAAGACCGGCTGTGCTCTTATTGTTGATTGAACCCTGTTTATTCTTGCTGTGAATACTTGAAGTTCTTCTGTTGGGAATGCTTGCTGTGATTATTCTACTTGATTGTGACTATTGTAGAAGTCCTTACTGAGTTTGCGATTTTGGGTTAGAATCTGTTGAAAGTAGCAAGGATTAAATATGAAAATGACTCAGTGAGAGTCTTTGTAATGTTTCGTATGTTTCGACTTCTGTTGAAGTTTTGTAGTGGATACTTTTAGCATGATATGGTTGGAATTCTTGAAATTGATAGTATGTTACGACTTCTATAGAAGTTTAGTTGAGAATGCTATATGGTTTCGACTCCTTTTGAATCCTTGAAACGTAACTTATGTTTTTAACTTCTGTAGTAGTTTCTTTGTGCATACTGTTGGAATCCTTGAAATGGGTAGTATGTTATTGACTTCTGCGGAAGCTTGTTGTGGATACTCATTGGTTTTGAGTCTGTTGGAGTCCTTGAATTGTTGTCGTATGAATTCGACTTCAATCAAAGCCCTGGTTGTGAATACTTTTGCTTAGTTGTGAATACGGTTGGTATTGACACAGTTGGAGTCCTTGAAATGTAACTAGTGTTTTCGACTTCTGTATAAGCTCAGTTGTGAATACTTATTGATATTGATTCTGTGGAATCCTTAATATGTATCTTGTATATGACTTCTGAAGAAGTTTAGTTGTGTAGACTGTTGGTTTGATTCAGTTGGAGTCTTGAATGTTTTCGTACGAATTCGACTTTAATCTTAACCCGGGCTGTGAGTTCTTGTGGGATACGACTCCATTGGAGCCCTTACAGTAATTCCATGTGAACTCGACTCCTGTTGTAGCCCTGATGTGTTTGCGGGATGGCTCTACTTAGGTTAAAACTTGGATGAGCTTATGTAATGGATGCGACTTCTGTAAAGTCCTTGTTGTACATTCATAGAGATTAGATTCAGTTGAATGAAGCTGTGCATGTTTGTGTTTAGACGTAGTATGAATATCGTTGTATTTGCATATGGAACGTCATTTGTTTTAAGTGTTATCTAGTCTCGTGGCTGACTGTGATAAAAATCTCCTAGCTGTGCTCTGTTAAACAATGGCGATGGGTATATTCATGTTGTTGAATGTTATAAAAAAAAGAATTGTTGAGTCTGTTATGGTTGGATTACTTACTGTTGCTTGGCGCGAGAGCTCTTGAATTGCTTAGTAGCTACAGGTGACTTTTATAATTGGATTTAGATGGAACTGTAGTTCTTCTTGTAATCTCGACTGTTTAGTCGCATGCGTAAATGTATTTGCATTAATCTAAAGGAATCGGTACAGTCCAGAATGTTATTGACTTAGGATTCTGATGGACTCTGTTTCTTTCTTCTAGACTGTAATTTATATGTTGATGTATAAATAAGTTGAATAGGAAAATTCTCTCTCTCTCCTAGTCAGGAAACCTTGTGTGCTTTCTTCTTGCATCCTTTTGCGATCTCTACGGTAAGGGCATAACAAGAATAAACTGTGGTATTGTATGGAGAGACTGGTATAAAATGTGTGTTGCTGTATAAATGGGTATACTTGTCAATACCATTGAAATGTGTTATGATGATAAAAGAATTAAGACAGTGAGCTTGTTGAATGTTTTAACTGCCTTTGAGAAATTGTTAGAAACAATCTTGTAGGAGTTTTGTTGTCTTTAGAATGGTTGTATTCATATGTTCTTAGTCTCTAACATATAGGATGATTAGCCTGATTTAAGTTTGGAATGTGAAGAAATGATTTCATATAAACAGGTTGTTTAATGAGAACAATTGGTGGATTGCAATTGTTTTAAGAATTAGTGCTTATCATGCTCAGTTCACCGAACTGACCCGTGTTGACAATTTTTGCAGATGGTTGCCGTAAGTGGTAAAGACACGCAGATCTGATGTGATGTTCAGATTGTTTAATTTGGTTTTATGATGAATTCCAATTTGATTCTCTAAATGTACTACTTGAAGAAAGATGTTCTTTTGCTATTGAGTATTGTATCAAATATGTTGAATGCATAAAATGTATTTGATTAGCTTAGAAATGAATGAAATGAGGTATTTGTTACGTATGTGTTTGCATTCGTATCTTGATGGATTGAACTTCTTCGGTTCGAATGATTTTAAGAGCATTGTTATTATTGTATACCTTGGAGACATTTGGGATTCTCTAAGTAAGCTTTGCAAAGATTATGTGACTGAATACTTGTGTATGTTTAGTAGTTCTGTTATGTTCTATCTAAAGCTAAATTGGAATTTAGATCACTGTCTTTCGAGAAGCTAAGGTTAAAATAAACCTCAACAGGAAGCTAAACGGGCTGAATAAATTATTACTTCCTAGTCTTGATCTAAGTCAAGACAACGTTTAATTGGATTTTTAATCACTATATCTCAATACTAATAAGTAAGATATATTTCAGTTATGAGAACTGATATAAACCAAAAAGGGTATGGTTAGCAACCTTATGTGAAGATTAAGGGCTATTGCCCAGTTTCGTTGATTTAGATTTCTGTTTTTCAATGAACTCCTTGATGGGACCTCAAGTCTTAATAACTTCTCTTTGTGAAATGGGTTTTATTAAGAAAGGTAATTCTAAGGTGAGGAACCCAGGGGTTGGGAAAAGACTACCCTAAAAGGAGCGTCTTAAAGTATAACTTTAACTCAACGTATGTAACACCTTAAAAATAAGTAGATCTTTTCGAGGTGGATTTGAAGGTTGATGGCACAAGTCAACTGCAGGGTTGTACCTTCGAGAAGATTAGGATCTTCTCGAAGATACAACAATGCAGGTGACTTATGGTGACACCCTTTGCATTGATCGTTAAGATTTACACCTTAAACTCGAACAAGTTTTACTCTGGGACTGATTAGGAATGTGGTCATGTTATAAGGCTGCCCCAAGAGACTCGGGGTATCTTGACACACTGGGTTAACTAGGGTTGACCCAGTATGTCAGCGTATCCCTAGTCCTCGGGAGCATCCCTATAACGTTGTCATATTACTAATCCATTCCTGAGTGAATAACTTGGGGCAGGAGAGACTGACAGAAGTCAGTATAAGACATTCTACATAACATAGGAATGGGGTGAAGGACGTATTCCAGATTGACGAGTATGCCATCAAGGGATACGAGACATAAGCAGTATGTTTCAAATCTTTGGCCAAAGTATCACAAGCTGCTGATTGCGTTGTCCTATGTCACCTAGTCTAAGGGACGAGATGCCGATGAATAATGGTAACAATTATTCAGATAGGTTCCTTGGACAGAGCATTCTGAATCCCAGATTAGGGAAGAGAACCGCAAGAGTGATGTGCTAAAATAAAAACGCCAACTCTTGATACTCATGAATAGATCGGTAGATTACCGAGTCATGGAATGAATAGATCGGAGGTACTCCAAGTCATTACAGCAGCATATGGTTATCTGTTATAAGAATGGTTGTTTTGATTTGTGAGTTCTAAATTATGTATTTAGAACTAGGAAGCATTTATCAAAAGAAAATTACTTGTTCTATTGTACTAAAATGGAGATGTTACATCTTGGTATCAGAGCTGAAGGTTACAGCTCTTGGACCTATTGTGTCCATAATCTGATAAAACCTGAATTTTCTTGTAACAAAAAATGGTTAGAACAAGGGGGAACGTTGCGAATAATGCTCCACCAGATGGAGGGGCAGCAACAACTCAAAAGCTTGATGAGATCCTTGCTACCCTATTGGACACAAGAGATCATTTAGCTGTACTTGAACAGTAAGTAATGGGAAATGAGGAGGAAGATGAAGCTGGTAATAACAATCAACAACCTCCTGAGGACAACCCCGATATGGGTGTTGATAATAATGCTGGAAATGCACCTGTCCAACCAGAAAACAAAAAGGCCAGGTTGGCAGCAGAACTCACTAATGATATAAAAAGGATAAGCCCACCTAAATATGATGGCACCACATTAGGAGATGGAGCTGAGAACTGGCTCAGTGAAATGGAGAAGTACTTTGCAATAAGAAACTTCTCAGAGGAAACCAAAGCTATTTGGGGAGCCTATGAGCTTTCCCACGAAGCATCTTCGTGGTGGGATAGCCGTAAAGCTGAGCTAAATATTGATGAGACCAATATTACTTGGGATCAATTTAAGGGCTATTTTAGGCAACGTTGGCTGCCACAACTTTTCTATGATTAGAAAATGACAGAATTCCAGAACTTAGCTCAAGGGAAGCTAACGGTAACTGAATACTGGGAGCGGTTTAAAAAAATCCTCAAGTATGTACCAGCAGTATCAAACTAACAAGAAGTTCAGAATACGGAAATTCATCATGGGACTGAATCCTGTGATAGGGGGAGAGGTCGATGTTCATAGTCCAACCACTATGGAAGGAGTTGTTGAAAAGGCCATAAGACAAGAACATAAATTAAAGGCTATTTTTGCTCATAAAGAGGAAGTGCGGAAGAAGATTGCAAACCCTTCTTCAACTTCACTTGCACCAAAAAAGGGACCATGGAAAAAGTTTGGAAACAGAAGTAAGTTTCTAGGGGATAATAGTAAGAAAGCATTAGCAAATAAGCCTACTGGAAATGTAAGGGATAATTTTGCCAAAAATTATAACAATGGGCAGAATCCCTATGGAGGACAACGTGATAATTACAAGGTTGGAGGTAATTTTGAGCCTAAAAAGGGACATGTAGGAGGCTGCTACAAATTGTGGCAAAGACCACTACACGAATCAGTTCCCTTTGAAGAAGGATGATCGTAATCAGCAGCATAAGATACATGCTACAATAGCAGACAAGCAAGCTGAAAAGTAGAAGACACCTATAGAAGTTTCGGGTAAGTTATTTGGCATACCTGTCACTATTATTTTTGATACAGGAGCTAATGATTGTTTTATTTCTAGTAAACTTGATTCTAAAGTTAAGAGAAAGGCTGGAAAAATGGATAAATTTTGGACTGTATAGTATGGTAATAATTATGTTCATACAGTGAGTATGTGTCTTTTTGGGGCAGTCCTTGACTTACCTAACTTTTCCACTAAAGTTTACCTCTATGTTACACCCTTTGGGATCGTATGACATTGTCATCGGTGTCAATTGGTTAGCTGACCATAAAGAAAAAGTAGATTGCTATGAAAAGAATATAAAATGTTTAGATGATCTGGAAAATAACAGAGATTCAAGGTGTGAAACGGGAAATTTTAGTTAGAAATTGTCAGCTATGCAACTTAAAAAGGCCAAAAATAAAGGATGTACCTTTATGTTAGTAAAGATATCTGAATTTTTAGAAGAAGAATGGTGATTCATGAAATGATTTCCACTGTTGCAAAGTTTCAAGGACGTTTTTCTGGAGGAATTACCAGGTTTACCACCCAAAAGGGAATTTGACTTCACCATCGAAATCAAACCAGGAACAGAACCTATTTCCAAAGCACCTTATCAGATGACTACTACAGAGTTTAGTCGAGCTTAAGGCTCAATTGCAAGAACTTTTGTCTAAAGGTTTGATTAGACCAAGTGTTTCACCTTGGGGGGCAGCACCAGTAATATTTGTGAAAAAGAAGGATGGAACACTTAGATTGTGTATTGATTATCGGATGTTAAACAAGCAACAATCAATCAAGAGATACCCACTTCCTAGAATAGATGATTTATTTGATCAGATGCGGGCAGCATCGGTTTATTCCAAGATAGATCTTCGATCTGGGTATCATCAATTAAGAATTAAAGAAGAAGATATTCATAAAAAAACTTTTCAGACAAGGTACAGAAATTATGAATTCACGGTTTTACCCTTTGGATTAACTAATGCACCCACAACTTTTATGAACTTAATGAATAATATCTTTCAAGAATATTTGGACAAGTTTGTGTACTTGTATTCTTGGACATATTCTCATTATTCTAAAAGTGTAGGAGCATAATGAGCATTTGAAAGTAGTCTTGGAAATTTTGAGAAAAAGAAGGTTATACAGGTAAGTTATCCAAATGTTCTTTCTTTGATACCCGAAGTTCATATTTAGGTCATGTTATAGTAAAGAAGGAATTGCTGTAGATCCTTCTAAAATAGTGGCAATAACCGAGTGGCCTGCACCAAAGAATGTGCACATGAAGTAAGAAGCTTCATGGGCTTGCTGGTTATTATAGAAAATTTGTTAAGGATTTTTCTAAAGTGGCTGCACCGATAACTTCATTCATGCAGAAAAGGATAAGAAATTTTTTGGAATGATAAGTGTGAATCTGATTTTAAAAGTTTGAAAAAAGCTAGTTGACTTCCGCACCTATTTAACTGTACCAGACCCTAATGGAGACTTTACTGTTGTAACGGATGCTTCTGGGGAAGGCCTTGGAGGTGTTTTGTTACAAAATGATCATGTCATAGCATATGAAAGTAGAAAACTTAAGTTACATGAGTTGAATTATGCCCCACATGATTTAGAGCTTGCTGCCATAGTACATGCACTTCAAGTTTGGAGGCACTATTTACTTGGTAAACCTTTTGAGTTGAAAACTGATCATATACGGCTGAAATATATTTTCACTCAGCCTAATCTAAATGCAAGACAGTGAAGGTGGTTAGAGTTTTTATCTCAAGATGATTTTGATATTAGTTACATCAAAGGAAAAGAGAATAGAGTAGCAGATGCTCTAAGTTCGTAGGAAGCACATTTATGCTCTTATAACATTAAGAACTCAGTTTAAAGATGAAGTGAAAAGTGCATTGGAATCTGATATATACTTTCAGCAAGTGAAAGCAGCGCTCGCTGCAGATCCAAAAGATGAAAGGTATAAAGGTTTTCATTATGATAATGAAGGAATCTTACATTATGAAAACAAAGTATACGTACCTTTGCTTAATGATTTGAGAAAAAAATTATTAGTTGAATTTCATAGTTCACCCTTTTCTGGGCACTCAGGTATTACTAAAATGCTTTTCGATCTAAAAAAACAATATTTCTAGAAAGGAATGAAAAAGGATGTTAATTTTGTGACTCATTGTCTTGAATGTCAGCGGGTGAAGGTAGAACACATGCACCCAGCTAGTTTATTATATCCCCATAGCATACTGCAGTACAAATGGAAAGTAATAAGCATGGAATTTGTACAAGGGTTGCCTATGTCGAGAAATAAGCATGATGTTATTTTGGTAGTTGTTGATAAACTAATGAAAGTAGCTCATTTTATCACTGGAAATCTAAAGGATGATTCTCCTGTGTTAGCTAAAAGATTTGTGCACAAATTTTCAGATTACATGGAGTACCATAATTAATAATATCTGATAGGGATCCTAGAATGACATCAAGATTTTGGCAAACGCTTAATGCAACTCTTGGAACTAAACTGAACTTCAGTTCTACGTATCATTCAGAAACAGATAGAAAAACTGAGAGAGTAAATTAGGTGTTAGAAGATATGTTATGAATGTATTGCATGGATCAACAGTATAAATGGGAAGAGTATCTCCCATTAGTTGAATTTGCATACAACAATACATATCACTCTTCTCTTAAGATGGCACCTTTTGAGGCACTTTATGGAAGAAAATGTAGAATCCCTGTTAGTTGGGATAGCATTGAGGATAGAGAGGTAATTGGGCTTGAAATCCTTACTGACATGGAACAGCAAGTTAAAATGATTCGTGAATGATTGAAGGAATCAGCAGATAGGCAGAAGAGTTATGCTGACTTAAGGCGGGTTGACCAAAAATTTGAACTTGGTGAAAAGGTTTTTCTTCATGTTAAACCAAGAAAGAGTTATATAACTTTTGGCAAGGCTGCCAAGTTATCACCTCATTTTGTGGGACCTTTCAAAATTATTGAAGTAATCAATCCCGTAGCTTACCGATTAGCATTACCACTTACTTTTTCATGAATGCATGATGTTTCCCATATTTCTTTGCTTAATAAATATGTTTTAGATTTGTCACATGTGTTAAATTAGAATTCCTTACAGGTCCAATACCTAGGAAAAATCATGGTTAAACCCACTCGAGTGTTGGAAACTCACCAATTGCATTTGAGGAATCAAGAAATACAACAATGTAAGGTCCAGTGGGACTAGTTTAATGAAGAAAGTGCAACTTGGGAAAATATGGAAGAGATGAAAACTACTTTTCCCTTTCTTTTTTAACAGAACTGAATCTGTTGACTGATATAATTTTTTTTTTTTATGAATTTATCTTTTACATGTCATTAAGTAAGCTAGTTTTGGGGTAAACATTTATTCAGGTTGAATAAATAGTAACATGATACTGATTTCTGAAACTATTCAAGTTTGAAATAGTTAATTTGTTCAATGAGTAAAAGAATTAATTGACCAGAAGATAAATAAAAGGATGTAATCATCAGGACGATGAATCTTTTAGGAGGGAATCATGTAACACCCTGAACTGTTGTTACTTTCTCCTAAGCATTCAAGTGTTGATATGTGATTTCTCCCATATGAGGATATGTTCCTTTGGTTTCGGGAAGTCATGCTTGATTTGCTTGTCTTTTCTACTCTTAAAATCTTTGATTTAACTGGAATATGCTTGGACTCTTTTTCTTTCATCCTTCGCATATGAGTACAATCTGATTTATGGAAGATTGTGGATTTATCCACCATTATGACTCAACCTTGGATCAGTTGCATTAATCCAAGGAATGTTTTAATTTTATACAGGATGAACAAATTTGTATTAAAATTTCGTGAGTTACTAAGTCTGACTGAACTTGAATGTTCAATTTCTTTTAAAAAATCCTTCGTATAAAAAAAAATATGTCCGTAGAGGATAGTTTTGTTGGATTCCGGAGGTTAACTTTGGCTGATCATTGTAATCAGAATCTGGTTTCAGTCATCATAGCATCAGAAAGGACCTAGACCTTAAGCCAGGAAAGATGTGTAAGTTTTCTATCTAAAGCTTAATTACTAGATGCAAAATTAGAATTTGATCTGGGAATGTTTTATTCTGTTTGAATTCTATTTACTGATTAATCCCATATAGTGGACCTAGAATAGAATCAGTAAGGTTATTAGTTTTTAACCTAAGCTATAACCTAATGTTGCAAGGTTAGTTAATCTAACCTAGTCCTAAACTATGTTCTTGATACTCCTAAGGGTTATCTAAACCTAACACTAAGGTGGGTGACTAAGGTTATATCCTATGACATTAAGACTAAGTCTAACCTAAGTCACTAACCTATCCTAAACTAATGCTATGAAAGGGGACCTAAGGAGGGTCACATGTCTTGGGTGGTAGTTTCCATGGAATTTAAGGAAAGGATAAGGATGAAGGACAGAGAGTGCTACCAGGGTTAGTGGAGGTTAATTTGTTAAGAAGGGTCTTACGTGGCAGCATCTCTAAGAATGAGAATTTTTGTTTATTTTGGTTTAGAGTTCACCAACTTTGGAAGTCGGTGGCAATGGAAAATAGGTGGGAGAATGAAAATTAATGCAATTAATTTACATAGGGTCTCGAGTGTGGATTTCTTGGGAAGGAATGCAAGTGGAATTTTTCTTGGTTGTCTTATTTTTCATGCATTCCATTTTTTGTTCTCTGCATGAGCACTAGTTTTTCAAACTAGCCGTCTACTCTTCGTTGCATGAAATTTTGAAAGTTTCAAATTTACTTCTGTGTCGTGGGGAATATATAAGGCATGGGGTAACAATATTTTGTTGTTTAATCTTTCGTGGAAGAAGAAGAAGAGGGAGGCGAGCGCATCCAGAGGTCTTCTTCTCGACATTTTAGCGACACTATCAGGCATGATAGGCCCTAACTGTTAAAATCTTGATTTCTTTTAAATGTTTTCAATTTTTCATAGAACAACACTGCATATGATTTGATATATGCATATTTTGACTTGAGGTTGATAAACTGATTTGGGTTTTATGTAATTTATGGTTTCATTCTTGTTCTTGGTTCTGGGTTGAAATTCAGGTCAAATTTGGATCCTGGATGAAACCTGCTTCATTATTCTTGTTCCCTTGATGTGAATCAAATATGGAGTTTGTGTTTGCTATCCGTTTAGAGTGTTGTAAGTTTTTTTTATCTGACTGATGTATTAGATTAAAAACTAGTTCCATGGAAGGATGCATATTAAATGATTACGTGTTTGAAAACACCATGGTAATTCTTTACTGTTTCGTGTAAGACTGGATCAACTGATTGTTTTCTTCGTCATAAGAACTCTTGGCTGTTACCATTCCATGTTCAAGGAAATAGGTAATTAATTTGTGTGGTTAGAATGTTAGTATATTTAGTGAAACTTGACTATTTTAGTTGCATGAGTTGGAAATGTTGTATGAAGTTTAAGCCTGTACTTTTTATTTCGAAGGGGTTTGAATGTTCTTATGATTGCAAGTTCTTCGAGTATGGAAGTATATGGGTTAACTGTTGTTTTGTGATTAAACAAGGGTATTAGGAACATGGCTATGTTTCAGGAGGAAATGTATTTGGATAAGCTATGTGTTTCTTGTCAAATTTGTGGTTAATATTGGATCTTCCTTAATAGAAATTATGTTTAATGTGTGGTTGAGATAATACTATGTTTTATTTTACCAAGAGGTGATTGTGAAATATACTTCTTTGGGCTGCATTACACAATGTCAGAAATTCTTCTTTGGAAGAAAAACAACGAATTCAATGTCGATAAGTTTATCTACGTTCAGCTAATGCAACACACACACACACACACACACACACACACACCGCGCAGCGCGCGCGCGGCGCGCGCGCACGCACGCACGCACACACACACACACCGCACGCACACACACGCGCGCGCGCACACACGCGCGCGCGCCGCGCGCGCGCACACACACACACACACACACACACACACACACACAAACTACAGGTAAGTATTATAAATTTATTTAGTCTTGTATTTTATATGTATGTGTTTGTTGTTATCATTCATTCATTGTTATAGATTATAGAAGATGTAGGTTTTCTTTGATTTATTGCTTTATCTTATTATTATTACGCACCTTGGCTTTATCCACCCCTTGGTTTTTTCCTTTCTACTTCAAAACCCTATCAGGATACCTATCTTTATCTTGGTTTTAGACCTTGAAAACATATGGCTATCATAGGGCTAGGGCTACTATCCTCTATATTTACAATTTTATCACTCCTTGAGCACCTTTGTGTCCTCTCATTGTGAATCGTCAATAGATTTGATCCCTATATTTGAGAACCTAGATGACTATGAGGTGAGATATTCTTTTATCGAGAAGCATGTACTTGCAGTAATCAAAAGCTTGAAGAAATTCAAGCATCTAGTCTCAAACAACAAGGTTCAGTTGTTGGTCTCTCATGTGGGAGTAAAAGACTTCCTCCTCAACAAGGATTTGAATGAGAAAAGGGCAGGTTGGATCACTCGTGTCATGGAGTATGACATTGAGATCAAGGTCACCAAGCTGGTAAGAGGAAAAGGATTGTGTGAGTAGCTGATTCTGGGCAAGCAAAAAGGAGTATGCAATAAAGAAGAGGTTGTTTTGACAGTTCAAGACAGCCATGTGCAAGGTAGCACTCAAGAAGAGGATAATGTTGTCCCCACTCCTTAATGGACCCAAGGTATAATGCACTTCCTAAGCACAGGCCTATGCCCTCCAGAGATGAAAAAAACCCAAAGAAGACACTTCAGATTACAGGCTATTCCATATGTCATAGTAGACGGTGTTTTGTTCAAGAAAGATGTGAATGGAGTGCTGCTGAGATGCATTAGCACAAATCAGATTCATAGGGTGTTGGAAGAGTTCCATGGTGGACCAGCTAGTGGTTATTTTGCACCAAGAGTGACAGATCTAAAAATCATGAAGGTTGGTTATTATTGGCCCAAGATTTTTAGTGATTGCTTTGCGTGGATCAAAAGTTGCAAGAATTGTGCATTCTTCACAGGTAAAGAGAGGCTTGTTCCCCTTCCATTGCATCCAATTTCATTTGACCAGCCATTCATGCAATGGGCTTTGGACTTCATTGGAGTCATTAATCCCAATTCAAGCCAAGGGCATAAGTGGATTTTGACAGCCATAGACTACTTCACCAAGTGGACTGAAGCAGTAGTACTCAAGGAAGTAAATGAGTCTAGCATCTTAGACTTCTATGAGGGGATAGTAACCAGATTTGGCATACCTACTACAATAATCTCAGATAATGCGTTAGCATTCATTGGATCCAAGGTGACTGAGTGGGCTGTCAAGAATGGGATCTACCTAAGTACTTCATCAAACTACTACCCTCAGGGTAATGGCCAGGCTGAATCTACGAACAAGAACTTGTTGAGGATCATTAGGAGGACTCTTGATGAGAATCAGAGGTTTTTGGCATACCAAACTGAAATCAGCCTTATGGGCTGATAGGATAACTCCCAAGAGATCCACAGGTAACTCTCCATTTAGGCTTGTTTATGGAAGAGAGGCAATCTTGCCCATGTCACTTGAGTTTCCAACATTGGAACTCATGAAGCAGTTAGAGTTTCTAGAGTTTGGGCCCATGGAGGTGAGATATGCAGAGTTGATGGAGCTCCAAGAGATCAGAGATCAGGCATCCCAAGCAATGGAGAAGGATCAAACTTTGATCAAGAAGACCTTTGATAGGAAGGCCAAGAGTATATCTTTCCAAGTTGGAGATCTAGTGTTAAAATGGGATGCAGATAGAGCAAAACTGGGAAGGCATTCAAAATTTGATGCCATTTGGAGTGGCCCTTACATGGTCATAAAGTGTAAGGATAGCAATGCCTTCCAATTATCTTCATTGGATGACAAAGAACTGCAGATTCTAGTACATAGAATCTATCTAAAGTATTTCTACTAAAGGGAAATTCTCAACCTTGTAAATATTAGCTTATGTTTTCATTCCTCCAAATGCTTGTGCACATTGTTTTGTTGTAGGTTGTTTTGCTTTCCCTAAGTGCTTTGGCACAGGCTTGCTGTACCTGGAGATGTTTTGAATTCATTTCTTCCATCAGGTGATATTCCATCTTCCTTCTTGCAACATTCTAAGTCACTTGGGGTTCTGAATAGAAAATTTTATGACTCGATGCCTAATGGGCTACTTCATGCAACTGGTATCTTCATCTAGCAGGCAAATGACCCCTCTGAGTCGCCAAAATTGTTATCCAAAATGTGCCCCTGCTCATTTTTGTGGCTAACTCCTTGTGTTCCTACCTCTCTTGTGCCTCAGTCTCCATTTTTTATTTTTAGGCACTCAAATCTTTCTAAAAATAGCACCATTGGATAGATCTCTCTCTCAGCTTTCCAGAAAGGTAAAGTTTTCCTCCTAACTCCTCATATTTTTCAAGTTATGGCTCGACGGAGTTTTTGTGGGAAATTTTCCCTTAGGAGGTCCGCGGCCAATAGAAAGCTGCCACATGGCACCTGGGGTGGTGGAGCGTGGTGAAAATTTGAAATTTTTTCCAAAGGCCAAACGGGTAAAAATTCAAACTTTTTCCCGCCAATCCAATTTTGGCCTGTTTTTGCCCTAAATTTTCAAACTGCCATATCTTTCTATCCAGAGCTCATATTTTCATGTTCTTTATATCAATGGAAAGCTGGTAAAATTCTCTACATGATTATAGGGTCAATTTTGAATTTTGGTTGAGTTTGGAGAGAAAAAATCAAGAAACACCTCTGGCACGTTGTAATGGCCAGAAATGACGTTTCAACAACCAATTTTAATGCAAAATGGGTCGCATTCTTCTTCAGCATGGCCAAAAATGTCACGGCATGGGTGTATAAGGACACCCATGTTGTTTTAATGCATCTTCATTCAATGGGGAATGGCTTCCATGTTTTTTACATGTTTTCTCTCTCTTGGGCTCGACCCATGCATTGTAAAAGCCAGATTTGGCTTATTTTTTAGAGGGAACATTTTTTTTGGGATAGTAAGCTTCTTCTTTCACCTTCAACAAGTGATTTTTGCAAGTATTATACCTTCTTCATGATTGTAACAGGTTTCTGCCTCTTTGATGTTGCAAATGTAAGGATTTTGAAAGTAAAAAATGACAGTGCAGACTCTGTGATCAATTTTCAGTCCTTTATTTGTATTGTCTTGCTTCATTTCAGACCTCTAATTACATCTTATCAGCCTATGTATGATGTTTCATGTTGCATTTTATGAAATTATGTCAATTTACATGAACAAGAAGTGTTCACCACTCCTTTGGTGTATCACCTATTAGTTTAGTTTCAATTTTTGCACTTTCTATCTCTGTCTCCTTGGAATCTAGAGTAGGATTAGGATTCAAACCTCTGCAATTATGCAAATAACAGATTTAATCAGAGGAGTTTGAGGAACCAGCCTCTAATCTAGAGATTGCTCTCTCATTTTACAAGTCCCACACTTGGAGAGAGGTTTCAATGTTGTGCAATCACACTGGATGCCTGAAACATCAACTTAGAAACCTGATTTACATCCAGGGGTGTTGCTAATTTGCAACAATAGGAGCAAGTCCCCATTATGGAGAGGTAGGCTCTCACTTTTTTAAAATTGTTGTTTTTCCCTCTTTTAGCATGAATTTTGAATGTATTTGTGTTTACAATTCTTAGAGGGATTGGTAGAATGCTTAGGGCATGGTGTGGAGAGAAATCTATGAGGTTTATCATAGGAGGGATAAGGGATTTTCCATTGTTATTTGTTCTTGGAGGGAATGTTGGTTTGGGATCCACCTAGGAAAAGAAATTGCTTGCATTTCCTACTTTGGGGGAGGTATAAGGGATATATTTGGAGGAGGGATAAGGAGGGGTTGAGGAGGGATAAGGTTTATGGGATTGCTATGATCTTGGTGTTTTGCTCTTGGTGGATGCCCAAAATTTAACTTTGGAGCCATAAAGAGACCTCCCTAGTTCTTGCTCTTGCTTGGTTTTCTTGCTTGGAGAAGGAGCCTTTGTTTTATTTATAATTGATTGTTGTAGTTGAGAACTACATCCTCTTGCTTTGTGTTTATTTGTGTTTGTGAATTTATGCTTGTATGTGAAGAAGCCATGTTGCCATGTGTTGTATTATCATGCTCCATTTCAATATGGTTGGGGCTTGGGGGCTGATGGGGAAAGATGGCTTCTATTTTCCCATTGGGTATCTTGGTTGGGTGGAGAGTGTTTCCTTTCTCCCCTCCTTATTGTGATTAAAAGATAAAAGATGAAGAAATCAACCTGCTGTTGTTTGGAGCTTAGAGAAATCAGTTTGACAGTCATTTCCTTTTTAGCAAGTTCATTATAACCTTCCCACTTTGAATTGGATGATTTGTATTGTTAATTGTAATGAGAAGACATCTTGTATTGAAATTAAAAGGTTGAAAGTGATAAGTGAATTGTAAAGAATTATTATTCCATATTGTGTCATGAGAAGAATGTGAAAGAAAGAAATATGTATTGTGTATTGTAATTTGAATTTTAAAGAAAGAGATAAACTGTCGAATTATTGTTGGAAATCAAATAAAGAATTACATTCCTTTCTCAAAATTTCATTGTTGTATTAGATCCAAGTTGCTGTTGTGAAATGAAAACTCTGCTTTGAAATATATTAAGAAATAACATTGTTAGTAAATGTACTGTGTTTGAAATCAAAAATGGAGTTTAAACTTGAATATGAACTGTCAATTAATTGTTCGAATCAATCAAATGCCTTAGATAAGATTTGAAAATGCCTCCCCATATTTGGAAGATGTAAATTGGTTAATAAACTTGTTAGCAAATGATCTTTGTTTCCTTCTTTAATTCTGGCAATGAATTTCCATAAAAAATGTATACTTCATATTTTTAGTTAAAATTGAGAAAGGAAACAAAGTATTTTAGATGTATCAGGTCCTATTGAACCCACATTGAACTTCATATTTAAGAAAATATCTCAAAAACTCTATCAAATCCAATTTTAACTTCACAATCCAACTTACTGTCAAAAAACGTAAAAATTTACCAAATGCAACCCAATTTCCAAATTGGACCTTGAAAATATACTTAAATTTACACATGACTATTTCCCAATGCCCAATTTACATGCTCAGAAGAAGAAATATCAAAATTGAATCAAATCTTATAAGTTGAAAATTGCCAGTTTTAAAATTATAAACCCTGCAGATCTATTTCTTAAAATTGACCCTTGAAACTTTACCAAATTCCAAAATTGATGATTGTTGTGTAAAAAGGACTCCGAGATCTTTCCGGAAAGTCCTCGTTTGCCTAAAATGAGCAAATTTCCTATCCAATGAGCCTAGTTTAGGAAAGTTTTGATAACTCTAAGTGTGTGAGAAATCCAGTTGAAGTTCAGGGCTTGATAGAGAGCAGGCCTGGCAATAAATTTCTCCCTGAACCTTAATAAAACTTGTAACCTCCAAATTGGAACCTAGTAAACTTGTTATAAGATAAAAATGGAAATCTTATGTTTGGTTAATCAAAATTTGTTATGGAACCTATTTAGTTTCAAACTAGTGTCTTGTAACTTGGTTGTAGACTCTTCCTATAAAAAAAATGCATTCCATAATTTTCCTAATTTGTTTCTTGGTCTCAAGTGGTAGTTGAAGCAGGCATCACAATTCACATCTCTTTTAAACAAGACACCATCAACAAGGGAAAATGGGATAGCCTACAATCTAAAGTTTCTTCTTTGGGTCTTGTTCATTTTTGGAGGGCATAGGCCTGTGCTTAGGAAGTGCATTATGTCTTGCGTCCAGCAAGGAATGGGGACACCATTATTTTCTTCTTGAGTGCTTCCTTGCCATGGCTATCTTGCAATGCCAAAATAGCCTCCTTCTCATTGTATGCTTCCTTTTGTTTGCCCAAAATCAGTTGTTCACACAATCCTTTTCCTCTTACCATCTTGGTGACCTTGATCTCTATGTCATATTCCATGACATGAGTAATCCAACCTGCTATCTTTTCATTCAAGTCTTTATTGAGGAGGAAGTCTTTAACTCCCGCAAGAGAAACCAATAATTGAACCTTATTGTTTGAAACTAGATGCTTGAATTTCTTCAAGCTCCTGATTACTGCAAGAACATGCTTCTCAATGAAAGAATATCTCACCTCATAGTCCTCTAGGCTTTGTCTGAAGAAAGTAATTGGTTGCTCATCATTGTCCTTATTCTGCTATACCAAAATTACAGAAATAGTGTCATCACCCCCAAATGCATAGAAGGTGAAAACCTTGGAGAAATCCGGGTTGATGAGAGTTGGTGCTTGAGATATGGCTTCTTTGATTGCTTCAAAACTCTCCTTGCCTTCTGCTGTCCATTTGAAAGCCATGATTTTCTTTAACATCTTGGTGATAGGTTTGACAAGGGCTGCAAAATCTGGGACAAACCTCTGAACAAAATTTATTCTCCCCAAGAAACTTTGAAGGGCCTTCTTGTGGCTTGGCAATGGTAGTGCTCTTATGGATTCAAATCTTTCTGGATCAATTGCTAATCCTTCTTTGGAGATAATGTGACCAAGGAGATTTCCTTCATGAGCTAAGAAAATACATTTTTTAGGATTCAAGGAGACTCCAAATCTTCTACACCTTTGGAACGCTTGTCTCAAATGAGAGAGGTGGTCTGCTGTATTTTTTGAAAAAACAGTGATATCATCAAGATATATCAGCACTATGTTGTTAATCAAACCTTTGAACACCATGTCCATTGCTCTTTGGAAGCTAGCTCTGGCGTTGGATAGCCCAAATGACATTTTCCTATATGCATAAGTTTCCCATTTGGTTATAAAGGACGTCTTGAACTAATCTTCTTCCTTCATCATAATCTGATTGTACCCTGAATAGCCGTCAAGTAGTGAAAACCTTTCAGAGCTAGCAACAACTTGTAAAATATGCTCCATGGAAGGTAGTGGGTAATGATTCTTGAGAGATGCTCTATTCAAATCTCTGAAGTCAACACACAATATGATTTCCCCACTCTTCATTCTAACTGGAACTAAGTTGGAAACCCAACTAGAATGCTTGATAGGGAATATGATTCTTGATTCTATCAACTTATTCAATTCTTTTCTCATGAGGGGCTCCATGTGTGGATTGACTGGTCTTTGTTTTTTACCTGATGGGCTTAGTATTTGGATCTAATTCAATGGTGTATTGAGCTAACTCGAGATTGAAGCCTTTCATATCTTCATAGCTCCAAGAAAACACATTAGGGAATTCTTGACAAAGTTATATAAACTCATACCTTTCTTGCTCAGTTGTCATCTTGCCAACTTGGAGTGATTTACCTTCTTCCACCGAGATGGACACTGAATCTTCTCTCTTCACTTGGATGTTTTCTTTCTCCTTCCTAAACTGATCATGAGGATTGAAAATGGACTCCAAAGTAATAAGCCCTTTTGGTAGTTTATTGGTTCTCAGCTGTACCACTTGGTCACCATACTACTATTCCAACTTTTCTTGATTTTTAGCTGAGAACTCAGCCTCTTCTTGTAAGAAATGTATGATTTGCTGATCATTTTCAAACACTTGCCAACTTACATTGTTGTCCGGCACTGAAGGCCTTACAATAACATGGATGTTTGGTTGTACCTTGTCCTTTTGAATGCTCTCCACAACGTCAAAGGCTGCCCCAACTGCTACAAGCCTGTCAGCAGCTTGGTTCTCTTTCCTAGGAATGGATTTGATGCCAAAACCCTCAAAATCTTCAATGAGGTCCCACACCCTGTTCTTGTAGCACTTGAGTAGATCATTCTTGACAGCATTCTACCCCTTGACTTGGTTGACAATCAACTCATTGTCACCAAAGACTTGCAAGTTCTTTATTCCTCTCTTGATTGCCCAATGCAGTCCTTGCACCAAGGCTTCATATTCAGCAGTGTTATTAGAGCATGCAAACTGAAATCTAAAAGTTGAATAATACTTAACCCCTTGAGGTGAAACCAGCATGGCTCCCCCTCTTGCACCTTGTCTACTCCTTGATCCATCAAAAAAAAACTACCATACCTCATTGTCATCCTTGTGATCTGGCTTGGTGATGCTAGGGATAGGCTAATTTTCTTCATGCATGCAATAGACTCCTAATTCAGATTCTTCTATTTCTTGATAAAGATCAAAAGCATGCACCTTGTTTTCCCATTCATCAAGAGTTAGATCTGGGATACTTCTGACCTTGGTGTTAGCTTCATCAGTGCTTGGGTGATCTTCTTGGTCAAATGCTAAACAATTGGCATTTATCTGACTTGGGGTGTAAGGCTCAATGTGAAATTTTACAATAGGTTCAGACTTGATTGTGGCTTTGGTTCCATATCTTGTTCTGAACAACATGTGTGACCAATCAACAGACAAGTAACCTCCAATCTTGGCCGTGAAATCTCTTGACAAACATAGGGCAAAGAGTGGTGGAAGGTCTATTACTGAGACATCTTGCAAAACAACCACGTTGGGACAGGCATGCAAAGTAAGAATCAGGTTTTTAATCACTCCAACTGTTGTTATTTCTGTCCCATCCAATTGTACCACCCCCTTAGATATGGTTTCATACTGAATTCCTAACTGATCAGCTATTTGCTTGGGCATTACTAAACTACTTGCCCCGGAATCAATCATGTAATTGTGTACTAACTGATTTCCAATGATCAATGAAACATAAAATGGAAGGGGTTTCAAAATTTTACCTTGTTGTCCTTTATGATTCCCCTCAGGCTGGGCAGCATTTGTGAGTACATTCTCTTGCATTTGGACTTGCTGATTTGAAGTTGACCAGTCCTTCATAGCATCTTTTAGCAAATCTCTTTGGCCTGGGATAGATAGTGATTCCCACATTGATATGTTTACATTTGTCTTCTTCATCTGATCAATGATATTGAATGGAGATGAAGTATCCTTTTGTTGTCCCTTGGCCTGCACATTCATTCCTTGTGCATGGGAAGCAACAACTGGCATTTGGACTGGCCTAGGAACTGTTTTAAGAAATCCTTGTGTGCTTGAGATTACATTTTGCTTGCCAATAGTTTGTGGAATGACAAGAGGTTGTGAATTTCCTGGAGCTATGGCTGTTCTTCACCTAAATTTCTCCTCTTTAACCTTGTGTTGGCTACAACACTTTGGGAAACCGTTTGATTCATGCCACAAAAATATTCTGCCTACCAGTTTACAAGTGTGGTGTCATTTGGAGCTGATTGCTGCTGGAATGTTTCCTTTTGCTGGCCATTTATTTGACTACCTTCACCCTCCACACCAGTTGTTGTCACCATTAATGCTTGATTCAAGGCACCGTTGAAGCACATGGACTGGTTGTGAGGTTCATGCATGGGAAACACCAATCATACTCTTGAGCCATATTGTTTTGTACTAACACTAATGCTTTAGATGCAGATGTAGCATTGGGATTATAGCGCTGAAATGGTTTATTGGTACGAGGCTTTGCTTGATTTAGATTTGCAGCTAGATTGGGTGGTCTTTGGGGTTGATATGGCTGCCTGTTAAGCTGAGCTTGGGGCTGAAAGGAAGGTCTAAAACACTGAGCTTGCTGCCTTTTGAGTGTAACCAGCTCATTACCTAGATTTTGCAATTGTTTCATGACTTCTTGAAGTTCATTCGAGGCACTAGAAGATGAAGTGGAAGCTTCACTTGACTTATGATTTCTAGGAGTGGGAATAGAAGCTAAATTAGGCACTTGGCTAGTACTTTGGTTCTCTAAACTTGGAAATAATGGCATTGGAGGCCTAGGAGCTAGCTTGCCAGCTTGAATCAAACAATTTTCAGCTCTAATGGCAATGCTATAAGCAATGGGGATAGTTGCACCTCCCATGGACTGAATTAACATAGAAATATCATAATTTAAAGCTTTAAGGTAATAAAGAAAAGCACCTTCTACTGTTGGCCTGACTGCCACTGGAATTCTCTCCCAAGTCCTTTGAAATCTGAAATTAAAATCAGTCAACTGCTCATTGGGAGCTCTTTTGATAGTTGTCAGCTGCTCCAAAAGGGACAAGTTGTCTCCCTTTTCCCCAAACTGCTCATGGAGGGCTATACATAGCTGATTCCAATTTTGAATAGAACCTGAGGCAAGGCTCCTGAACCATTGTAAAGATTTCCCTTTGAATGAAGATGCCAACAATTTGACAGCAACTTGCATCTCATTGATCTCATGGATTGCACAAATGTTAGCAATATCCTTGACATGATCACCAGGTGAGGTCTGATTTTCTCTAGTGAAGTATGGAATGTTCTTCAATGCTGGCAACTGGAATTAGATTTTGTGCATTAAGGGCAAGTGGGCTGCTGCCAGTGAAATTGACATAGGGGTTGTTTTGTGCCATTCTGATTGGCCTTAGAACCCTTGTTAATTGAATGAAAAGCCTACCAGGTGGAGGATTTGAGAGAGTTCTATTTGGTGGAGATGGAGACCTTTGAATTCTCCTCCCACTTTTCCTTATTCTTGGAGATAATTACATATATTCAAAGAACACCTCTTCTTCTCTAGCTCTTGACCTTGTAGTGATTCTTCTCATGAGTTTTCAGGTCTGCACTGCTAAAACCAGCTGACTCTTCTTCCTTGGAGTCACCAGATGTGTAATTTATAGCTCTTTTAAGCAAGAAACTGTTATCCAAAATTCACCCCTCAAGGTAATTTTGATAACATGCATCAAATTCTTCAGTCTCGAACAAGTAGATTGATTGGAGGCCCAAATCATATTTTTCGGGGTCCCCTTGGCCTTTTTCTGACTCTCCCATCCAAGAAGAAATCCCAATGAGTTAGAAAAAATGGAAAAATGTAAAAAATAAGGTCTGCAGAGGGAC